>VXBL01006473.1:132460-155204 GCA_013400195.1 Aramus guarauna | reverse complement strand
TCTGAAGGGTCCTGAGCCCAGAGCCTGGCTGGGGGTGGCAAAGGGGTGACCCCTCTCTCAGAGGGGGCTGCGGGTGCTGGGGTCCCGCATCCAGCTCAGATGGGCATCACCGGGGCTCAGTGACTTCGTTCCTCCTCACTAATCTTCCCACAACCTCATTCCACTGATCCTGCTTAAACACCCCCCCCAGTCCAGGCTGCCCCCCACCGCACCGGGGACCCACATCCCCCCGCACCCAGCACCTGGCCCAGGCACGTGGGCACTTCGGGTTTGCAGCCGGTTTTAGCCATTTCGGTGCCTCCGGCCTCACGTCACCGAAGCGGGCGAGGGGCAGCGGGGATGCACGTGCCCCACATAGGTCCAGGCGCGTGGGATGCTGCTGCCCTCGGGCTATTTTGGAAAACCCTGGCTTGGGTTTCGGCCGGGGCTGGTGGTGTGGTTATCCGCCCGCAGATCTGCAACTGTTTTATGCCTCTGGTTTTTTGACCTTGCAGTTGTGTGTGCTTTGCCTTGGGTATTTTCCAGGGTTGAGCCGAAGCATCTCTCCAGAAAGCCCTGATTATTCCAGGCTAAAAAGCAGGTCTGAAGCAATTAGAGATGGAACAAAACCCTTCCAGCTACTGAGCCGCGCAAGGGAAACAGGGGGGAGAATTTGTGTGGGATGGATTTGAGCTTAAAGTCTGGACCTGCAGGGAGGGAGACTTTCCTCCCCACGCAGGAGCCCAGCAAAATCCTCACTGGCCTCACCTCAGTTTTGTCTTCTCACTCTTCAAGCCTGATGAATATTAGTGAGAACTGGGTTTTGTCATGAGGCTGCCGTGGTGTGACCCGTCCCTGGCAGCACAGGGACATGACGTGATGCAGAGAGCCGGGAAGACGCGGCCGCACTGAGATTTTGTTGGGGTTTTGGAGGACGGGGTCAATGCCCAGCATCCATCCGGCGAGGGGAAGACAAAGATGTGCCCAGGGATGGGAAGGGAGATCGTGCACGAGGGTCAGGACCGGTACGCTGGAATTGGCCGCTGGTTGCTGCCTTCCCACGGCTCGCTTGGCACCCAGCCCGGCCTCCCTAGTTGGAAAACCAGAAATCTGTATTTCTAAGTACTTAATCTGGCAGTTTTTGCAAAGCAGAGCGCTGCCTCCGCTCCCGGCTGACGGTCACCGGAGTTTTGCTTTGCTTTGCGGAGGCAGCACTCCGCTTGCTTTGTTTGGAAGAGTTTCATTATGCATCTAATGAAAGTTTTATTCTCATTTTTTTGTTTTGTTTCTAAAACAAAGAGACATTTCCAACACCCAGCAGGCAGAGATAACAAAAACAAAAAGAAAAAGAATAAAATATTTATTTTAACATGAGTAATAAACTAACCTGGGAGCGTGTATCTGAGGAGGATTTATATTCATTCTGTTTTTCAGATGGGGAAAATGAGTCACCAGCTAAAGGCCAAGGGGAGCTGATGAACTGGAATGAATTGCATGGGGGGTGTTTCACCTTCTGAGGGCATTAAAACCTCTTTGCCATCCTTCTAGTCTGGGTCTCAGCCTGGTTTTGCACCCAAGTGGTGCAATTTTCCCAGGACAGGACTTGCATGTTCACCCCGGGGGCCAGGGACCCTGGGAGCCTCCTCTGAAGCAGCAATGTCCTGGCTGAAGCTCATCTTCAGTTTGCCTGGGAATTAAAATCTCCTTCATCTGCCCCATCCTCCCCTGGAAACAGGAGAAAGTCAAGTCTTCCAGACCCCTCAGAGGCTTTTTCCTGCTCTCAGTGATTTGGTCTTCAGCCACATTTGGAAGGAAACCAACCCGACCACTTTCTCCCAGTCTCTGAAAATCATCCCCCCACCCCTTCCCCTTTCATACTCAAATAAAGGAAATAATTAAAAGACCAGGAAAATGAGCTGCTGGCAAGTTTCCCACAAAATTTGCTCGGCTCTACGCTGCTGTGCAGAGCTTGAAGCCCTTGGCGGGAGCAGGGTAGGCTTTCAGGGAGCCGCTGCAACGTCTCCGTGGGAGGGATTTGGCCCCTTCTGGGGCTCTCTGCTCCCTTCCCCATTTTCAGCTCCATTTCGGCCCCGTTTTCAGATGAAACCAGCCTTTGCAGGGGAGCCTGCGATGTCAGTGCAGTTACCAGTCAGCAGCAACCTGCCTCTCAGAGCGATGCTTTGAGGGAAACCAGAGCGTTTTCCCCACTTATCCCCCAGCTCGCCTGGCTGGGGGGTTACTTTGGGGTTCCCTGGGCAGCTCCATTGTACCCTCACTCTTGTGTTGCTGGGCTGGAGATGGGGTTTTTCAGCATATTTTGGGCAACATCTTGCACCCCCTTTGTCAGACCCTCTGTGCTGGGTCTTGCTGAGATGATTCAACCGCAGCAACAGGAATTACATGTGCTTGGGGGGAACCACTGCCTTGCCCTGGCCGCTGTACCCCCTCTCACATTGTCTCCCTTGCTAACCCCCCCCCCGCAATGCATCCATTTCTGCATCCCCATCTGGGGCTGTTTAACCTCTCCCTGCTCCCTCCAGGAAGGCCACATCCATTAAAGTAAAGACCCATCACCACCTCTCTTGGTTTGCACCCAGCTGCTGCAAAGCAGAATCAGCTGGGGGAAATGTGAGGAGGAGGAGGAAGAAGAAGGGCAGGGCTTGGTTCTCCCATCCCATCCCATCCCATCCCATCCGAGGCAGTGCTGTCCCTCCTTTCCTGGTGAGTGAGACACAATTGTCTCTTAGACACACTGAATTCAGGGTGGTTTCCAGTGAGGTGGCTGCAGGGGCTGGTCTCGGCTCTGCCGCTGCTCAGACCTCCTTGTCCCCTGGCCTGTGCCAGGACACCCGTGTCCTGCTCCTCTGTGTCCCCTACCCCACGTGAGGATGTGGGGACACCCTGAGCTGCAGCACTTCCCTCCCCTCTGCCCTGCCCGGCACCTGGGCACGTGGCTTTTGCCCCTTTCTCACCCGCTGGCTTGTCCCTTTGCCTTTTGGACCAGGTTTATCCTGAGCCAGGTTTACCCTGCTCCAGGCGCAACCCTGGTTTCTGCTGGAGGTTCCAAATGCTGCAACAGCATCCACAGTTGCTTGAGGTTTGGCCCGTGCACGCGTTTCCCTGAGCCTGACGGACCGAGCTGTGGTGGTGGGTTAAGCCCGTCCCGTACCTCGTGACGCTGGCTCAGCCCCGTCTCTCCCCATCAGGGGTGAGGAGCTAAGAGCAGCTTAGAAAGAGAAAAGCTGCCACGCAGCCTCGGGGACGGGCTGTGCCCGGCGCTGGCACACGGCCATCGCCCCGGTGCTCCCGGCTTTGCCGCCAACCTGCTTCCCATTATTTGGGAATGTGGCTTTCACCAGCATATGGGAGGCAGATTTTGCCCAGGGGTGCGGAGGGGGGAGCTGGGGCTGCTGATGCCGGTGCTGACCCTCGTGCCCCGCTCGGGGCAGGTACCGCGGGGCTGTTTGCAGGTTGGGGTTGTCTCTGGGGTCTGGAAACGAAGCATCTCCAAATTTCCCCCTCCCTGTGGCCAGCTGCACCCCTAAATCCAGGCTAAATAGCTGGAGGAACCTGCAAGAACGCTTGCTCAGCTCGCTTCTGGAGGCAGACAGATGGATGGGGAAGAAATATAGGTGAGATTAGCGTTTGTCAGCTGCAGCTGGGCGCCGTGAGCTGTTGTTTCACTTGCAAAGCCCTGCTGCTATTCTGGAAGCTCAGCTTTCTTTTCCCATCTTTGTCCCTCCACGAAGGGAAGGTCCCAGCTCCCCGTAGGACCCAGAAGGCGAATTAAAAGCATGTCCCTCCATCCTGGGGTTGTAATGTGGTTTTTCTTTTCCCTTTTTTCTCAGGGACTCATGCTGGGGCTGGTGAGTGGTTTAGCAAAGCCGTGGTTCTTTGGGGGTGACGGTGGCCGGAGGGGGCATGTGGGTGCAGCACGGGTCTGTCCCTGTGCTCCCACGCTGGTGACCATCCCCCTGCACCTCCCCCCCCCCCGACCACCCCCCAGCCTGGGGGAGCCCTTCCAGAGCTCCTTACAGCAGATGCAAGATTAAGCAGGGGGCCGCTCTCTCCCTCCCCAGGCACCCATAAAGAAGGGGAAGGAAGTTTTCCAGGGCCCTTTCCCCAGCCCTGCTCACCAGCCGATGCAGAGGTCAGGCTCCTTTCCAGATCTCCTTGTTCTTCCCCCCCCCGCCCGCACTAACCATAAATCAGGTTGCTCTCCCTGAGGACCATCTAACGCGGCGGATCCCACACATGAAGACCACCTCGCAAAGCTCCCTCCCTGCCTCTCCCCCCAGCACGGCTTCAGCCTGGGATGCAGGGAGAGCGGCAGGGGGTGAGGATGCTCGTCCCCCACCCGGGTCCTGCCTGCCGGCTCCAGGCTCCCTTCCTGGGCGCTGCGGGCAGCTCGCGCTCGCAGCCCAGCTCTGCTCCTTTTCTCCGTTCCATCCTCTTTCCCAGGGGAGGATGGGGATTAAGAGGAAGCAGATTAAACCTAATGGATTGATTGCAATTATTTTCCCTTGTTTATTTGCAGCACCGTATGGGAGCCTGGAAAAACGAAAGGGAACGCTCCTTATGTGTGTGCAGTCCTGGTCCTCATTATGTTCCTGCTAGAGAGCGACCCAGGCCAGCCAAAAATAAAACTAGCTACGTTTGAGCATCCTATTTCAAGCTCTTATAAACTGCGACGTGTAAATACTTCTGTGTGCAAACCCACACGCAATCCTGTGCGAAGCAACTCCGCCACCAGCCCTGCGAGGTCCCAGCTCCCCTCGCCCACGTGTCCCACCTTCACTGGGGACACGCACCCTCCTCGGGGCCATCGGAAACTCTTTGGGGCAAGAGCCAACTTTGTGTTTGGGGGAAGTTTTACCTGTCACCTTGCTTGGGGGTTTTCCCCTTAATTTGGCTGCCCGAGGGCCGTGTGAGTATTCAGCATCAGAAATGCCCCCTGTACCCCTTTGCCTACCTGGAGCTGAGCCCTCCAAGCCCTTCCCAGACCCTTGGCAGAAACTTGCCCCCACCTAAATAACTCTCCCTGGGTCTGGGGGTTTTGTGTCGAATCTCGGGAGGCTGATCCTGCACTTTGGGGTGCTGAGGGCAGCACTGCTGACGGCACTGGGGTGCAGAAATAGGCGCCTTGTGCCCAAAGCAGCAAATGCGTTGAGAGAAGTGGACTTGAGCCTTTCAATGCCCTTTTACAGCAGCTGAAGTAACTCAGAGGGGCAGGGGGAGGAAGCCGTCGTCTTCTTCTGGGGTCTCTCCCACCACTGAATGTCCCTCCTGGAGCGCACCGCCTGTACCCTCCCAGGGATGCGGGATGCTCGGGATGCTGCCCGGCACCGCGGCAAAGTGTTGTGCAAAGCCGTGCGAAGCTCCCGACGCCGTGTCCCTGGCTGAGGTCGGTATCTCCTCCATGCGCTCCCAAGAAATCTTTTTCCAGCAGGTAAGATCAGAATTTGCATTCCTGCTATTTATAAGGTTAAAATAGGAGGATGGGGAAGAAAGAAGAAAAAAATAAAACCCACCTGGAAGGCTTTGAGGCCATCTTTCCTATCACGGATTCGCAAGCCTCAGTTCCTGGGGGTGGGGAGGAAAAACCAAGCGGCACGCCAACGCAGTGATGCTCTTTATTGGCATCTGACGGATACACAAGGACAGCTACCCACCCGGCCGGCGTGGCGGCCTGCCACGCTCCGTGCATCACCCCCCCACACCTCATGCTGCTCACACCCCACCCGCAACCCCCCAGACTCCTACGACAGCTATTTCTTCACCGTAAAACTTCCTAGTAAATCGGCATTGGTATCACAGGGGGGTGAGTGGAGAAACACACGTTCTTTGTACAACAGAAACATTAGAAAAGGACACAAAACATACCGACGAGCACTAACTTTGGCTTGGTTTTCCCTCCTTAGTTTTTTTTTTTTAAATTATTTTCATTTATTTCCTGCAGCCAGGGATTTGAGGCATCCCCTGGCTTCTCTTTGGATGCTGAGTTTGTCTCCCTTTCCTCAGCCCTGAGGAAATCCCTTTACTATGGCAATTGAAACCTGAGACCGTGGCAATATTGTCCTGAAGAAAAGCAATTTCCAGCTGGCAAGGTACGGTCACGTCGGCTTGTCAGACTGAATCGGGCAGTTTTTTTTGCTTTTGATCTGGGCACTTTATTCCAAGTCGCCCTTAGTTTGTATTTGAGTTGCTTCACCAAAAAAAAGGGATCAATGGAAACAACCTGATGATAACCGACATCTAAATTCATCCAAAAGCATCCCTGCGGATGGCTCGGTCTGCGAGGAGCCGGCGACCCAGCTGGAGGCTTGTAAGCCAAGTTGCCCACTGCAAGTTGGGTTGCAAATTTGGGGCGGTTTCCTTGGATTTTAGTGATGGGAGAGGGTCGGGACTCAGACGTGGCACTCGCAGCCCCGTCAGGCCAAGCGTTTCTAACCAACGGGTTTGGCATGGGCAGGCAGTGGCCAAAGTTGTTCCTCCAGAGGGATCTTTGCTCTTTCGTTGCATGAAGGCAGGAGGCATCAGATATCCCATCCTGGAGATCCAGCTTCAGCCTGTGCTGCTTTATCATCCAAAGCACAGCAGGCAAAACTCCCAAAAGCTTTTGAAGGACCCAGATGCTTGGAGCTTATTGATGCAAGCTCCAATCCCTTGGAAAGCACCGAGCTCTCCATCCCGATGCCCAGCAGCTCTGCTGGGAACAGCCAAATCCATCCGTGCTCCTAAGTTTCTCATGGACCTGCTGTGGCAATTTTTGGGGTCTGTGTGTTTCCCTGCCTCCCCATTGAGTCTTTAAGGCCAGAAACAAGGTGGGACCGAAGGCTTGGACTTCAAAAGGAAAGCTCACCTTGCAGGACGAAAGGCTGTGAGGAAGAGCAGAGGGGCCGGGGCGGGCGCCATCACCCCGTGTCACACGTAGAAACATCGAGCAGTTAGTAAAATGACATGATATTATTTACAAGTCTTGCTTATCTCCTTAAGGAGGGGAGGAAAATCACCTTCTGCCTTCAGGAAAGAGTGTCTGGCTGAATCCAGAGGCGAAGGGGAAGTCCATAGGCACAGACGTACCCGGCACTGGTGCCATGCACCAGCTCGCCTTGCGGTTCTTCCTCTGCAAAAAGCTCATGATGCTCCAGGCAAGCGAGACGTAAAAGCCGTAGCTGTGTTGGTGACATCCCCGGGACCGCGCTGGGTGGCAGATGGCGGGGGGAATGGGGTGCTCACCCACCCGGCGGCTGCTCTCCAGCATCACCCACGAGTGAGCTGGGTGCTGAGCGGGGAGCTGATATGCCAAGAAAATGCACTTATAGCTCTGGAGGCATGGAGGAGGTGGGTGATGTCCCCTCCTCGGGGGATGCCGGCAGAGGGAGGTGCTGGGGCCACCCAAGGGTGCCCCGGCGAGGCAGTCGGTGCACCCAGGGTGGGCAGAGGTGAAGGGCCCGCAGGGGAGCGGGCAGGGGCATTTCTGAGCCACCGTCACAGTGCTGGAGGAGGAGGAGGAGGAGCCCTTACAAGCAGAGTCAGGACCACCAGCCCCGGCCGGGTCTGCGGGCGAGGAGGGACAGTGCAATCGCGGCAGGGTGGCTTCGCTCCCGGGTTGGTGCAGCACGGGGACGCCGGGGCTGGTGGCAGGGGAAGGATGCGCTGAGCCCTTTGGTCGCATCCCCGCGGCGGGCAGGCACTTTTTCAGCCCTTTAGACCTCGTGTCCCCCCATGGAGCTCCAGTGCCAGGGAGGAGATGGCCCCAGATGGCTGGTCCTCAATGTTTGGGTGGTCCCGGCCGCTCCTCACCGAGACCAAACGCTGGCAGCCCTGTGGAGCATCCGCGGGGGCTGCACCCCCCAAATTTCACAGTGTAGGTTGGGCTGCTGGAAGCCAAGTCCTTCTCCCCAGCCCACCCCCCATGGCGCAGCCCGGCCGTAGGACCGCTCCCCTCCCAAAATCCTGGTACGGCAGCTCCAGTTCCTGCCGTGTCCAGCCCAGCCCTGCCCTTCGCCGGAGGTTTGGGGAAAGCAGCTGGACTTCAGGGCACAGGAGAGGAGCAGGAGACAGCGGCAGGGTGGGCCAAGGAGGAAGGGCAGGAGGAAGAGGAGAACTGGAGCCCCAAGAAGGAAGAAGGAGATGGAAGGGGAGAGAGAAGAGGGCTGAGAGCGCAGGGCTCACTCCTGCGTGCGTGCATCCGTCCATCCTCCCGGGGCGGCAGAGGATGCTCCGGCAGCAGAAGGGCTTTGGGCTTGGAGCGGGACTGAGCCCGCACCAACCCGCTCACGGGCTGCCGGGGGAAGGGGGTGTTGGGAGGGGGCGATAGCGAAAACAGGAGCTCAGTGCATACAGGACTGTAAATTGGGGAGGCCCGGGGAGCCCCCGCTTCCTTCCCACCCTCCCCACCGGGGCTCTCAGTGCCGGGGAGGGGAGAGGCGAGGGGGCGAAGGGGGAAGGGGACCCCGCGGGGCCACCCCGGGCCACCCTTCAGACGGGAGAGGTGGCGGTGGACTCGCTGTACAAGCTCTCGGCGATGTCCCCGCGCTGGATCTTGCGCAGGGCGGCGAGCAGGGCGTCGAGGGTGGCCGTCTCCTTGGAGGACCAGTCGGCCAGGAGAGCCCGGGCGGGCGATTCCTCCCGGGTGAAGGAGTCTATGAGGTCCTCTTTGTAGCCGAGCTCCCCGGCCAGCTGCCTCCACGTCTCCTCCGCGGAGCTGCTCAGCAGCTTCTCCACCTCCTCCTGCTTGCTGGGCGGCAGGTTGGCATAGAGGTTCCCGTCTCCCTTGGGTGCTGGGAAGGACGAAGCGGCGTTAAGCCCATCCCCGGGGTGCCCTCGCCCACCCTGCGGCACCCGGTTCACCCTACCTGGCCCCTGGGTGCTCTGGCCGGGCGGCTGCTGGTCGTGCAGGCTCTGGCTGTCCACCGAGATGCCGCTGTCGCTGTGCAGCTTCTCCCCCTCCGGCGAAGGCGTCTGGTTCACCGGGCGGTTGTTGGCCCCTTGCTTGTTCTGTTTGCAGTTGTTCCACCTGCGGGGAGAGGAGCGGGGAGGTGACAGCCAGCGGTGACGTCCCCTGGCTGGGAGCAAGTCTGTTGCTTTGTCCTCCTTTCTTGGGACCACTTTTCCCAGGGAGAAGTTTTTCTCCCGCAGCCTCTGGCTCAACCTCTCCAGCACAGCGGCCGGATCGATTTAAATCGGCATTTCTAGCTGCCAAGTGGGTGCCCAGCTCCTGAGCGTTGCAAGGGACCAGGGCAGGGCTCCCTTCTGCAGGGACCTGCTGCAAAAATGCAGCTGCGCTGCCGGAGCTTGCACGGGTCCTGGGGCTGCCCGTGGGTCCCCCCCTCACCCTCGGGGTGCCTCCAGCTCCGGGTGCCCGGGGAGCCGCCGAGCCGGCCCTGGCCTGCGCGGGGCAGGTGCAAACCCAGCGCGCCGGGGATGAGCCGCTGAGCGTGATCGGCCGAGACGGCCGCCCGCGGCGTGCCAGAACGCGCAGGGGTCGAGTGTGTGCGGGGGGGTGTTGCGATGGGGGGGCTTGTGTATGGCGTACACACCCACCCTGCTGCCATCTCCCTCTTTCACCCCTCAACCTGATTTCTCATGGGTTTTTGGAAATCTGGCTCCTACCCACCCAGCCTGGCCCCCTCCCTCCCTTGTTGGTGACATCTCTGGCCGCGGGACCTCTGAGGGGGGTGACACAGCCTGTTTCCCACTACCCAAACCCTCTGCCACGAGGCTGCCTTGGTCCCCCACCTTTTGAAAGCGATGTAGGCCACCAGCCCCACCACCACGGCCGCCAGGATGGAGCAGTAGACAGGGATGAGGTTGTCGGCGGTGCCACGGCTCACGACGGGCTGCGAGCTGCCCATGACGGTGGTGACAGTGTCTGCCAGGGTGCTGGGCATCACTTCAGTGTTGAAGGGGTCCCTGGTGATGGGCTCGGGGCTGTCGGAGCCCCCCAGAGACGGTGTGTGTGTTGTCCAGCGAGGGTGGAGGTCTGCCAGGCAGGAAAGGAGAAGAACCGACAATAATTAGCCGTGCAGCCGGCCGTGCCTTGTAATGGGCTGTGGCAAGTGAATTGGTGAAGGGACCACAATCTCTGCAGGGATCTTCTCCCAAAGGCTGGGGGCTGGCGGAGGTGCCAGCTCTGCCCCATCCCCGTGTCCCCAGGCGTGTCCTTGCAAACCACCTCGTCCCCTGGCCCCAGACAGCATCACCCTCCCCGGTCCCCAGGACAGGCTGAAGCCATCCCCTGCCCCGCACGGCTGACGGTGCCTGGTCACGGCTGGACACGGACACGGCTTTGTAAGCTCTTCTTTCCCAGCACTGGGTCTGCTCGATTCCTGCAGCTCTTCCCCTGACGTGCACGCTGCAGACGGAGCCCTGGGCTCCCATCGCTGGTACCAAACCCCGGGGACACGGCCCAGCTGCCTCCCACCCACCGCACATCTGCACCGGGACAACCCAGCCACCGCCCGCACGAAGCCCATCCGCTGCCAGCAGCACCGGAGCCTGGATTTGCCCCTTTCCCGGCCCCTGCCTGCAGCCACGTACCCCACCAGCCCGGCCCCTTTGGGAGTGACCCCGTTCCTGCCGCACCCAGGCGTGTCCCACGGAGCGAGTGGACACGTCTCGTCTTGCCCCGGGAAGACGCTCTCACCTGCAGCTGCCCCATCCCCTCCCCTGGGTACCGGCTCCCTCCCAAACCCCTCCACCCCTCTCCAGGGGCTGGTCCTGCGCCCGCCGGCAGCGAGCCCCGCGGGGCCGTGCCACGTCTGCTGGCCTGGGAGGATGGAGCGGGTGCCGCGGCGGGGAACTGGCATCTCGCCCCGCCGGCCCTCCCGGCCGCGGCCCCCCTGCCGAACCCTGCTGCCCTTTCGGAGCGGCGCTTCGGTGGCCATCGCGGCCGCTTCCGGCGGGGCCCCGCTGGCGGCTAACAAAGCTGGCCCTGTGCTCCTTGACTTATGGCTCCATTTACTCGACCCTTTCAAGGGAGCTGCGCCGGCTGCCCCCGCGCTGTGAATCAGCGGCAGCCGGGACAAAGCTCTTTTCTCCCCGTCCGAGCTCGGGGCAGGGAATCACGCTGCTGCTGCCAAGGAGCAACCGGGGTGTCCCCAGCCGACGCAGCCCTGACGCTCCTTGGGGGGCTCCGCACGGCAGTGGGGTGCTGGCTGGCACAGCGGGGGGCTGCTGCCGGTGAATGATGCTCTCCCCCCTTCCCCCGGGCTGCGGGGTCGGCTGTTCCCCAGCTCTTAAGGGCAGTTAATTCCCATCAGAAATCCATCGGCTGCCAAGTTCTCTCCTGATGAAGGCTCGGGCGGTTAGCGAGCATGGCATCGGGGAGCGGTGACCCTCTCGGCTCCGCTCGCTGTTCCTGGGCACCAAAAGCCACCCGGCAGAGTGCCCGCACCCGCGGCAGCGTCCCGCCAGGAGCTCGGCCAAGGAAGCCCCTGGCAAGGGCTGGGCACAGCCTGGGGCCAGGCGTGTGCCCGGGAGACGAGGGCTCACGGCAAGAGCCCGAGGGCTGGGGGTCTCAGCTGGACACCGGGGTCCTCCCCTCTCCTCTGAGCCCAGGGACGTGCCCCTGCCTCCCCTTCGCTGTGGTACACGGGGAAACTGAGGCAGGGGAACATGAGGGGAAGCCAGCTCTCCCCTCTGCAACGGCTGTCCCCGGAAAAGGCGGCGTTACCTCTGCACTCGGCATCCGAGATGGCCGTGCACTCCTTCACCATCACCTCGTTCTCCTCGCAGGTGGTGCAGGGCAGGCAGGGGTCCACGAAGTTGGCTTCGCTGGAGAAGGTGCCCTCGGGACATTCCTCGCAGACCGTGTCCTGCGAGTCCTGGCAGGGGAACATGAGGCCGAAGCCCACCTCGCACACCCGGCACTCCTTGCAGGTCCCGCTCGGCTCGTCCTGGTAGTAGCCATAGGCACAGCGGCACACGGCGTCGTCCGACTCCACGCAGGGTGCGGACATGCTCTGCAGCCCCACGCACTGCGTGCAGGGCTTGCACGGCTCCGTGGCGCTCACCGTGTCCGAGTAGGTGACGCCTGGCAGGGGACAGAGGGTGAGGTGAGCCGGGTCCCGGCATGGCAGCCCCATCCCCGTGGCCACTGGCCTCATCCCATCACCCAAGAGTGCTGGGCTGGGGAATGGGCTTGCGCAGCGGCTGCGGGCTGGCACCATCTCCCCTTTCCCCGTTTTTCCCCTCCTCTGGGCCAGAGGGAGAGGTGTCCTCCCCGGCAGCTCCCCAACACCACCGAGCACCCCCAGCCCGCAGGCTCCACGTCCCATTACCAGCTACACCCTTCCAGGAGCAATTCCCCAGTCCAGCTGCTGAGCCCCTGCAGCCTGGGGGGGTCTGGGCGCTGCCCTCAACGTGCCCGTCCCAGAGCTCGGTGTCCGTGTCCCCGGGCAAGTATCCCTGTCCCCAGCCGGAGCATCATCCCCGTTTTGGACCTCCGTATGGTCCCTGTGGGCATCCTACAGCCATCGCTGCTCCCCAAACACTTTCTCTTCTGCGTCCTGCCCAGGGGATCCCTCGGGGCATCGCCGCCCTGCACCCCCCTCCTCGGCCACGTGTCCCCACCGGGCTCGGGGAAGCTGGGAGACGCGGGGTGCGATGCGAACAGGAGGTCACAACACTAATTGCTGACTCTCCTCTGACCCCGGGGCTTCTTGCTCTCCGGTTTCATCCTGCAGGACTGACTCTGCCGGGGAAATCAATCCTCCTCCCGCAGCCCGGCAAGCCGCCCTCGCCCCCCCTCGCTCCCCCTGCCCGCTCCCAAAGGTGTTTGAAGATATTTTTAGCCTGGGAAGATGGGTCGGCTCCTGTCCTGGAGGCACAGCTGCCGTCCGTGTCAGCTGCCTCCCATCGATCCCCCCGCAGCCCACGCTGCCGCGACACCCTGCCTTCCCTTGTCCGAAACACCGGGTGACAGTGCAGCCTCCTTGATGGAGAAGGTGTCGGGGAGATCGAGGGCAATCCCTCCGCTAGCCCTGCTCCCCGGGAAGGCAATCCAGCCACACGCTAGTCTGTAATTACCCGCCTGTCTCCGAGGATGACTGTGGGAGCCAGCGATTCCCACCCTCCGTGGCCTCCAGCTTCCCCGCGTGGCCGAGGAGAGGTCGAGCCATGGACAGGCTCAGGGCAGGGCTGTTCTGGTGCTTAATTTTTGGCTGCTTTCAAGATAGAGGGGAACGAAGAGCCCCGAGACCTGGGTGATGGGCAGGGTTAGAGGGACGGCGGTGCCATCCCAGCCTCGGCAGCTGCTTTCTCACCGCGGCTCGGCTGCAGCGAGCCCTGAGCAGCGACAGCCGTGACATTTCCACCCCCAACGCCTCCCCCGCTGCCCCGCGTCTCTGTCCGGGTGTCCTGCTCCCCTCTCGGGGCCCAGCCCCATGCCCTCCCTGGAACTGCAGGACCCCAGGGATGAACCTGCTCCCCTGCCTCGGCTCTGCCCCGGGGAGGGCGAGCAGCCCCGAGCGAGCAGAGCCGGAGCAGCACCGGGTCAGCCGCCGGCGTGCACAGCTCCCATTAACCTGGGCTCATCCTTTGCATTATTCTGAATTATTGATAGGCACCATTAGAGCGGGGAAGTGGCCAGGAAAGGCATACGGCTGAGTGGGCACATTTTCAGTGGCAGCGAGGTATCTGAGCTGAGCAATTACAGCTGAGATTCAAACAGGGCCCCCCTCCTGCCCGCCCGCAGCAATGGAGGCTGGCGAGGGGGATAAATAAATCATAAGGCAGCAATCAGGGGTGGCTGGCAAGCCGGGGGGGAAGGAAAATTAAAATAAAAAAAAAAAAAAGCAAGTGGTCATTTGGGCTAATGCAGGGACCATCTCCTCTTGCCCCCCGGCCCCCATGGGCTTTGGCAAGGGTGGTGCTTTGGTTGTAGCAAATTTTTGCAAAATAATTTGGCCAGTGAATCGGGAAGACATCCAAGGCGAGAGCTCGGAGGCAGCCCGGGGTGGAGGTGGGGATCTCGGCAGCCCAGGGCCGTGCCCACATTCCTCCCCGCCGGCTCACGCTTGGCAGGCAGGGCGCTTTGCCGGGACCGGAGCTGCCTGCACCTGCCCAGCGCCTGCGGGATCCAGCGTGAGCCCAGGTCCAAAAGGACCCTGTCCCCATCCCAGCAAGGGCTGACAAGGGGGTTTGCAGGTCTCCTTCTCTTCCCGCCCCAAAATCCCACTCTGGGCTCAGAGAAGAGCCGGGGGAGCGTTTGCCCCCTTGGAGCACCTGCACCCATGAGTCACCCCATGGTCACCCTCACCCAGCAGCTCCCAGCTGATGAGCTTCTGGGGATTAGTCCGTGCTGCCCTTAACGAACGCATGAATGAATGAATGACTACAGCTGGGGCAGGGCTGGGGGTATAAAGCAGGTGGGTTTGCAGGGGGTTTGTCCTGCCTGGGGTTCTCTGGTTTGTCTGTGGATGTCCCCATGGAGGCAGTGAGGGTGCCCCTGCCTTGGTGCTGCTCCTTGTGATAGCTGCCCTGGGGTCTGCACCACGCTGATGTGCCGTTGGGTGAGTGAGTGGCATCTCATGTAGTGGATGTTCCCAAGTGAGGTGGGGGGGGGTGGGGCAGGGCAGGGCTGTGAGCGGCTGGACTGGGAGACAGGTGAAGGGCTGTGGGGGAAACTGAGGCACAGAAAGGGGCATTGGCATCCCCAGAGCAGCTGCCTGGGGGCTGGGAGCACTCAGCCACGCTGGCCCATCAGCAGCCGTGCCAAGCAAGGCATGAAGCTGCCCTGGGGCTTTGCTCTCAGCCTGTGTGGAATGTTGGGGGCCTTGGGGCTGCAGTGTTTGCTCCCCGCTGCCCCTGTCCCCGCAGGGATGGAGGAAGGGGCCAGACCCTTTTGTCCTGGTACTTTCCTGACCCAACAGAGCTGCTGCCTAATGTTAATCCCCCTGCAAAAAAGTAAATTCCTGTCTTGGGGCAACATGGGGCTGGGCAGGAGGAGCTGGGATGCAAACCAGAGCAGTGGTACTTTGAGCTAGCTGATGTCCAGCACTGCACCCAGGTCACAATCCTGGTCTCTCCATAACCTCTACATCCCATGTCCTCCAGGGAGGGCAGAAACTCCCTTTATCCTCTCAGTTCCCAGAAAAAAAATGGGGAGACAAGCCATCTGGTGGCCTGGAAGTGCAGGGTGTTACGGGAACCTGGCTCATCTGAGCACCCGCAGGAAGGCAAAGCAACCCTCTGGATTTACAGCCCTGCTCACGGGGGAGCTGGATGCCCCTGGCCAGGCTCCCTGCAGGGAGGGCTCCTGGGGATGGAGGGCACGGTGGATGCCCAGCACCTCGCCGTAAGGCGGATCTGAGCCCGGTGGGGTTGTCCTGTGCTGCAGCCAAGGGGGGATTCAGCCGCCCCTGCAGCCGGGTGCTGGGAGGGTAAGCGCCGTTCATCGATTTTGCAGGAAAGCAGAGGTATTTTTAGCACTGCCCTGACACTGCTCGTCCTCTGCTCCGTGCTGGCGCTGCTCCGCTTATACTGCTTCTCCCCCCCGGACTTTGCCTCCTCTGTGCTCCCCCAGCCGTGCTCTGTCCCTTCCCCCTCTCAAATCGCATCCCCGGAGCAATCTCGGCTTGGCCGGCACAGCTTTTCCTACAAATACTTGTCCTTAGGCCTTCAAAGGGTTTGCAGCAGTAAATTTGAAGGGCAGATTGCTTATGCCTATCATGGCATTGTTTAAACAGTAATAGTTGGACCACTTCATCTGTAAGCATTTAAGCAGGTCTCCAGCACACATCTCTGACCGACATTTATGAAGCATTTGACATAGGCAATGCGCCTGGAGCTGGCCAGGAGAAAACTGTTCCCCTCTCTTGGGGACCCCATGTGATTTGCTTCTCCCCTCTCAAACTTGCTTTTATTTTGCAGTCTTCACAAAGTTGTTTTTTTTAAATAATAATACAGGTGGCTTACTGGGAGACATCCCCGTGGCAGGATCTGACAGGGCACAGTCAGCGTGGGGAGGGGAAAGTTTCGGAGGCAAACGCCGGCCACAAGCCAGTAGCCGAGGAGCCATCGGGAGGGGAACAGTGCTGGAAGGGGATCTGGGAAGGTGCCTGGCACCGATGGGTCCCAAAACAGGGTGAGCTGCTGCATCTGTGGCTGGGATTTGCAAGGCAGATGCTCTGGGGAAGCGCTGGCCGTTACCCTGGTGTCAGGGCAGAGGTGCCCGGGAAGGCTGCGCGCGCGCTGGAGCCGACCTGTGCAAGGGCTGTGCACGGAAAGGCAGGAGCAGACGGCACTCGCTGTGCCCAGGCAACGCTTCAGGAAGGAAAGAGGATGCACATGGGGAGACCCAAGTGCCTGCTGATATTGGTGGTCCCCAAAGCCCCCCCATGCCAGCCCCTTTGGGGTGCTTCACGCAGGGGAGCAGGTACTCACTGTCCAGGCAGGGCTCGCAGACGGTCTGGTTGACCCCGCAGGGCTGCACCACCCCCTCTCCCAGGTTGCAGGCTTTGCAGCACTCCCCGCTCGCGGTGTACATCTTGGTGGGGCACTTCTCCTTGGAGCCCCAGGCGGGTCCCTGGGAGAGGAAACAGAGCCGGGAGGTGACCCTTGTTATGGGACCTTCCCTGCAAGGGCAGGCGGAGAAGCGTGTTGTATCCAGGTCCTGCTCTGGGGCGGCCATCCCACGTCAGGGCTCACCTCTCAAATACAGGTCCTGGGAGAAATACCTTCCTTGTGTAAAACTTGCTCACCAGGAAAGCCCCTGCCACGTGCTGCTGCTGGAGGGAGGTCGGGAAAGCGCAGGGTCCAGGCTGGGGGGTATTTTGGGGGCAGGGGGAAATGTGGGCTTTTCTGCAGGGTTACAGCACTCTTCGTCCTGGTGTCTCACCTGGACTGTCCCCTCTAAGGATGCTTTGCCATCCTGAAGGGTTCAGCCCTTCAATGCCTGGGGAAGGCAGGGCACGGCACTGCCTGTGGGCTGGCAGCAGGGAGACTTGCCGGCCACGACGGAGGGTTTGGAGAGCTGGGTTGGCAGCTCTGTGCAGTGCTCTTCCTGCACATGGGGATCAGAAATCAGACCCCACGATGGAAGGGGAGAATTTGAAGGGAGCACTGAGAGCTCCGGCAGCATTACTGTCTAATGGAAGTAAACGTATCTGCTTATAAAACCTGTCGTCACATATGGAAGCAATAAACGTGCCACGAGCGGCGGGGTCAGAGCCACCCTGCACATGCACTTTGCAGCCTGGGGAGCGGGGTGCATTTGCAGAACAGCCGCTCCCCAAAACACCTCTTGGCCAGGCCCACGAGGTGCAGGAAGCATCTCTGCCCGGGTGCGGGGCTGCTGAGATGCCCGCGGTGCTCTGAGCTCTGCCGGGGTTCCTTGTGCTCCCTCTGCTCGCAGGCAGGTGTGCTCCAGGACTGGACCATCCCTTTGCCATCCAACTAAGCCTGATTTTTGGGGAAAGAAACTCGGCTAATGCTTGGAGAAGCTCACCCTCCCCGTGCATCTGGATGCCTCGTCAGCCAGTTGGCCGCCTCCTTGCACAATGCGGCGTTATGAACTCGCTGTGCATCATCCGGCAGCATCCGGCCCGGCTGAGACAATGGAGCGCCAATTATAGGCATCTGAATGACAAAGTGCTCCAATTACCCTGCGCTTGAAAGCATGTGCTCTCCTCCCTGGCGCTGCTTCGCCAGCCCAGGCTGGCAGCCCGCTCTGGCGCTGGGCTGCAGCTGGGGAGGCAGGAGAGTTTGGGGAGGGGGGGAGCTTCCCAGCACCCCCCAAATGACAGCCAGGGAATGGGTTTGGGGGTGAGGAAGGGGCTCGCTTTGCAGCCGGCTGGCTGCGTGCCTCTCCTGGGGACAGATCCAGCTTGTGGGGCTTTGCAGCAAACCTGGTTGGAGCTCACCCCGCTGCTCCGTCCCCCGCAGCCCCGGCTTGCGGCGCGTCTCCCCTGCTTGGGCAGGGGTTTGCCCACCTCCCTGTGGTTGTGGCAGCCGTGAGCGGGGCCGGGGGAGCAGCCGAAAGTGCCTGGCTATAAATAGTGCTGGGAAGGTTGGGGCAGCGCAGCTGGGGCCGGCAGCGGCCAGCTCTCCCACGCCGCAGGCAGCTGCAAACAGCTCTGTACGCCCGTGGGGATGGGACCTGGCCACACTGCTTCCTCCATGTGACACCCAGACCCCCCCCCTGGCCACATGTCCCCTCCTCATAGGGCTGTCAGGAGCAGCCGATGCCTTCCCCCCTGCCAGGTCACCCCCTCTGCGCTCCTAAATCCTGTCGAAAATGCAACTTCCAGTCCCAGGTGCTGCACCCCCCCACACCCCCGCTCTGCCGGCGTTTCCCTTACAGTTCTCTGTCTCGAGCGCTGAAACCCCCATAAAGATTAACACAGTTATAAGAGGGGCACATGGTCTGCATTAGCCCGCTGAAATGTGCATGTTATTAACACAACTCCTGTTGACAAAGCCACAGGTATTAACACCATAAAGCATTTTGACAGCTGGACCAAGGAGGGGGGCACGGACGGAGGGTGCAAGCAACACCTCTGTAAGCTTTTAATTGCTTTTGGAGTTGTGTCATTGGGGTTTTGTGTCCTAGCAGATGTCGCCGGTTAAGGAGATGGCCTCGGAGGGAACTAGGAGAAGCAGCAGTTCGGCACAGCACCATTAGCTCCAGATCCCTGGCACAGAAAATCACTTCGCACCAAAGCAGGGAAGGGAGGGGATGCTACAGCTGGAGATGGGCCCAGTAGCAAGCCTGGATCCGAATCACCCGTGAGCCTGGCAGACGGGCTCTGCCTTTCTTGGCGAAGCACCCTGTCTAGGAAAGGCCAAACCCCTGGCTCCGAGCAATCCCCAAACTTTGGGCAGCAGAGAAAGCCACGTCTGAGGTCTGCGGGTCTGGCCAAGCCTCGGCACGGCAGGACTGAGAGGGCTCTGCCTCTTCCCGCGTGGAGCTACCGGCCAAGCAGCACAGGTAAAGAGCAATGAACACGGGGTGCCCGGGGTTTGGGGCGGCCCTGGGGCTGTGGCCACAGCTGTGGGTGCACATCTGGACCTGCCCGAGCGAGGGCTCAGCGGAGCAGCCGGGCTCCCCCTGTGCGCACCCCCCGCTCGGCAGGTGTAATCCCGGGGGACGGATCCGGCCCTGAGGCAGCGGGTGCCCTGGCTGGTGATGCCTGGGCTCAGCCCCGATGCGGGGAGGCGGCTGTGGAGATTCGGGGGACACCGAAGCCCAGCCCTGCTGCGGCTGCCTGAGGCGGGTAATTCCCTGGGGAGAAATGATTTGAATCCACGTGGCTGGGACGGCTCTTGCCTTTCCTGCCGCCCGCCTGCTCCACAAGCATCCCCAGGGAGCCTGGCCAGCCTGGTCCCGTGTCCCGTGCCATGGGTGCACGGGGGAAGGAGACCCTCCGGCACAGAGCTGCCAGCACCGCTCTCGTCCACGGTCTTTGCATGAAACCGCTAAAGCACCGGCTTTAACACCCTGCCCGAAAGGTGTCCTGCTGCCTAACGAAACCCCTGGACGCCCATGAAATCCTCCCCCAACCTCAGCCCCGTTTCTGCCCCAGGTAGGGGGGGGTCCATCCCCATGTGCCCACCCGGCTGCCCTGCTCCGGGCATTTCCCCCAAAGTTTTGTCTCCGGCACACGCCGAGGCTGTGCCCATCCCGGGGGCTCACGCCGGGGAATAGGGTCTTGCCCTTTGTTCTGGGCAACGAGTTTGGAGCTGGGAAGGTCTGAGGGAGATTTTGGGGCTGTGGGATGGCAGGATATGGGGGCAGCTTCTCCCCCGCCCCCAGTGCCTGAGGGCTCTGTCATCCTTTTTCCTGGGTAAAAGGGATGACAGAGCGCGGTGCAGCAGGCTCAGGGGGCTGCATGAGCCATCCCTGTGGGTCCCCCATCACCCCCCACCCCTCCGCACCCGGAAGTGCTCTGCCTGGCCCCCCCGGGGCCCCCCGCCCGGCTCCCCCCCCGCTGCCCGGTGTCCCCGGGATCCCTCCAGCCCCGCACGGCCAGGAGCCCCGCATCTGCCTGCCTGGTACCCCCGGGACCCCCCGCTACCCCTGCGCGGTGCCTCCGGGACTCTCCAGCCCGGTACCGCCCTTCTCGGTACCCCGGGACCCTCCATCCCATCCCACCCCCGCCTGGTGCCTCGGGGACCCCGGGCCCCCCCTGCGCCGGCCGCCNGGGGAATTAAAGATGGCAGCGGGTGGCAAAGGCTCCAGGGAGGAGATCCCTTTAGGCAGCCGCGGGGGAAAACCAACTTTCTCTTCTCAAAACTTCTGTGAACCCCAAAGGCGCTCACCCCTTTGCTTTGGGAGGGCTCCGCTGTTATCCGTCGATGCTCTGGGCACCTCGCGGTGTGCGCAGGGTCGGCTGGGCTGACACCCCGACCTCCTCCTCCTCCTCCTCCTCCTCCTCTCCGCCCCCGGAGCATCACGGCGAGCGGCCGAACCAGCACCCTCCTCCACCGGCACACAAAGCCCAGACCCCTCCGGGCCGCCCCCGCCCTCCCACGAAGCGCTTTTGGGGTGTGCTTGGTCTCCAGCCAGCCAGCTCTCCCCAGCCCCTCAATTATTCACACCCATCCATCCACCTCCACGCACCCTCCTCTGCTGGCCATCCATCCCCCCCCCAAACACACCCCCACATCCCTGATGCTGCAGCCCCGGCTCCGAGCAGGGCAGCGGCCGTGGCTGGGGAGGGGTGACCAGACCTCCTCCGGCTGCGTGGGACAAGGGACGGCACCCCACGGGTGTCTGGATTGGTGACCCCACCAGGACGCGGACCCCGAGGTCTGTCACAGCCGTCCGGGTGACACAGAGAAGCCCCCAGTGGGGAACAGGCGGGTGATGCTGCGGTGTCCGAAGCTGCTCTTTGTAAATCAACCCTTGAAAGACAAAAAAGCCCATATTGACATCCTTTGGTCCCTAAAAAAACTCCCTGCTCCCCCCATGCCGCTCCCCTCTGCCCTGGCACTTCCAGCTTCTCACAGGACAACTCTGCCTGGAGTCCTGCCCAGACCCCACGGTGATGGACACTGGAAATGCCACGGCCGGTCCCTCATCCCAGTGAGATCCCCGCCTTGGTGTGCCAGCGCCAGAATCGCTCTTTGTGGGGCTGACTGGCAAAACGCGGTGGGTTTTCTGGTGCCGTTGGGAAGGTTCGGTAGCTGGAAACGGCCCAGACAGGCTCCTGCGGCCGGGACAGAGAGACCTTCCCTCTCTGACGTTGTCCGCTGCGCTGTCCCTCGGGTCCTGCCACGCGTTTCCTCGCCCCTCCGGGCTCTGCAGGTGCCTCTGGGGTTCCCAGTAGCGATGCTCAGCCCAGCCTTTCCCACCACCATGGTCAGTCGAGCCCCCCCAGCCCCTGACAGCCCCCGTGGGCTCCTCCTTTGGGTCACATCTTCCCCTCCGCGCAGCGAAGCGCCCAGGGCTGAGCGCGGCTCAGCTGGATTTCCTCTCAGAAAGGGAATTATCAGCTTCCCGAGGCGCGCAAGGTCGGCTGATCCCGGCTGGCTCGTGCTGCTCCGCTGGGCGGCCGGGAAGGGCTTTAAGGAAAGTCCCTCGTTTGTAGCCTTGCCTTTCAATAAGATTAAACTGAAGCCAAAGCTGCCATTTGTTCTCCGGCACGGAGACGCGGGAACACATGTGCGAACCACATGGCGATGGGTTCGCCGGCCTTAAAGCCGTGCCAGGGCCAGGTGGGGACGGGGCAGGATGCGTGCAGGGCCGTGGGGCGCGGGATGCCCACCCGCAGATCGGATGGGCAGGGAAGGAAGCGATAAGCCCGGCATCCCGCTCGCTTTTTAACGCGCTGATGACTGGAAGGCGGCAGAGCTGCCTGCAGACATATGGCGGGGCTGGGCACCGCGGCGGGGGGGAGCCCGGGTCTCCCACAATTAATTTGCTTTTGCCGTTCCACCGCAGCAAGCGGCAAACCTTTCCTTGGCCCCCGCGGTAAATCCCTGCACCCCGCAGGGTTTTGGGCTGTGGCATCCCACCGCAGGATGCACTTGCCGGGGATACGGGGGCTGGGACGAGCGGTCCCTGAGCCTCCCCCCCCTCCGCCCCGAGCGCGGGTGTCGCACAACGGCCTGATGCTGCCGCGGGAGTCACCTCGGAAAAACCCGGCAGCGGGGATGTAAAGCCGAGCCCACGGACAGACACAGCCGCTCAGCTGGGCTGCATCTGCCCCGGGCTGGGCCAGCGGAGCCAAGTGACAACTTCTGCTCCCATCCCAACCCTCCGCGGCTCCTCGGGTGAAGGGATGCTCTAGCACTTTTCATTAAATCCCCCGCACGGACATTTTATTTTTTTCTGTCCCAAAAAGGTCGCAGCCCTTTCCTGGCTCCATGAGATGACAAAGAGCCTCTTAAAAGTCTGCTGTCGCCTCTCAAATTAAAACCAAAGGCTGCAGGGGTTTATGTGCCGGGGGAGCATCCTTCGGGCTGCCGGTGGGACACAGCACTCTCTGCCGAATTGCAACCCCTAAGGGAAACCAAAAGCTACATCCACCCGCAATCAGCTCCGTGTGCCGGAGCGTGGCCGGTCACGCTCCTGGGGTGGCTCGTGGCCATCGGAGGGGCCCGAAATTGGGTCTCGGCAACGCTGCTGGTCCTGCCGTGCCGCGGCAGGATGATGCCGCGGGGGCTGGCATGGCGCTGGCTGCCGGCAGAGCTGGGTTTGCCTTGCCGGGAGCAGGCTGGGGAGCGCTTGGGCTGCGAGCTGCCGGTTTGTAACAAGAAAAAGAGCTTTGGGGGGGTTTTGTTGGCTCCCGACCTCCCTTCAGGCTGGGGGGGG
>VXBL01006473.1:121777-132437 GCA_013400195.1 Aramus guarauna | reverse complement strand
GGGTGGTGACACGTGGAGGGGGGGTTCCCCGCCGGGGGGGCAGCGTGGGGCTCCCAGCCGCTTGGCTGCCTGGGAGAGACACAGCCCTGCGCCGGCGTGCCTCCTCACTCCCGAAAAGGGAAGGTTTAATTAGCAAAAGCCCAATTACAGCTGGCTGAAATATTGCATTAAGTCCCTCTCAAGGACAGAGCACCAGCATCCTTGGAGCGACCGTCTGTCTCCCTCGTTATCATTTTTCACGCTCATCCGGGTCTTCCCCCAGCCGCTGCCAAAGGCCAGAGGTGTCCGAAAAAAACGGGGCGACGCTGTTCCCCCCTCCCACCGCCCACAAGGACTCATCAGAGCCCCCAGAAACGGCGCAAGTTAAACACTCGGCGCGAGCTCCTGCCTTCAAACTTTTTATTGATTTTACTAAAAAGCATAGGTAATTACTTTCCCGACAAAGACAGTAGCGCAGTAATGGTAAGTTGTAAATACCGATGAATAAATAATACACATTGGGAAAATATCATCCCGGCTGTTCACAGCCAGGGCTGAGAGCATAAATAAAGGGCTGCAAGGAAAAGCCCGGGGGGAGCGGAAGGGCCCCTGCCACTGCGGGCTGGGACCCTTTTCGGAGCAGGGGATGGGTCCTGGCGCGTGGCAGAGCCCGGCTGCGCTGGGGGAAGGTGAAGGGGACCCTGCGCTGCCCACGCTGTGCTGGGAAAAGTCCCCTCTGAGGGGGAAAGGGAGGAAATTTGGGGTGGAAATCAGGCTCTGGGGTTAGGGCTGCTGACCTCAGCGGGGGGCTTCGCTCCCCCGGGAGCCATCGGGGGTTTCCTCGACGGACAGTCTCTGTGGGGTGGGGAGGGGTTTGTGGCAATAAGGCACATTTTTTTCAATGGAAAAAGGCAAAAGAGGAGAAAAACTTGTCTTGCCCGAAGTCTCGCGGCAGCTTTGCTGAGCACTTTGCACCCTGGGCCACGTGGCAGGAGCCAAGCCCACGTCTGGGGAGCAGGAAGCCGAGGGCTCCCGCGGTCCTTGGGCCTCTGGCTCTCCTTGCGATCGATGGGATTTGGGCACTTAAAAGCTTTTAGGGATGGAGGCCAAGGTCGGCTCTCGTGCAGCAGGCGCACACGCGTGCTCTTCTGCTCAGCACCTCTGCCAGCTCTGAAACCACCCATTTGTCCTCCGTGACGGAGGGATGGGAAGATCGACTCCATCTCGAACCACGATTTAAAATCAGCTGAGTATCCTCCCCGGCTGAAGCGTAGTAAACGCCGGGCAGCTCCGGGCTCAAACGCTCACGGCAGAGTTTTACCATTCAGGGGAAAACTGCTCGCTTGATTTAGAGAGCCGGGGAGGGACCGCCGTTAATACCTCCCCCTTTTCCCTTACCCGTGTGCCTGCTCATCCTGTCCGTGCTGTGCTGCGGGTGCGCGCAGCCTGCGAAACACGGGGAGTGCTCGGTAAAATCAGCATCTGTGCTCTGCGGGGAGTTATTCCCATGGGGATAGGGATCAGTAATTCCCATGGGGATGGGGACCAGTTATCCCCATGGGGATCAGCTATCCCCGTGGGGATGGGGACCAGTTATCCCCGTGGGGATGGGGCTCGGCCGGACCACGGCATCCCAAGCAGGCAGCTGAGGTGTCGCCCTCCCAGCCCGGGGCGGGAGCTGATGCTGTTCCGGTGCTGGCTGAGCCAGGACCAAACCGCAGCCCCGACCCTCCGTACGTGCCGGGACGGACGCAGCCCGCTGGTGTCATCGCTGACAGCGGTGCAGGTGGATCGGGGCAGGGACGGGCACGGCAGCGGGGCAGACTGAAGGGCTCAGGGACACGTGGGGCACGTGGCCGGGCACTGCGTGGATCGGGGCCACGGGGGCACCCCGGGGCTGTCTGGGGGCTGAGACATCACTGGGGTTTTGGCCCCCCGATACCCTCAGGGCACCGACGTGGCCTGAAACTGCTGCTGGGCACCTACCCGGGGGAAGACTCAAAGCACCCCAGAAGCACAGCTCGGGGGTAGGAGGGATCCAGCATTCCCCAAACTCACAAAAAAACTGATTTCCATTACTATCAAAGCCTCCCAATCTGGTTTCGATTACGCTCCTTGATTTCCATGCCTCTAATTTCTCCTAATGCCTCTCTCCATCCTCCCCCTCCCTTTTTCACTTGCTAATCCCCAGCCTGACGGTTCCCAACCTCCCTCCCTCCCTTTTTTCTTTCTTTAACTGTCTTTCCAGCGTGATCCATCACCCTGACGGCAGCAGGGGGGATTCATGGTAGCGGCTGAGATGAATCTCTGGTTCCTTATAAGGACCGACCGAAGGAATCTCCGGCGAGCGGAGACCACGATGTCCGGGAAACTCGATCCCTCCTCGGGATGGAGCCATGGCAAAATCGCGAGACAGTAAAAATAGACTGTAGTTTCCCTCCCTGAGAAAGAAGCAAGATTTTGTACCATTTAAAATAACACTGGCAGGGCTGGGCAGGGGGGAGAAAATCGCTCCTTGTGGCACATATAATAAAGGATGTAAATATGTCAGCGGCAGCAACATTATCGATATTTTTCTGCTTAAGGTATTGATTGATTCCACATGCCAGGGGCAGGGCTGGCTTTCTTCTCACCAGCCCGGCTTTTGGGAACTGATTGATTCAGTTTTGTTGCTGATGGATCAAGAATTCTGCTGTTAGGAGGAAATGAATGTCAAATCTGTCGTGGCATCGATAAGGATGGAGCGAGGCAGACGGTGTGGGCTGGAGCAGGACTGGGGGGGTATTTTTTCCTTGACTTATCACTGGGGGTTTTGCTGATGTTATTTTTTATTTTGGGAGTGAACATTTATTTTAATTGCTCCAATGCTTAGCCAGTTTAGGATAGAATAGAATAGAATAGAATAGAATAGAATAGAATAGAATAGAATAGAATAGAATAGAATTTCAGTTGGAAGGGACCTACATCGATCTAGTCCAAGTGTGAGATGCTTTTCCAACTGGTTTCCAGAGTGCGCGTAGCCCAGACAAGATCCAGTGAGGCTTTTTGCCTCCCTCTTCCCTTCCTCCAGCATCTGCCCCACATCACGTAGGGATGATATTGGTTGTTGTGCTAGAAATATCACCTGCTAACTCTGCCGTGCCTCAGTTTCCCTGTGTGTAAAGCAGGGAAGCTGGTCCCTGCCTCTCTCGCCCATGTCTGGAAAGATGAGCTCTTTACTTGCCAAGTGCTCAGAGATACTGGGGCTCTATTTATTAATTGGTGAAACTGGAAATGTCAGTTTGCAGATCAGGGTGATTTCTGCTCTGCCGGTCCCAGGGCTGTTTCCAGGCTCCATCCGGGAAGGAAAGCTTTGCCCCCGCTCCTGCCTGCTCCTGGCTGTTGGGAAACCCCCGAAGCTCCTATTTGGGGCTGAGATTCCCCTCTTTGCTCCCCAAAACCTTTGCTACCAGAGTCACGAATGCACCGGCCACCGTCCCACCGCAGCCGCCTGCACCTTTGCACCGGCCGCTTCCCGCGGCTCGGCCCCATCCCGGCCCTCTTCCGACAGCAAGATCCATCGCTGCGACCGCCCCGCGGCTCATCACTCATCCTGCCTCCCCGGGGCACCGGCCCCAAAGGTCACGGGGTTTAAATCACCTTCGTTTCCCCCGTCCAGAGCAAAGGGGGGGTGGCTGGTTTGGGGCAGGAAGAAAGGGGCAGGGGCTGGGGAGGGGGGTCCGAGCCCCTTCCCGGAGCGTGACGAGGTTTCCACGAGGCCGGTGCAGGGAAGAGCAGGTCCGGGGCGATGGTTGTCATCTGCTGGGCACGACAGCTGCAGAGCTCCAGCCCCTTTTATTTCCCTTCTCCCTGGGGGTCCCCGAGTCCCCTGTTTGGTTTTGCTCTCGCTGAAGTCGCTGGTGAAGTCTTCATCGTCCGCTGAGCAGGGCTGGAGGGAATGAAATGCCCTTCCCACACCTTCCTCCATCCCTGCGGAGACCCCGGTGCCCCCCCAGCACCATCCAGCCCAGCCCAACCCAGCACCCCTTCCCTGCTCGGGAAAGGGAAATGATGAATCCCTCCTCCCGGAGCATTTTTTTCCAAGATTTCCTCAAAGCCAGGTAATAAACTCCACCAGATTACAGCTTCCTAACGAACTCAGACCTCTCCTCGCGGTGACTCTCCATCACAGCAACTAAAGCCCTTCGGTGCTGGATGGTGCCCTGCCCTCATGGATGTGGGGCAAACCTGAGCAGAGGCAACTCAATTATAATCCCATTTTCTCCTTTTCTACACCCAAATCACACAGCCCACGAGAGCGGAAGGAGAAAGTGGGGTACGGTGGTGTCAGAGGGCTCCTGTCTCTGCTTTTCAGTAAAATGCAAAACATTTTGGAGCACTTAGGGGGAAACAAAGAGATCCAGCGAGCTGCCTTTGTTTCCTGGGATAATGATGTCGTCGATGATGTCAGCTAACAGGGGGGTCTCCAGTGACCCCCGGTGGCCCCGTTCCTCAGATCGCCATGTGGTTCCTCCAGCCCTGTCTCCCTGACGGATGGCCCTTTCCCATCGCCTTTAGCGAGGGCAAAAGGTGCTGCCTGCGCCTCCCCCCGGATTCGGGGTGACTCTGGGCTTTCGCTGGAGGATGCTCTTCCACCCGCGGGGTGGGTGCGGCTCTGACTGCTGGGTCTCTGCAGCCCAAACCTTCGCTTTCATCAAGGGATACGGCTTTTTGGGAGCTGTCTGGCCCCGTTTCCCTTCGCTGCCTTCTCTGTGCCCCAGCCCACGCTCGCCCTGGCAGACCCCGTCCGTCCGTCCATCCACCCGGCACGGTGGGCGCGATGCTCTCCAGCACCCAGCGCTTTCCTCCCGCACCCGCCCCATGCTGCCCCGGTGCCGGGGGATTTGGCCCTGGCAGAGCTGCCGAATCGGGCTCCTCGCAGAGATAGGGAAAGGGAGAAAAGGGAAGGAGAGGAGGCCAGGGCCGGGATTGCAAATGAAGCGTGAGCTGCCACTCAGAGATACTGTCCCTATGGCAACTGCTTCCAGTGCCGGGCTGCAGCATCCTCGCCTTTTCATCTCCTCCTCTGCCCATCTGCGCACAAAGGCAGGGCAGGAAACCTCCTGCGGAGGGTGGAGGGGGCTGGCGTGGGGCTGGGGGCTGCGAGGAGAGGTGGGAAACCGGGGGGGTTTCTGCCCGGAGAGCCATGAGGCAGAGCCAGTGTGGGGGCCAGCAGAGCCACGGCCCCCCGCTGCACCCCCCGTGCTGTTCCAGGAGACACCGGGTGGCCAGACCCCAAACCCTTCCCCACACCTCTCCTCTGCCAGCCCCAGGACACTGCTTTGGGGACAGCCTGGGGTTTAAGCCTTTACACCACCCAACAGAGACCCCGCCCTTGTGTTTTCCCCAGATTTCCCATTTCTCCAAAATCTTGCATTTTGGAGGATGCTGGAGACCTCCACAGCCTGAGCTGATGACCCCAGCAGCGGTCGATAAGCCGGAGATGAGAAGCCCTGCGGGGTCTGAGCCCAGCTGGACTGAATTCAGGATGTTCAAGGCAGGTGGGAGGCAGGAGGTGATGCTGGGAGGACAAAGGCATTGCACCTGACATAAAAGCAAAACTTTTCTTGCTGTTATTGGGATGTTGTTCCAGAAAGTTCCCAGGCTTGTCTTCCTGCCCTTGTGAAAGCGTTGAAGGTTGGAGCCTCAGAGCTGTGGTGGGCCCTTCCTGGAGCTCGGCTGGATGCATTAACCAGCAGCGATGCGGTTGGGAGCGATGCATTTCCATCCATCTCCCCGCAGGAGAGCGGCTCTGATCGGCGCCTGGCAGCAAAGTGCTCATCAAGGTGAAGGGTGGGAGTGCGCTGGGGAGAGGGGCTTCTCTGCGCCTTCCAGGCTCGTTAATATTCCTGTGGGCAATAAACCTGCAAGGAGAATTACTGCTCCGTGCCGGGGGAGGGAGCAGGCTGGGGGTGGAAGGCCTGGGGAGATGCATCTGCTCCCCCCTGGGCAATGCCCCCCCAGGCAGGAGGGTGAAGCTGGAGCTCTCCTCGCTGGGGAAATGCCAAGCTGGGGCCAGGTCTGACTTCTTCCACCGGCAAAGCAGATGCTTGAGGCTTCCTGCAGTTCATCCATATGGGATCTGGTAGAAATGAGCCCAGGGAGGAGGAGGAGGGCACGTGATGAAGGCTGAGCTGCAGCGGGTGAGCCCCGTGTGGCGGTGGGAGCCTGGGACGGCCGCTCTCGTCCCCGTTGGGCTGAGCCCGGTGCGGCTGCTGCTCCCCCCGTGTCCCTGGAGCCTCTTCCCAGCAACTCTGATTGAATCAGAAGGGAGCTAATTTCCCAGTCTGCTGCGATGATGAGGTAAACTAATTGCTGCCTTCATTCCCTATGCAAATCAGCCAGCCGCTGGCCCTCGCAACAAAGCCCAGAGCATCTGCAGGAGCTGGCTGAAAGCGGGGCCGGGAGCTGCCCAGTTCCCCCCTTTGGGGTGGGAGCTGCTGGGCTTCACGCACCGACTTCTGCTGACCCAGCACAGCTGCACGCATAGCATCCATACGTGCCCCGCGTGCGTGGTGCCTGCAGCTCCGTTCCCTGCCCGTACCCAGCCCAGCTCCTGCCCCTCAGCTCGGTCACCCCAATTACAGCGTGCGGTTTTCCGAAGAGAAACCCCTGGGGTTACGGCAGGTTTAGTGGCTGTTTGCCGGGGAGTCGGTGGCACGTATAGAGCAGTGCCAAGGAGGGAAAGGAAGGAAATCGTACATTGCAAACGTCTTGTGCCCTGCAAATCAGGTGAGAGCTTTATAAAGGTCAGATAAAGCAAGATCAATCGGATCAGGGTAATCTGATTGGGATGAGCAGCGCTGTCTCCGCGGGGAAGCGGGCCTTTCAGACCTGCTGGAATTCTCCAAGTAAGTAAACAACACTGAGGACGAGGAGGAAATTGGTAAAGGTAATTTTATTCTGGCTTCTAGAAGGGTTTTAATGAGGTCCATAACATGACAGCGATACGGAAACGCAGCTGGCACTTGCAACAGTGGGCTGGGCAAGCGAGAGAGCAGAAAATCCAGCCGGGAGAACCAATGCCTGTTTCGGGGTGAGCATCGCCCGGGCGTGCTTGGTGGACGTGGCATGGCCAAGGCAACCAGCCCCGGGACGCTTCAAATGGGACCACAGCTCGGGATGCACGCGGAGGTGGATCCCTCCAACCCCTGGGGTCTGCACCCCGGTTTAGTGACCTGGGGAGGTGCTGGGCTGTGCTGGGCTGTGGGAAGTGAGAGGGCAGGAGGCTTTAACCACCCGACGTTTGCTCCAAGGTCTCCCAGAGCTGCACAGCCCCGTGCTCGGCGCTTGGGAGGAGCAGGGGTGGGATGCCTGGGCTGCGAGGCTGAGCCTTCAGACTCCCCGGGGACGCGCGAGACATGCTGAAAGCAAACAAACCATTATCTGCCGTTCCTGTCGCCAAAAGCCTTCCCCTGCGTCCGCCCAGCCGCGCACAAACAGCACAACAAACGAGCACGCGTGTGCGGGGCGGGAGGCGAGGGCCGGGGGAGCCGCCGTCCCTGAGACTGCCCGGGTTTGGGGTTTGGGCTGAATTTCTGCTGAATCGGCTGAGCCGAGCACGGGAAAGCCGGGAGGTTTGGGGAAACGTTCTCAAAGCGGGCAGGATGGAGAGGAGGAGGAGGAGGGTGTGATGCTCAACGTGCGGGGCAGGGGGTGAGCTTGGGGGCCAGGTTTTGGCTGAGATGTAGGTTGGAGCTGGGGACGAGCATCCCGGGGTGTAGATGCAGGGAATTAAACCCAGCCCCTATTTCAGCGCTGGTGCTGAGCCGAGGGTGGTAAGAGCACCTCAGGGTGGCTTTTCCTCACCCACCTCCCATCCCCCTGGGATGGGGAGGGGCAGGGGACCCACTGGCCACGGCTCTGGGGGTGCTGGTGGCTGGCTGAGCCCCCAGGTCACCTCCTGCCCACTCCCAGCAGGGCTGGGGGCCGCAAAGCCCCTCGCTGTGCCCCGGGGTGCTGCTGGCAGCCCCGGCCGAGGAGGGGATGGATGTGGCAGCCCTGGCTGAAACCGGAGCTGCGGCCACTGGCAGTGACGGATCGGCTGGGGGCTGGCTGCTGCTTTTGAAAATCTCCTTGTTTTAAAAGCATTACGGCTCCCTGGCTAATAAAGCGAGGGATTTGCTGAAGCCGCTTGAGGTCCCATTTTCTCTGGAACCCATTTCCATGGCATGAATCACCGAGTGGAATGAACTCAATTAGTTCAGACAGAGGCAGGAGATAAATCAGGGTCCCATTAGGAAACCCTGAGGTTAATTTATGGCCCCGAGCTGCGCTGGCTGTCTCCCTTCTCTCCCCATATGCAACCTGTTCCAGAGCAAGCGGAGAAGCGGAGCGGGATCGCTGTTATCTTTCCCCGTTGGAAGATACACTGGAGTTATTCAACCAGCTCTCAGACCTCGCCTTGACCAGATGACCCAGAAACAGAGAAGCGGAGCAGCTTTCCTCGCAGGGAGCCTCATTCACCCGGTTGCTCATTCATCCATTTCAGGTTTCCTGCAAAGGGATGCTTGGAAGAAAGCCGTAGCCTTCCAGGAAATCTGGGCTGGAGCTTCCCTCGCAGCGATCCGTAGCCTGGCTGCTGGAGGCTCTGTGTGCTGTTAAATCCGTATATAGGTGATAAGCTCCTGGGGCCGTATCCTGCTTCCCCTGCTTGCAGTCTCAGGGGTGCTTGTTGGGCGATTGGATCCCTGGTAGCAGCAGAGGTGCTGGGGATGCAGGGAGGGCTCCGGGAGGGGGGAGATGAACCTGGATTTGGCCTCTGACCGATCTGTCAAGGCTTGAACCAGCAGAGAGGCTGCTGGGTGCTCAGCGCGTGCTCTGGAAGCTGCATCTCTACCCTGGGCATCAGACCGAGATGCTTCTATGAATAATGCAGCTGCTCTGATCTCCTTCCAGTCAAGGGAGAGGGACAGGAACCTTCCGGGGACAATTTATATCTTAGATGGGCTGAATCATTGCCTGGGAAGAAAGAGGCATCTCCATCCCTTGCTGAGGGATCTCAATGCAGCCAACTGCTCAGAGCAGCACCACGGCAGCTCAGGAGGAGGATTTGTCTTTGTGCACACACCCAACTTCACTTACAGCCCCGAGCCACGATATTCCAGGGCGTGCAAATGCCAAAAAACTGCCCGTTGCCGCTTAGCCAACAGCAAAGCCCTTGGAAAAGCCACTGACCAGCTCGGGGTGCTTTAGCCCTGGACCTAAACTTCTCTGCAAGTGGTTTCCCTGGAGCAAAGCGCTGCCTGGGAGGCTCCGGGGGGAAAAGCAGCTCTTTCCATGCTTGTTTTCACCGGAAGGTGCCCGGGTGTCCTGCCGGAGCATCCCCACTGATGATGCGGGGCGTTCCCAGCCCTTGGAGGCTGCGGGCGGTGGTGGTCCCGGGGGATCAGCTCTGCAGCTCACACCCCGGAGGTGGTTTTGCTCTGGAGGTCCCTGGTTGCTGTCACTGAGTTTGAAAAGCAACCGCAGAGTGCTAATGGGCTTCTTCAGACGAGTCCTCCCGGGAAGACGCGAGCAGGGTGCCTGCCTGCTCTGCTCGCAATGGGCAGAATACAAAATAAACAGAAAGTGCATTTGAAACTTCAGCGTCCCAGGGATCTAATTACAGAGCATCCTGCTCCCTTCCTCCTACCCGCTCCGCTGCAGCCTCGTGTCGCAGCTCCGAAGGCTCTCGGGGAGCAGGAGATGTTGCCAGGGGACCTTTGGCACCGGCCCCGCCGTAACCCGAGCGATGGGGTGCAGGGTGCTGCTGGGGTGCAGAAGCAGCCCCCAACCCCATCCCGGCATGGGGCTGGGCACTTCTGGGCTCGGGGCATCCCTCATCCAAGCTGGGTCCCTGAGGCTGCACAGGTGGGATAATGGGGAACTCCACTGGAAAACTGCTTTTCCCATGGCGTCCTTTCTCTTCCTAAGAGAAGTATTTAAAAAAAAAACCCAAAATAAAACCCATTGCCCTCTACCCAAGCCCACAAATTCAGAGCTTTCGGTTGCTTTTGGCTAGAGGTCTTTGCTGCGGATGGGGATGTGATCCACCACAGCAGGTCCCGTGTCTGCAGCTCGAGCGCTTGGCTGGATTATTCCACATCAGCAACTTGCCCAGAACGTGGCGGCTGTTCCCTGCTCCGGTTTTCTGACATCCCTCTCGGCTGGTTCTCTGTCTGCCGCTGCTGTTGAGCCAGGCAGCTCGGAAAGTTGGTCGTGATGCTTTCTGCAGGTTGCCCTGGGCCGTGAGCCGCTCTCCTGCGTCTTCTGCTCACCGGAGGTTTGTGGGGAACATCCAGGGTAGGGAAACGGTGCTGAGGCTGCAGGGTGCAGGTGGGGGAGCCGGCGGCACGGCTGTTAGTCTGTCCGCTCCCGTCTTTGGGGCTCTGCACCGCAGGTCTCCCCCCACAGACCCCCCGAGGTGCCCGTGCAGCCCCTGCTGCAGCTTCATCTGGTCCCGGTGACGGCTGCAGAGGAGCCTCGTGAGCGGGGACCTGCTCCCGCTTTGCACGGGAGGCTGCGCCCAGCCCTGCTAACGCCCTCCTGGAAACGGCATTTCCAGCACCTCCAAAGGCTATTAAAATTAAAACAAACCATCCCGCGTGCTTTTTTACCCGCACGATTGCATTTAATTAAAAAATTTAAAAAAAAAAAAAAA
>VXBL01006473.1:95220-111483 GCA_013400195.1 Aramus guarauna | reverse complement strand
GCCGCGGGCAGGGCCGTCCCTAGCGCCCCCCCTCCCGGCCCGAGTCGGCGTCCAGCCCGTTCCGACCCCGCCGCCCGGCCCCCCCCCACCCCGCGGGAAGGCTCTGCCCGGTGGCGAGCGGCGGCCGCCCGCTGAGGGAGGGCTGCGGGAGGCGGCCGGGGCAGGCCCGGGGTACGGAGGGGCCTGGAGCCGGGGTAGCGCAGGGGGGCGCGATCCGCAGGCGGGTCGGGGGAGGGGGCGCTGCCCACACACGCGGGACGTCTGCGAGGCCTCGGGCGCTGGGCCCGGGGAGGAGACGCGGAAGGCCCGCGGGCGGAGGGGGCTGTGGAGGGGGAGGAAGGGTTGCTGAGGGGAACGCTGCTGCTGCCGGGTGGGTTTTCTGGAGGGGATTAACCCTCGCTGCCTGGGCAGGGGTGCGCGCCCTTGTCCGCGTAGCGCGGTTCTGGCAAGCTGCGGGTTTCTGCAGGAGGGACGTTGTGACGGGGCTGGAGCTGGACGCGTGAAATGGCTGCGAAGGTGTTTGAAAGCCTTGGGAAGCTTGGGCTGGGGTTGGCCGTCGCAGGTGGAGTTGTCAATTCTGCTCTCTACAATGGTGAGTGGGGGATGCTGCGTGCTTATGGTTCACTTTAATGTATTATTAATTTTTTTTTATCAGTATCTTCACTGCTTTTTGCTTTTGTTGCTAATGGCATTGAGGGAAAATAGACCTGAAGCCTTGCTGGGCTGTTTTATACCTCGTGCACTGCACAAGCAAGAGGATTTGCAGGGTCTTTTCCTCGGAAAGCCGTCAGTTAGATGCTGCCGTTGTGAGCAGACTGAGGGCTGGGAGTCACTTCTCTCTGCTTCTCTCTGCCTCTCTCTGCCTGGTGGCTCTGAACAATCTCATTTCACCGGTCTCCTCTAGCAAACGGCTTTAGCTGTCTCTGGTGGGTCATTTCTGCGGAGGAGGTTTTGGTGGTGCACAGGCACAGCGGATGGCGATAGCGAAACCAGACGTGACGCGCTGTTTCCTTCTCTAGTTGATGCGGGCCACAGAGCTGTTATCTTTGACCGATTCCGCGGGGTCCAGGACACAGTCGTAGGAGAAGGGACCCACTTCCTCATCCCCTGGGTGCAGAAACCCATCATTTTTGACTGCCGCTCTCGGCCCCGTAACATTCCTGTGATCACCGGCAGCAAAGGTGAGTGTTTGGACCCGGCAAGTGAACCAGGTGACGATGACGCTCAGGTAGCGGCTGGGCAGACAGCAGAAAAGGTTTACTGCAGTCGAGACTTTTGTGATCTTTAACTGTCACAAAACTGAGTGTTTGGGTGGGAGTTTCCTCTTTGGCTATGGAGAGCCCACGTGTGCCAAGTCCAGTTTGGCACAGAGTCAGGAATGGTTTGATGTGTCTCAGTTACAGAGCAGACCGAGGGACCCTTCCTTCAGTCCTGTATTGTCTTTACAGTAGGGCGAGTAATTCCCTGCATCGCAAATACACTGAAGCTTAAATCTTATCTATAAGGAGGATGTGGATCCCATGGTGAAAGGGGTACTAAAAATAATTTGTCTTTGCTGCCAGAAAGAAGTCTGAATGTTTATCGTTTCTCACTTAGTTACCCTGGAAAGGAAAACTTGGGGATGTCTCCTGTCCTGGCGATTTGCCACTAAACCGGTGACTCTCTTCCTCCAGATCTACAGAACGTGAACATCACATTGCGTATCCTGTTTAGACCAGTGACTGCCCAGTTACCGCGGATTTTCACTAGCATTGGAGAGGACTACGATGAGCGTGTCCTGCCCTCAATCACAACCGAAATCCTCAAGTCTGTTGTGGTAAGGACAGCGGGAGAGCTGCTGGGCTCTCTTCCCCCCTGCCCCCTTTTCAGCAGTAAGAGACCTGCTGGAGTGTGGAATATGTTGTGCTCCAGAGTAAGGCTTCTCTTTCCACCCCCAGGCTCTCATGGGCCACCCAGAAAAGCTAATTATAGCTATGCTAATTGTTTGTGTCTCAGTCATACTGACTCGATTCACATTGGATGATCTCTGGATAGAAGGAGGTTTCTTCATTACGTGCTCTCAGCACGTACAGGAGACTGGGATCTCCTGTAATCTTAGATTTCAGCCCACTGCAGACCTCTGGTTTTGGAAGCATCCCCAGCTGACTGCCAAAGAATCACTAACCAGCTTCAGTCCCGCTTGTAGGTTAAGTTCTCAACTGGACAGCCTCCCCTCCAGCTTACACTTAAATTCCCAGTCATTCAGTCTTTCTCTCGGTGCTTGCTAGCTTTGGGAGAATTGGATTAACTCTGGGGCTCATGGGTGCAAAGACAGGCAGGGTGTGGAGAATCTGTTGCTTCTGGGAGCTTTCTTCTCACTGTTCTCCATCTCCATTTCAGGCTCGCTTTGATGCTGGAGAATTGATTACTCAGAGGGAGCTGGTCTCGAGGCAAGTGAGTGAAGACCTCACGGAGAGAGCAGCGACCTTCGGGCTCATTCTGGATGATGTGTCCTTGGTAAGAGTTGTCCCTTTTCGGTTTCTCTCTTTGGAGTGTGTCCAAATAAGAGCAGTGGAGAGGAGAATCAGTGGATGGCTGAAGCTCAGACATGTGGACTATGTCTGTCTGCCTGCAGTCACATGCGATGTAGCAACTACAGCTCAAGTTGGTACCTCTGGTGTTGTTGCTGGCCTTCGGTGACCTTGAGCAAGCCCTTGAAGGCTCCGCTGCTCTGGCTTAGTGACAGACTTCACTGTTGCTGGGCTCTTAGAGTTAAAATGAAGAGCAAATGCTTCTGTGGGAAGGGATCGGGTTGCTCGTTGCTTTAGAGAAGGTGGCTGTTCCACAAGCACCCTGAGATGCAAAGAAAGCGCTAGGCATGAGGTAGTGTAAATACCTGCTTCTGGTAGCATTCTTTTTTCTACAAAATACTAGGTTTTCTTCTGGCTGTGTCATCATCTATGACTATTGAAGGAGAGACTTCTCCCCTCCTCCTCCTCATCTCCCTATAAGCTTTGTAAATTAAATCTGTTGTAATCGGGCTTGTATGTGCACCTGTCCTTCTCTCTTCTGGGACCTCCCTCGAAAGCCTGTGTAGAGGAAAGGGAAATGAGCTCTTTCATTTGGCTTTGAACTTCTAGCAAGTCTTTGCAGGAAGGTGACTTTGTTTCTGCAGAACCTGAGGTTGGACTCCTTGTTTCTGGTGCTTTGCACTGAACACACTACAGAGGGAAATTCACCTTTCCCCTGTCCCATCCCCAGAGCCTGCAGCTGTCCCAACAGCCCGGGCTGAGCACACCAGAGCAGAAAGGTGTAGGATGGCTTGGCAGCCACCGGGCTTCCCCGCCTCGGGGGGGAGTGCTGGGCGAGCGGGGCTGCCTCTGCCCGGTGCTTGAGCAGGCAGTGGTGGCAGGAGAGCGTAGTGTGTCTCTGAAGGTACTGGTGTTACTGATCTGTCAGACTGGAGCTGCACTGGGGTGTCTCCCGTGAGACTTCAAAACTGGGTGGGGAGGCCCGCTTGTCCCAGTTTCTGTTCTTTTAGGGATACTGGCATTGCACCTCAGTTCCCGTTTCAGTGAGACAGGCAGGCTGCCTCCCCCCAGAGCTGGTCACAGGACTGCTGCTGTAAACTGTCAGTGTTGTAGACTGCTTGATTTCTGCCCTGCAGACCCATCTGACCTTTGGCAAGGAGTTCACGGAGGCGGTGGAAATGAAGCAAGTGGCCCAGCAAGAAGCGGAGAGAGCCAGATTCATTGTGGAAAAGGTACCTTGTCCTTCTGAGAAACCTGGAAATGGTTGCTGGTATCTCCTCCCACTCTAGCTTGCACTGAACATCTCGCCTGTTTGAATGATTGAATGAAGTCACTTAGGGTCATAATGCTGACACGGTTCTCAGCTCTGGCATATGACTGTTGGATAGATAAAGGCTAAGGTTGGCTTTGTGGGTCTTTTTTTCTTTTAATACTGTGTCACAGCCTGACTGGAGTGCTGAACAGAAATATCTAGACGGAGGGAGGAAACAGCGCTCAGGAGGAGGTGTTAGAAATGGGGTTCAGGGTTGAGATTTGCAACCCAAGTGATCCTGCTGTTTGTGAATGTTGAGAGGTTTGTGAATTTTGCATGGTGTTTGACATCATGGGCGTGGGGGCCTGTGTCATAGAAGCGTTACTGACTGCATGTAAGACCACGTAATCTCAAATCAACCATGGATCTCAGCGAGCGTCCACAGAATCAATTAAAGTACCCGAGTACAGCTGAGAACACACGCCTGTCGAGATTGCAAGAACCTGCAACTACAGCCAAAATTAATCCAGTGGATGCAGTAAGATGCGTGCAATCAGCCTGGATGGTTAAACAGTAGAAGTGTTTATCTGACCTGGTTTTAACTCCACTGAAGTTCCCAAATCTTTCGTAGACAATTTTCCACCAGGAGTGCTCTTAGGTGGGTTAATGTTTCATGAGGTTAAGACTGATAAGGCAATTTTCAAGATGATTTTTCAACCTTTTTTCCACAGTAGGCAGAAGAACAGTCTGACAGACTACAGCTGTAAAACAAAACCACCTTCTATCTTAGCTCTCCTGGGGAAAAGAAGAGTAGGGTGGTGAAGTGGGAATTTCTGTTCTAAACATGACAATAGCATCTTCCTTGTCTTTTGCTCTTGTTTTCTCTGTTGCTTATTCCCCTTCTTATCTGTTTACTTTCAGGCTGAGCAGCAGAAGAAAGCGGCTGTCATCTCTGCTGAGGGAGACTCAAAAGCAGCTGAGCTGATTGCCAACTCACTGGCCACTGCAGGCGATGGCTTGATTGAGCTGCGCAAGCTGGAGGCAGCTGAAGACATTGCGTACCAGCTCTCACGGTCCCGCAACATCACCTATCTGCCCTCTGGACAGTCTGTGCTCCTCCAGCTGCCGCAGTGACCCTGGCTCTGCAGCCACAGCTAGCCTGGTCACCTCTACCTACCAGATCAGCCCTTTCCAAAAGAATCTTTGCTATTTCCTCACTGGTAAAAGCAGAGGAAATTAAAATTCAACCCATTTTGAATTCTTAATCAAATAAAACTGAACACTAGAGAACAAACCTGCATTCCTCCCATGTACGGTCAGAGCAGCGGCTCCACTGACCATTAAGCTAGGTTTGAGAATTGCCCCTTTCCAGGCAGTTTGAGCAACAGGAGCAGAGTTTTCATCTGTTCGCTTCTGGGACAAACAGGTAGCCCAGGTGACTCCCTGACCACAAGAGTGCTGTATCAATCCGGTTTCACAGCGATGCTTTGGTGCCTTTAGGCTGGCTGAGCCAGGGTCGTTACAGACTTGCAGGTCCTGGACTATGGAACAGGGACGCTCTCCAGTCAAGCTGGTCTTTTTTCAGGTGTCAGCTGAGACAAAGGACATTCAGCTGTTAGCACAGTGGCTCTGCTGTGCCTCTGTGAACTATAGCACTGATAGCTGGAGGCACAGATCCGAGTGGATTGTGGCTGGGGGTGAGAATAGCAGAGATTCACTTTATGTAGTAGATGGATTTCAGGCATGGAGAAGATACTTCCTCTGCAGGAAATGCTTCTCATGTGCGTTCTGGAAATGGGACGGCTCCACTTCTCCCCCTAACCACTAGAAGCTGATCTGTTTGCTACCGCTTGCCCTGTTGTGCAGCGTTGGTTCTTTCACCGAGGTCAGTGAAAGTGGCAGCTGACCTATTCCAGACAGCACCTGGGACAGAGGGATGACTCGGTGCTCTGTGGCTCAGGCAGTTGGAGGTGGGCAGAATTCTCTGTTACATCAATGCTTTTTTATTTAGGGAAACTGAATTGTGAGGAGGATGTGATGGGTGAGATTGTATAACCAGCCTTCAATAAATGTCACGGTCCCAAGTGTAGTAGCGTGGGGTTGTTTGTTTTTGTAAAAATATATCTCAGAAGAATGAAGGTGGGGTCAGTGAAGCAAGACCCCTCATGCTTGTGCTAGATTATTTGCCTGTGCTAAGCAACTTTTATCCAAATAGGTCTTGACAAAATCTTGAAATATGATTCTTAGGCTGAATTCCTGCAACAAGGAGGTAAGGCTGAAAGTCTCTTGAGGTTATTGTGAGGGGTCTTAATTGCTTTCTATGCACAGTTCAGGCTGTCATTTACTGCACGTACATACATTTTCCAGAGTGCTCTTTTGATTCAACACTGTGCTGTTGGGAACAAAATGGGGGTGTATTGTACCAGGTACAGCCTACAGTGAACCTGCCAGCAGCTGTCAGAAGGCACGGCTCTAGCCTGGCGCACCTCCACCCTGCAAATAGGGTGCTCACATGATGTCTGTTATCCCTGAGCAACACAGTCTTAGGTGGGTGTCATCGCTCCCCTGAGGATGTTGAGCCCTCGGGAAAACTGCTGAGAGTGGTGGGCTCATTTCATCACCACACAGCCACTTTGGGTTGTTGCCCTCGCCTCTGGCAAAATGGAAAGACTTGTCTGCTTTTTCTGCTGGGCAGGGTATGCTCTTGCAGTGATGAGGTGCCTGAGCTTGCAAAATATTTTAAGCAGCTTGAACAGTCAGGTCCATAACATCCCAAATAACTTCCAGACTTCTCCCCCCTCCAGTGCTCTTGTTCTTTATTCTTCTGGTTTACCGCTTCAGACACTTGTAAGGAAGCTTCCACTTTTTTCCCAAGGCTCCTTTTAAAGCCCCCATAGTGTTTCCTGTGTTTCTCTCCCTGAGTTTCATGCACCAGGTGCTGGGCTCAAAACTGTGTGTCTGAAATCCCTTCTCGGCTTCTGTGGCTCTGCATTACCTCTCCCCCCAGCCCTGCATTTTCAGTGGAGTGTGGAGTGTTTCCTGCTGCTTTTGCTGTTGGCCTCTGTGGAGGAGGTGTCTGAGGCTCTAACAGTGGCCCCTGGGTCTGATTAATCACCATTTCCTTTGCTTTTGGGTGTAATTCTTTTTACAAATGTTCCCTGGCTGTTAACTGCTCCTTTACCCTCGCTCTGCCTCACTTAATGCCTAAAGCTTCCATGAACTCACCGGACTTCAAAGCTGCTCTTGAACCTGTAGCTGTCTCAGTGGGTGCTAGCTGAACCCCTTGTTTAAATTGTGTTTATAGCTGCTCCTCAGCCTTGTAGACCATGTGGATCGTCGAGCTACCTGGCTCCAGATGGGAACAGTGACCCTAAAATCAGGACGTGGTTTTGTGTGGGCTGCACAGGGATACTGGGTGAGGAAACAGCCTTCTGCTTGCTGGATGGATACTGCTCTGAGAGCTGTGCAGCAGTGAGCAAGCACTGCCAGGCATCCTCCACCAAACTTTTCAGGTGTTGGCAGACTCCTTGCTGTAAAAACAAAAAGTTGAGACTCTGTAGTCAAGGACTGCTCTGCCTGGCATTCCTGGCCAAGGCTGGACTCCTCTTCCCAGGATGCTGGCCCTTCCCTCGCAGGGTTCCGGAGGTGTCAGCAGGGTGTGAGCACTCGCTCTCAGGGCTCTACTTGTCAGGGCAATAGAAAGAGCTTCGGGCTTGGGTAACATGAAGGCAGGCCGCCCTCGCTGCTCAAACAAACAAGGCGTCCCCACCCTCTCTGGCATTTCTAACCTTGTTGCTCTTAATAATCCAGTAACCAAAACTTGCTCGTCATAGTGGAGCGCAACCTGCGATGGAGAAACAAGAGAGAGGGTCAAGGCATGTGGCTTCGTACTGAGGGCTTATTCCCCTTTTTTGTTGCGCAGGTCCTGCTCTGCCTTCTCAGAGAGCCTGTGTAACCACTTGATCAGCCTGGCATCCTGCGACTGTCACAGCTATCTGCTGGCCTAAGAGGGGCTGGCTCCCAGCTGCAGGACAGAGCTATTGCAAGGGCTGCCTGCTCTTTGCAACTCTCATGTGTGAGGGTGCTGGAGATGCTCCAGAAACAGATCTCCTCGCTTCACCTCATCTTTAGACAGAGCAAGAGAGGGGCTGACTTGTGACCATGCCTGAATGAGCAACCACTGGCTGTGGCAGAGTACTCCATGACCACCACGTGCCACGTCTTTTGGGTGAGACACTTCAGCCCAAGGTAAGCTGTGATGCCGGGTGGGAGGCAGCTGGATGATGCCACTGAAAGGGAGGTGAAGAAACCTCAGGTTCATTTCTGTGAACAGAGAAGCCAGTGGGCCCGTGGTCTGGTTGTCACGCCTGGACTCCCACTGTCTGAAGCAATGGTACAAGTCTCACTGAAGAATTTCCTGCTTTGGGCAGTTACACCAGTTCTCTGTTGTGCGGGCTTTCTGCTGCTTATTATGGATTGCAGCCATGCTAAAACTCTAGCTGTGGGGAGGGGGATGTTTCCTTTGGCCAGTTTCTCTTCATTTTTGCCACCTATTTGCACAAACCACTTTGAATTTAGTATTTTTGACAACTTTTAATCCCCCATGAAATTAGTTTGAAATTGGTTTTCTATGGAGGAAAGACAACATGATTGCATAAAGCCAGTGCTTCCCCAGCAAGGCTGGAGTGTTACTGGGCTGGAGAAAGCATGCACTTCCTTAAGCAACTCAGCTAAAATGCTCTGAAAATTTACTCAGAGAAAGGCTCTGCCCCAGACCTCTGCCCGGGTGTTCGCTTGTCAGAAATAAATGCCCTTCTGTCAGGCTCTCCCTCCCCAGAAATGACTCGCACCAGGTACTCCTGGATCTTTCCATTTTACAACAAATTCTTACACTGAGCACCAAAGTGTTGGGTCCGGGGGTGTTTTGCAGGTGAGTGATGGAGGGGTTACATCTTTGCTGCTAACCATGACAGACCACGGTAGCCAGGAAGGACCTTTTTCAGAAGGGAAGCTGAATGCAAATTGAAGAGCAGCAGAGGCCGGCAGCCAGGCTGCTCTCCCACCAGATGGCAGCAGCAATTCTGCTCTCTGCATGGGAAGGGTAGTGGGGACCAAAGGGTGTCCCTCAGCCTCCCGTGGGGACAGGTGAGCAGGGAGGTCACCCTGCCCTGGGCAGACGACGCAAGGAGTGGACGTGGACAAGGGCAAACACAATAGCACAGTCTCCAGGCAAAGAAGAAAAGGCACAAGCTGGCACGAGAGCTGTCTGACGGGCAGAACAACTTGGGCAGGCACGTACAAGGGTTTAGTCTGATGCCCGTTTTGCTCCAGGTTTTAACTCCTCTAGCCTAAGGTAGCACACTGAAAGGTGCAAATGCCCGTCTCTCTCCCTTTCTAACACTGGTCCCAGGGTGGGTTGGCTTTGCAGCATGTCTCCCTGCTGCCCTTTGAGCATTCCTCCTTTCCCGCCCACTGCAGACCATCCCCGATTTATTACTGATTCAGGGTGGACAGGAACAACAAATGTCTAGGCATGACTTCAGAGGTCCAAGTTGTTTTAGCTTGACACTAGAAAACAGCATTCGGTCTTCATGTCCAGAACGTTCATATGATGAATTCATACTGTAGGGCCCAGTGTTGGTAAAAGCTTGGCAGTTTTTTCAATCTGAAGTCCTGTAGTTTTGTGGCCCCAGAGCAATTAGAGTAATGGCAGCATAGACTCCTAACTTGTATTTCTCTGAATAGAGCCCAAAAATTAAGCTACAGGGATCAGGTTTGGGGCAAAGCCTGCTGACAATGGGCTATACAAGACCTGCTGGGGCCAGCGAAGGGCCCTGTTACGAGGGGGGCTGCAGCCCACTCTGCTGCCAGAATGCATCTGCCACTTGAGACCAAAGAGCAGCATTTGGCTGCCACCTTTGCCCATCAGAGCCCTACAAGCCCAGGTGAAATCTCCCTGCCCACTGCTCTGCTTTGGCTGCAAACCTCCAGAGGGGTTTGGGGGTTTTGTTGGGGTTTGCTGTTTTTTTCTTTCCTGGGAGACTTTGCCTTACTTCTCCTTCCTTTCGTGCTAGTGACAAAGCTCAGCTCTGCACCACCCGCAGCAGCTGGGCCAGCCTGCTAGCAACATTCAGACCAGCCAAACAAGCTTTTGTTCATGATAAACAAACAGGAAACTGTCTGATTTCCTCTGAGTGTTCACCCTCTCTCTCACACGTGTTCTCTCCCTATTTAATAGATAACCAGCCTACCTGACTTGTGAAGAGGAGACCGAAAGCAACCACATGGACAGGCACTCTGGAGCAGTTGTAATTTGCAGCACGGCTGTTGCATTGAAATGGGCATCTGCTCCCTGACAGTCGCAGATGCACCAGAGCCGAAGCCTCCCCAGGTAAGGAAGCTCCCCATGTTCATAATAATTTGTACCCTGCAGCAAGCTGGCAGCATGTCTGAAGTGGTTAGAGCAAGGGATAGGGAGGAGTTTCCTTATTGCTTCCTTTGTGCTGTTTATATCCAAGTGGATCTAGCAGAAAATGCCTCTGTCCTGAAACACAGAGGATGTGGTGGGGTGTGCAGGGGGAGAAAGCACTTCTGGAAGTGGGTAGGAAATAATGTTCTAAGCCAGGCTGGAGCTCAGCTTGGCTGGGAGATGGGGAACAATTCTTAGGGCCAAACTTGGTTTAATTATTCCTTGCCTGGCACTGGGCAGCACTGGGGGCTGAGATGTTCCCATATGCCTGTTTTCCATCAGCAGAACTGAGCTGACTTCAGTCCAGCAAGTCCTGACTTACACTAGTGTAACTCTCAGAGGTTAGGTCAGGTTTACTCAGGGATGACTCAACTTTTTGGGCTTTGGTTTTCTACTTGGTGAAGCAGGAGAGGTATCGGGGTAAGTGACAGAGGATATAAAGTGAACTCTACCTAGGGGATACAAAACAAACTTTCAGAGAAAGTGAAGCATCTGATGTCTTATAAAAATATGGTGGATACTTCTTCCACGTGTTCATCCACAGCCATGCTGGGTTCACTTTCCCCACCCATAGAAAGCAATAAAAAACTGATGCTGTAAAAACAGCATTTGGGATTCCCCACATTGGATCTGCTTATTGGATGCTCATCTGGACTGTGTCAGAAACCTGCAGTGAGTTATCCTTGAACTCTGACAAGCCAAACCTGTGCATGAGCATGGGAAATTGTGTCTCAAACTGAGCTGCAAGCCGGCAGCGCAGCAGGTGGAGTCAGTGGAATGTGCCAGTTGCAAGACGTGTTCATGTCCCCCATGCTGGTAGGGGCAGCAAGGCAGGAAGAGCAGGAGGAGGCTAGGAAAGAGTGCGTGCAGGATGCCTCTGAAGCGGTAGGTTAAAAATATTCAACAGAGGCAAGAACAGGAAGGAAGCAGGGGTTAAGCCTGAACAAGGTGAGTCTATCCCAGAGACATTAAGTCAAACATTACTTTCATGGGGTAAGTCTTGCATTGACCTTCTGCAAAGCTGGTAAATACAGCTCTGTTTCCTCTGTCACTTACAGCATCTTCCTCCCAAACACAGGTTTTCATGGGTGTTTTTCAAACCCAGATGAAAGTTTCTACACAAAGAGCTAGGCTGGAAGATTGGGTGTGAATGGAAAGGACTCTCATTAAATCAGTTTGTTCCTCACCAGCCAAGGTACAAGGACCCTACTTGCACTGCTTTGGTAGGGGTTGATGCTGACCTGAGCAGAGGTGCTCTTAACGCAGGAACAGAAATGTGTCTCACAGCCTTTGGTGATATTTCCAGTTAACAGTTACCCCAGCACAAACTTGAGAACTTCCCTTATGCAGGCAGTCTGCTGGGGAAACCACCTGAGATTACAGCATAAAACCAAAGTGGATTGAACAGACAACAAAGAGTAAAAGCCCAATTCCGTGAGTTTCCTTCACTCCCATCCTGCTCTTGTCCAACTGCTGTATCTTAGAATCTGTATTTTTTTTTTTTTAAATAAACACAAAACCAAGGCTCCCCAAAGAACTTTTTTTTTTCTGTGGCATGATTTTTACGCAGAGGCTAATGGCTCTGATGAATACAGTCATGTTTCTTTGGGCTACCGGGGGCAGAGTAAGTTGTTAACCCACCCCTGGATCTGCCAGCTGTTCTGTATTCTACAAGGCTGTTACTGCTGCCTTGCCCAGGCTGAGTTCAAGCCCGTCATGCACAAGGCCCTGTAAAACCATGCTGAAACAGCAGGCCATGCTGGTCCCTGAAGAGCTGCCCCTCAGCACCCAGGTGCCTGCAGCGTCAAAATACTTGTCAGGGATGGCTGAGTGTGTCTTCTCAGAAGGGCAGAATTAAAGCTACTGGTACCACCAGTGGGTGTATCAATGAGTTCTGCTTCTCAGGTGTTTATTGCATGTCAACTGTCTGTATACGGCTGCTCCAAAGGTCTAATTTGGGCAGAAGGAGATGCTGGTACTAAATAATACTCTGCAATATTATTTAGAGGCAGCTAATCGTTAATTGTGGCCTTACACTGAACTAGTAAAGGAGAAGGGAGAATGGGAACAGGAATTTCCTCTGCTTGAACTTCTACTTTGCTCTGTATAGTCTCAAAGCCCAGCAACTCTACATTCAGTGGTGGTGGTTCCCTCAGACAGTACAGGGTTTCCTGTGACAAGAGCTAGCAGGAAAAACCCTTTGTTTTCCTTTTGCTTCCTTTCCCATTGCTTGAGAGGATCCTGGATCCTGCAGGACATAGAAGGATATCTAAAAGATAAAGCATTAATCTGAGAGTCAACTGATCGGGTTGCAGACTGGGGCAGCAAGGTGTCAGTGCCCTGTCCGTGCCTCAGTTTCTCTTCTCACCCTTGGCTTGTTTTCCTAGTGGAGCAGGGCCTGTTCTTTGCAGGGTCCTTGAGCAGAACCTAGCTCCAAGGGCCTTTCTCCTTGGGGAAGGAGAAAGAGCCCCCATTGCAACAGTTCTCTCACAAGTGTCAAGTCATGCCCAGTTCAGGCGGTTCCCAGAACAGAACTGTTGTGATGTAGAGGCCTCAGCAAAACACCAAGGATATGGAGAAGGGCTAGTGCTGTTCCACTTGGCCCTGCTTAGTGCCGGCCCAGTCACCAGCACCAACAAGCCACCAAGAGTCACCTCTCACCACGGGAGGAGGCAGGTAGGACAGCAGGAAGGCAGCCCATCTCCCTGTTGGCTGTAGGAAGAAAGATGGCTAGAAGGGCTGGTTCACTGGCTGCCATGTTTCCCAATAAATCATTGCAGCAGGAGTCCGGATGAAGCAAAGCGCCATCGCTGCTTGGGTAAACTCTTGTAAACTGGGCCCCATCTTGCAGCAGCACAGCTCTCAGGGGTCTGCAGGCCCCAGACTGAGCAGATGGGAGGATTCCAGCCCTGGTTTGCTGCCTGAAAGCCATATAAGATAACCAGAGCGGACAGCTCAGGGATTGCCCAGGAACACCCAGCCTTGCAAACCCAAGAAGCCTGACCGCACCACAGGAAAATTAACTGCTGATAAAAGCAGTTCACCTCCGTTTGATTTTCCCCCCACACTATTCTGCAGCTGGTGCTAGTGGTTATCCCCACCATGGAGCTAGCTGCATCTCAACAATACTCTTACTCATTAAGTTTGCTTTCTCAGCAAGTCTACAACATCTAGTCCTCTAGAAAAAAAAAACAGAGGTGGGTAACAGTGTGTTCTTCTGTGGCCCCTGGCCCAGCAACTTCTCACACTTTTATTGTACTTTTCACTCTGAAAGGTCCTAAGCTGCTTAGCAGAAAAAAGATCTGGTTGTCCCTCCCTGGAAATGTCACCTACTGCCATATTGCTGCTACTTCTGGAGTGAACTGCAAACAGTTGCTTGCTGAAACACTGCAGCAGTTTAGGGAGGAAATGAAGATCTGTATCACCTGTCCCTGGCACAGCATGCAACTAGGAGGACACACAGGGCATTTCCCACACCTGTCATACTCTAGAGAAGGGAAATGCCAGAGAGAGGGGGCAAATAAGTCACAGCATCTTAGTGAGCAGGGAACAAGATGCAGAAAGCTGCCCCTACAAGTTATACACCAGTGTGAAGGGAAAGCAGAGATGACAGCAAGGAAATCGGAGGGCTGATAAGGATCTGTGGCTGTGAGGCAGGTGTGCACTAGGGAGCGGATTATGTGCAAGCAGAGATATGGGGCTGCATTTTGTTTGTTTCCCTTTACCTGGCTGACATGTCTTTTCATGTCAAAAGCTAGATCAAAGAGGGGGATGTAAATAGCTGAAACAGGCTTCCTTGTGGGAACAGGGTTGAGTGCCACAGCCAGCCTCTCAGCTGGATCGCTCCCTGGGAGCAGCATGAGGAGCTGTCACCCTCCATTAGCTAAACACCCAGGGAAGACAGTGTGCAACTGCAGGGTGCCCTGGGCATTCAGGAGCCAAACCATGCAGTGAGGATAGGAAGAGCCACTCTCCTCTGCAGCTGTCTCTTCCCTAGGCCACCACCGATGCTGATGGGACACAGCAGGGCCATGAGGACAAGTGCTTTGGTTTCATCATGACAGAAGCCCTTCAGAGTCCAAGGATATTTGCACTTGGTCCCAGATTTATTTATTTATTTTTTAAACTCTCCCTCTGCAGAATCATGGTGTCCAGTGAGAGAGAGGAACTTAACACTTCCTTTTAATCTCTGCATAGCTCTTATTTGGGGGCAGTGAAATAACCCTCATCTGAAGCTGAGGGCACAGAGCACCTTTGTTAGGAAAGGCCCCTGCAATCCTCCAGCAGCCATTTCAACATGAGGGGACCTCATGCTGCAGGCTCACGGTAAGGAAGCCAGGTTAGAAAACCACAGATTATATCAGGGAACAGCAAAACAGCCTGGGAGACCAAACGCTCTCCCTGTGCTGGAGAGACTGATCATCAAGGCCCTGGCCTACTCTTGTCCCACGGATGGGTACCAGCAGTGGCTTTGCCTTTGTGGGTGTTGAAATAGTTGATGGCTTTACTCCTCATCTGTGCGCCTTTGGACAAGAGCGCCCACTCTTTTCCAGTGTCCCTCAGCTGTCCCTCTGCTGAAATCCCACATTCCTGTCTTGTTCATTCACCTTCCAAGAAAAAGGTCCTCAGCATTTTTCTTCCTGCCCTTTTCAAGGCAGGAAATTCTACTACCTGGCATCCTTCACATGCACATGGTTAACCAAGAGCAGCACCACATCCCCTGACGCCCTCTCTGTTTTTTCTCAAGAAGCTGCACAAGGGTGTTGGGCTAAGATGGAGCATTGCCCATGCTCTCAAAGCCCAGGGTCTCCCCTGGCTATCCCACTTTGCCCTCCAGTCTCAGCAGAGATTAGAAGAGCCTGGAGCCTGCTCTGAACTGAGCCAGCTAGTAACTGCTCCCATGGGGCTGGTCAGAGCAAAGCATGCTCTGCTCCTTTCCCATGCCCCCACAGCAGGGGCTGCTGGGGCAAGGAAGAAAACTGGCAACATTGTTCAGATCCCACCATGGGGCTTCCCCAGCCTACCCTGCCCCTTCTATTCAATCATGAACTTTGACTCTGACAGCCCCAATCCCTGCTCTGCACAGGGAGCTCAAATCTGGATTGTATGTTCCATAATCAAGGGTAGGTCAAGTACACCAGCATGTAACATGACATTTCGGGGGGGTGAGGGCATATAGATTTTTTGCAGAACCTCAAATCAAGTGCCCTACACTGTTAGGGGGGGCATTTGCAGCAAACAAAGCAGATGAGGAAACAAACCACAGGTAGAGAAGGGATTGTGGACTAAAGGGTTTAAAAAGGGAGACTACAGCAGGAACACAAGTCTGAGGGTGGGCAAGAGGAGCCAAAGCTACATGGCAGAAGAGATTTCCTAAAGTCTCTGGGAAGCAGCTCATGCTACCAAAAGGGCTGGTGCCCTTCCCCCTTTTCCTGTTTCTGCTACTCTGGCTAATTCTTTTACCGCCGCCAAACCTAAACCACAGCACTGCTCTTCCCTCCTACACGGCGCTCAGCAGTGGTTTTCAGGGCTATGGACTAGACTTCACAGCTTCCTGGGAGAGGTGGCACCCCTGCGAAGTGCTGTGCCAGCCTGGGAAGCAGCAGCCCTGACCCTCCCCACATCCTTTTCTGAGCCCTGTACCTGCCACCAACGGGGAGCTCTACCAGGAAAAAGGTTTTTTTTTTTTTTTTTTTACTTCTTATCACACATCCCTCATACATCAGGCTGGGGCCCTGCAGGTGGGTGTAATCAAGAAACCACAGGCCAGAGTTAAGTAGTTATTAGCATTTTAAGGGGAGAGGAAGGTTTGAACAAGTGGGAGCTGGGGTTTGGCATAACATAACAGAAGTGACTGACTCCTCTGACTACTGTAAATCAGACAGGGCCTCACTGATGAGGCCTTTCTTCAGGTCTTACCTGGCTCCTGAGGGGCAGCTGTCACCCTACACGACACACGGGCCCTTCCAAGGCACTCCTGTCCCGAGGTCGCAGCCGCCGTGTGAAGCGCTATCCCCATTTATCCGTGAGGA
>VXBL01006473.1:58806-94280 GCA_013400195.1 Aramus guarauna | reverse complement strand
AGTTGGACGAAGCAAGTGGGGGGGAAATCTTGCTGCATTTGGCTGTGCTGGACTGCCTGCCCACAGCTCTCTTCGTTTTCTGCCTTTGCTTTCCAGCCCCCTCCCGCGGAGTGGTGGCACGGAGGGGTGGGGGACGCTGGCAGCCCTCTCCTTCCTCCTTGTCACTTGCGAATTGTGCAGCCGCGACGGTGCACGATCCGCGATTGTTAGGAGGGAACGGGGTTCTTAAATGGATTCGATTCTGGGACTGGAGTTGTCATTGGGTAGGTGAGGAAATGAAATGTTACCTTCCCCAGTAACTGGTTCTGGGTCTGGGTGCATGAAGGGGAAAAAAAAAAAAATCAGATGTTTTCTCTCTTCCTCAGTTTTGGGCTTAGGTATCTTCCCCTTCTCTTTGCTCTCAGGACCTATGTTGTGGTATGTGTGTCCTCGGGTTTTGGGGTTTGTTTTGATTTTTAACTGCTTTTTGTGCAACTTTCGGTCCTGTGGATGTCTTGGTACAGGTATTGTTAGAATGAAAAGATACGCTCCAAGATAATGTTTTTCTTTTGGTCTTAATAGTATTATGTAAGTGTCTTTAATCACAACTGAGTTTTGGCATCTCGTGCAGTAGAAGTGATTTAAGTCAAAGGGAGGGAAGTACTGTAGACATAAAGGATGTGAGGAATGTGCATTTTTATCTTTTCAGGGGATGACCTGAGCTGTATTGTTCTGGGAATGGCAACTGGCACATGCTTTGTTGACAGTGGTGTATGCGCGGTGAATCAAGAGAATGATGGTGGGGTATGTGTGTGCGCGCTGAATAAAGGAAATGTAATGCGTGAGCACTGATTTGTGAAGGATGGTCTGGTGCACCTTGATTTGCCACTGTGCTGATTGACTGCAGCTTGATTGTTCGCGTGTAGAAGTTGGACGCTCTTTCTCTTGAGGTGTGTGGTGTGTATTAACAAAATGCATTTTATAGATGCAGTACTACGGATGCTGGTGTAGTTAAAAAGGCTGTGGAGTAGGAAAATGTCATTTTAAAAAGATCTAGTATTTTATGGTAGCAGATAATTTGTATTCTTTACATGGCTATAGTGTTCTCATCGGTACCTATTTGAAACCCCTTTATCTGTCTGTCTACCTGCATATAAGATGCATTCTTTTTTCTGCTTTATGGAGAATAATAAAGGGCTTGCAATAAGGTTGTTGTGCTGAATGGATGAAGAGTCTCATCCCTGCCCCAGGCAGCCAACACTTAAATTTAGATATTGATAATAAAATTGAGATACAGAGTAAACTCACAGTGTAAATGTGTAGTTGAAGGGTAGAAATTTTGAAAGCTTTTTCAGAGAGTATTTGTTTGAAAGAGAAGTGCAAAATCATGAGAGCTTTTTATTTTTCTAACTAAGCAATTGCACGTAATGGGATGTCAGACACTTAAGATTTTATTCATAATTTTATCTAATGTTTGATGCCTAGCACTCGTAGCTACTTCAACATTTATTTGCAGTAATTGAGATCAGTTGTATTTGGGAAGATCGCTTCAGTAAATGTTTTGTGGCTTAGCATTTGTAAAAAAATCTTTCAAATGTGTACATGATCAAGAGAGACTTTGGCGTTGTAGACTATTGTGAATTTGTTTTAAAGGACTTAATTGATTATATTATTTCTTTTAATACTCTTACAGGAAACCTTTGATTGATGTGAATTCTTCAGCAGTTTTGTATGAATGGTTAGGTGTATATATAGGAGGTAAATTATAAAAGCAGTTTGTCAGGTTCTGTTGCAAGTGCAAGATACTGGGATGTTCTGGTTTTATTCTCATTACCAGAATCGTAGAATGTGGAAATTTCAGACCGAGAGGTGCAATTTCATCTAGAGATGAAAGCCTTTATATATATGTGAGAAACTGCTTACAAACCAAACATACCCTGTCTGGTGTTATACCACCTAAAGCATGAGATGTCCACGTAAGAACGACTTGGGAAGAGTCCTTTGAGTTCGTTCAGCTGCATTACATAGGTATTTTCAGTAAACAAGATCCCATCTTCCAGTCTTGGTATCACGTGCTGTTTCAGTGCCTAATGGAAGAACGCTGTACCAATAGCATGTTTGAGATAGGCACAGGTATATTTAAGGTGATTACAAAACTACATGTCATCAGTGACCTATTTCTCTGTGGCACACTATAATATGCCTTATCAAAGAATAAATTTCTCTCTAAGCCCACAAAAGAGAGACACATAATTGGAAGGAAGTACCAACCAATTGCAAAGATTGATATGTTAGATAACAACCTGATTCAGTGGATTAGTATTGTGTATTAAAATATTTAATAATGATTCTCTCACCTGGTTAAATTCCTACAGCACAGAACAGCTGATGTCTTAATGTATTCTGCTGTGAAACAGCTCTCTCCCTACAAGATCCAGATCTTTGCTTCTGAATGGAAGATGAAGTAAATTTTGAAGAACATAATTTTGTTTTTTAAAATAATGTTAGTTTGCATTTTGCTAAATATGTGCTATTTGTCTTTTCAGTATCTTATGATACCAAAGTTTGGGTTTTTTCACTCACAATAGTTAGAAAAAATGTGGATTTTTATGTGGAGGTCACTTTATTATCATGAAGTTACATACTTTAAATATTAATGCAGTCAATGAGCAGATACTGTCTGCAGTTGACATGACCCTATAATGTCTTGAGCTTCCTCAAGCTGAGGAAGCATGGTTGAATTATTTCAGACAGTGTTTTCCAGGAAGAATGTGTAGTTTTTAACCTGTTCTGTCTGGATCTAAGTGCCTAACTTCCAGCTGTTTCCACTGTAAATACTAGGCTTACATATTTTAAAAACTTTGCCATAACTCCTTTATTGTATCAAAAGTCTAAATAACCTCTGTTAACATAAAAGGATGCTTTGTCTAGAAGTTACAAATTTTATGCCTTTCAGAACATTTTAATAAAAATGCAATTTATCCTTGAAATTGCAAACTCTGTTTAAACACATACATACTTTTACTCACTTATAGGAGTATCATTTTAGGTCTTTGCAGGATCTTCATTTTCAGTATTTTGGAAAGTGGGTGGGGTTTGCTTGTAACTCTCAAGTAGTTATGTAGCTCTCGGAAGTAGTAACAGACAGACTTTCCTCGTTCAGCTGAAACATTTGTTATAGCCTAAACTTCGAATACCTAATTTCCAAAGTACCTTCACAAATGATTGATTTTCCAAGTGATCTTAAGTTGGGGATTTTTCGTTTGCTCCTCCCTCCTGAAAAACAACTGCACAGGGAGTGGAACTCTGGCTGTAGCTCTGGTGCCAGCAGCTTAAACTCATTAACACAAGCAGCTTGCATTAGTTTCCTTGACACTTTCAGACACCCTTCCCTGAGGAGGTTTCAGACTAGTAGTTTTCACTCAAGAGAAACATTTAGCTATGCTAAGCAACTACCAGCACTTTATGCTGTGTTGCTCTCTTGTTTGTGTATTCTTTAGTTTTGAAACTTGATTCTTTCTGTGGAAAAGTGATTTTAGGAAGGCAGTATGAAAGGCAAGTCTAATAGAGAGCGGGCCTGCTTGAGGATAGGTTACTGGATTTAGGATCTGTAATAACATTTGAGACAAAACCTGTTAAGCCAACTTCATTCTGTCCCAGGTACTAAATACAAGTGAACAGAAAGTTTTCCAGCTGGAATTTTGGAGGAATATTTGTGGTACCACTGTAAAGACAGATGGCCTGGTAGGATAAGGTAGTAGAGCTTTTTTTTTTTTTCTTTTTTTACAAGCAGAAAGTTTTATAGTTGAAAATTTACAGACAAGCATCCATTGATCCACATACCTTCTTTTATGAGAATGTTGTACACAAAAAGTTGCAAATATTTGAGTTGGAGCATAACTGAATCTTGCAGGTGCAGAAAGCTTACTAGAACTTTGCTTTTTCTATGCCTGATTAGTGTTGTGGAAGACAGTAAAAATCTGTTCTGAGCTCTACAGTTGCTTGCAGGTCATGCTAATTTAAGCCTTTTTAGTGCTTATGTGATGAAAAGGGAATTATGGAATGTGTCTTAATAGTGCTGTCTGAAGACAAATTACATATAGTGACAACTGTGATTTTAATGGTAGAAGGCAGATTATTTCTAACGAAAAGCCTGATTGCTGTTAGTGTCCAGTAAGCTAACACGTAGCAGGTACTGTCAACTAGCTGTGTCACTGTAATATTTTTGGACGTTTGCTGAACAGGAGTATTTATGTTTTCTGATTGATGCAGATATTTTTTGCTACGTATGTTTTAAAGCAGCAGCTTCCTTCCTGCTCGAGGTTTGCTGGTTCTGTCCTTTCTAACAAACTATGCTATGATGTATACGTACAATGATGGGAGCTCTACCCCTGATTCCAGAAACTTTCCCTTTTTTCTTTTTCAGGCTAGCAAATTTGAGGTGTTTCTCACATAAATGGTGGGACCAGATGCATTGTCATTCCTCAGTATACTTTGCATACTTTGTCACTGTAGTAAATTCTCCAAGTTCCTTGTTAAGTGACATGCACTGCGCTTAGATTTCCTGTAGTTTAAATGCACGTCACTTTGAGGGACGTATGTTGGGATAGTTGTTTAATGCACTGTGACACCAGTAGGCTTGACATGATGAAAATACAAGTTGTGGTATATAGATGTGACTTCAGAAGTCTTTAGCAGGGACAGAAACATATCCTAATAAATCTTCATCACCTATGTCCTGTAATAGTAAAAATGGCTGCTGAGAATCTCTAGTTGGCTTTACTGTAATGTGCATGTCTTGAATCATTCATTTCACACTTACTAGCTGCAGGACAAAATCTATTAGTCAGAGTGAAATGCCACGCTGACTGCAGTTTAAAGGTCTGAGGAAAATTATGTCCTGAATTTAATTGCAACTTTTTGTCAGGCAGTTTTGTTTTAACATATAACGTTGTTGCACTTTTCTTCTTCCACTTGTACCTTTCTAAATTCATTCTAATTCTTGTATTTTCCTGTTTGGTGTTGCTCACCTTACCCTTTCTTTATTATGCTGTTTTCTACTGCCTTTCTTAAGACTGGTTTAGGAAACAAGTTTTTCTTTTCCTTCTTTTAGAGTTTCATAGCTTTTCCTCTAACCTGCAAGTTTCCTGATGAAGGATCCTGCCTTCTACTTATCTTTGATAAATTACCTAGCCCACTTATGAGGCTAAAATCATTTAACATAATCTCTCCTGTGCACAACCAACTTCTATTATCCCACACTCTGAGCACTTTAAATTCAGACAATAAGATGGAGTTAATTATCCCTACTGTCAGTGGACACTCTTCTTCCCTTCTCACCCTTCCTTTGCACAAATAACTCCCATCTTACCGAGATTCTTACTGAGATGCTATTCTCTGTCTTGCTTGGGGAGCTAAGTAACTGTTGTTCATTCTTGTCAAGAGGGAAAAGAAAAGTTTGGGGTTGTGGGGTTTTTTCAAGTGTTTTCTCTCTCACCCTGAAACTTGTTGACTGCTGCAAAGACAGCATCTCATTGCTGAGATTTGGAATTTGTGCACCACTGGCTGTCCTCAGGTGGTTTCTGTGATAGTTTGTTCAGACCTTTGACATGATGTGGATTTGGCTTGAAGCCTATAACTCTGTTCTTAGAGATAAATCTGTAGGTTTAGATTATAACATGCCAGTAAGGACAGAGAACTTGTATCTAAGAATATTTTTATAATCATTAGGAACTTATTTTTAAATGAAAGCATGAGCTATGCAAAGGCCAAAGTCGTTTGAGAAAAAGTCCTGTTTGCTACAGGTTCTTGAAAATACATTATTTTTTCAACCTCAATTTTTAAGCATCATCCTCAGATTTTTTTTTTTTCCACAGATGTGTTGTTGTGCTTCTGGTTCTGTTACCTTGGTATTTTATGGAAGGTGAAAGCCAGATTGCACCTGTAGAACAAATCAATTATTTCAGGAAGCAAAATCTTGTAATGGACAGTGGTATTCATGAAGTTGCACAGTGAGCTGGTTCAGAGAACTGATCCAGCTGAAAATTTATCCCAAGGAATGGTTGTTTTCCAGGCAGACTGATTTCCCAAGGCATCTAGCCCTGCAACCATAAGAATACCAGCATTGGCATATAAATAGGGAAAGTGTACTGCCTCCTTTGGCAGCCATACAGACTTAGATCAGATTAAAACAAACGAGTAACTTTGGCCTTAACTGATAACTGTCCTCACTTTGCCCAGAAGGAAATTTAAATACAAAATGGAGATAAGATATCCATAGCTGCATAATGAATTAGAGGGAAAACTGGGAATAAAATCCACTGTATCAGTAGGAAGAGTATTTATGCTTGAGAATTGCAACCGTAAGACCTGTGAAGATTGAGGCGAACTGCTGCCTTGGTACAGTGTCTGTTGTGATTGCACGTAGACTTGCTGAACAGCTTTATGTCTGTGTCTAACTCTGGTAACTTCAGGGAGAGCGCTGAATCTAGTTCCTACTTGCAAAGGTAGAATATGTGCAAATAGGAGTTCTGTTGAAGTATTGTTCCTTGGTTAGCATTTCTTGGAAGCTGATAAATTTGTGTGTTGTTAAATGTGCCTTGTTAAATTATGTAAATATTATAAAAGCAAGAGGTCTGTTTTTCCAAAAGTTTACATAGTGCATCTAAAACAAACTCTGTGTGTAATGTTTCAGAAGATTCAGTAGCTCAAAACAAGACAGTAATTGGTAGTGGAAGATAACCATACAGAATGGTTATTTGGGGTTTACAGGAGCGTTGTGACATTGTGCAAGAAGAAACACTTACAATAGTATAGTTTTGGTATTGGCACATTTAGACTTTGTCACCACCAGATTACTTAAACTTCTGCTGGTGATTTGTGCTTGCATGAACACACATATCATCTTTGTGTTAGCCACAAGGTTAGCTGGTCTTGATCCAAGTAGTGTCTGGCGATTCAGTAGTTAAAATGTTAGAAGTTATAAAACTGAAACCCTACAGGCGAATGCAGGTGTGTGTTGGTGGGCAGTTTGAAAGGAGGAGAAGCCCAGGTGAGGGAAAGAAGGGAAAGCTCCATCAGCACAGCATTTGCCAGTGCGAGAGTGTGACTCATGCTTCTCCCAGCTAGTGCATCTGCCACTGTGCAGGGGACAGTTGTGCAGCTGCTACAAGCTTTTTTGTTGCTATGGAGGTTTTTACAAACTTGTTGCTGGTTTCAAAGTCAAAATTATCTAGTGTGTAAAGAGTTCTAAATGAAAAATGGAGAGGATTTTAAACCTATCCGTAAGCACATTCCAATGATGTGAGAAGAACAAACTTTATTTTAGAGAGATCAAATTCACACTTCCATGAAGCCAAAGAAGATTTTGCTGTTTAAACCTTTTTTCCTACTACATACCACTCAGCAAAGTTCCAAAATATTTAGCAGGTTTTTTTAAGATAAACTGGTAGACTGGAAATGAATCAAAATGTTTGTAGAAAATTACATTAAGCTGTGACTGAGGGACTCTGTAAAGTGTGTCTGTATATAACATCACACTCACCTCAGATGAGATTATTTTAAACGTTCCATTATTGCAGTATAAAAGATAAAGGACACAGGAGCACGTTACACACTGTGATGTGTAGTACAGGCTGATCAGCAAAAAGGTGTAAGCAAATAACTCAACCTGTCTGTGAGCTTTCTTAAACTGAACCCTTCTGTAAAATACACAGAACTGTTGCAAAGGTCTCCTTTAGGGCTTGCTAGGAGAGGAGGTGAGGATATTCTGGATCCGAAAGTTTATTATTTCTTGCCAAGTTAGTGCTCTCAGCTCAAAGCAAGGAAGTACACCTTTCCTCCAGAATAAACGTCCGGGTAGGGTAGAATTACTTTGCGGACACACCATTTACATTTTTTTGAGCTCTCTCAACTGATCGCCATCTACATATTCAAAGACACAGATACACATCTAGTGCCTCCTTTGCCACTCCACTTTGGGAAGAACAATGCTAACTTTGGGAGATCTTGATGATAGATTTCCTTTTCAAAGGATGAAGATTTCCTCTTTGTGTGTAGCCTGTGTTGTTACTGCAATCATTTGCAATGTTAGAATACGTTAGTCATGTTTAATAAGAAATGTCATCACTGGCATCTAAGAAAATAAATGGAAGGTTTAAAATCTTGGTGCAGTTTTTACTAGTCTTCAAGATATGTGAGCAGATAATGATGAAAGCAAGATTTTTTAAAGCAAAAAGGAATCTTGCCACTGAACAAGAAGAAAACGAGGCAATAAAAAGTGATTTGGAACAAAGAGTAGGCTAATGGGAGAAACAATAGCCCCTCAGTATTGTAGCAGTGGGTAGTTTTGAACTGGCACGTATTTTGATGAGTATACAAGTTTGAAGGGACAGATAATCTGTTAATGTGGTCATATAAAGCTTATTGGCTTCATTTATGTGTCTTCAAGTTATCAAACAATTATAGAAAAATAATAAATGTTAAAGATGTATACATGAGAATGGCCGCTGTTGAGTGGTAACTGCCTGGTTTTGGTTTAAGATATAGGTGAGAGACAACAATAGATTTCAATAGAAGGAAGTTCCTAATTCAGTCACAGGTGTTTAATTTTTATATATTTAAGATAGTAGAAAGGGCTTAGACTTTTAATTTGGGTGTATATCGTGGTGTACTAAAACTTCTTTCAAGACGGTTTTGCTGAGTAAAAAAAAATGTTGAGGTTTATGCCTGTCACATCTAAAACTAGTTCATAGCCAATAGAAACCCTTCAGCTTATTGCAAAAGCTGAGGAATTATAATGCTGCTGAATTCTGACATGGCAACCTCTTAAACTATTTTCTGTGGAGATAATGCTTGAAAAAATTCCAGATTCACAGTTCTGGAAATCACTGGTTTGAAAGCCTTTGTCCCTCAAACCATATTTCTAGATACAGCCAAATAATTCATCTTAAGAAATGGAAAAAGCCTGAAGTTTTTTTTATCATTGTTTTTATGTTTTAGCCACAGGATATTATATAAGGCATTTTTCTGGAATTGGAAATATGGTCTGCTTCATTTTCCATTAGACTGTTAAATACTTACAGGCAAATAGCCAGCTCCATACAGTGAAAATATGTTGCCTGCTGAGTTAGCAAGATACCTATCATAGATTATTTTAGGAATGGTCGCAAAAAATAACTGGAAGATGGGACAATCTCGATGCTCTGCTGTGTCTTCAGGCTTTCGTATACCACCCTGTCAAACATACTTCTGCCCGGACCTTTACTTTGAGAATTGGACAGTATTTATTCACTCTCCAGTCTTTTGTTTCCCTGCCAAGACTCCCTGCAATACTTTCAGTTGCTGCCAGCGTTGTTGGTTTTTTATGATGTGCGTGTCGGTTTGCTTAGTTGTACCGAGACTAATCCATTTGAGGCAGATGCCCAAATGTGTGACATAGCTTTAATTTCACCAAAATACAAGCCACAGTGCCACACACCATTTTATGTCTGATCTTTTATATGAGTTGATGGGAAAATTTGTTTCAAGTGAATTTTGAGCTTGCAGTGAAAATAGTTATGATTTTTCTGTTTTTCACAGAACAGTCCCAGGAATTGTGAACAGTTTCCAAATACCCTCTTGCCGTATTACACCATATTCCCAAAGTCTGTGTCAGCTGCACAAAATTGTTCTTCTGATACAGTAGATAGGATTACTCTTCCCTCCTTTCCTTTGGAGCTCTACTAAGCTGAACCTATCACAGTACCATCTCTTAGGTGGGTGTTACAAGCTGTCCCTTCGTGTCTAACAGATGACAGAATAGTTCCGAGCAGCAGTCTGTCTTTTTATTTTGAATTTACATGGGCAAAGGCAAGCTTGAGTACTTACCCATAGAAATGCAAAAACTGTGAGGATGTGCTGACTGTGAGTCTTTCTGGAGATAAAACTCACCACTTAACATATTTTCAGTTTTTTGCATATAAAGCAGCTGAGATGCACAAGAAAGGAGTGATTGTACGATGATATAAATAATTCTCTCTTGTGTGATAGTCCTGATTACTATCCGCTGACATGATGTAACTTGTACCAGATGTGTTTTCCCACTAACTGGGAATTGCTGTGCCTGCGCACTATTCTGTTTCATGCACCTGTTCTTCAAACTGTGCAAGTATATTGAAACTTTTTTTTTTCATGTGCTCTGAAATATTGCTAATGTATTGAACCTGTAGGTGACTGGACCATTTTAGTCAAGCACTTTGCATTTTCACATTGCAATCTCTAGGCACGTCTTGTTAATGTGCTATTCAGAATTCACATTAGCTAAGGATTTCATAGAGCAGAGCTGTAGTGAGAAAGCATTACTGTTTTGTTGTTTTTAGGAAATATACTGCAGAACTTTGTGTTTGGCAGTATATCCAATGCTAAGTTGTATCTGTGCAATGAAAATTATCTTTTTCTGATGCATTTTCTTGTATTTCTGTCCTGTCTGCTGACTTGAAATTGATTAATGGGTAACACTGATTAATACTAACAGAAGCTAATTGAAAAATCACGCTCTTATTTACCTCTACGTTTTTATGTACCAGAGTGATGCATTTACTTATCATCTTTTCCAAATAAACACATGCCAGTTCATCATAGTTCTAATACTTCTTTTGCATCCAAATAATGTGACTAGTAAGTGTGAAAGCATTTAACTTTTTGAAAGGGTTGAGCTACACTCACATTCTGAATTCGCGTAGGTTTTAGCTGTACTAGAAATTTCTACCTGATGAGTAGAAAGGAAGCAGGGAAGCTGGCGCTCCAGTTTTGGTTAGAAATTTGGGTGGTAGCCAGACTGTAACGTGTCCCAGGTTTGGCATAATGTTGGAGCTGTGTTTAATTAATCTCCCCGACCTGCAACCACTGCCTTACTCCTGAGTGTAGTTTCTTCAACAGCTACTTGACTAGCTTGAAATTGGTGCATTATCTTAAATAATGCAAATTATTTATTTATGCAGATGGTTGTTTCACCACTTGTAAACTACGTGCAAATCCGGTTGCCGCAGGACTTAATGGAGCTGCTGGATTGTAGCTTCCAACCAAAAGATGTCCAGGATCCTTGAAAACTTCAGGTTGTTAATGCACATGCAAAATGGTATTGTCATTAATTGTAACACAGCTATAATTTTTTCTTAACTTTTACTTTCTCTAACTGTAGTTTGAGAGAAGCTTTGTTTTATGGAAAATTTCAATATATTCAAACTTTCTCAATTAACTTGGTTTTCTATATAGTGGTCTATATACCTAAATGGAAAACCTATTCATGCCCTGCAGTCATAGAATCACAGAAGGATTTGGCTTGGAAGGGACCTTAAATATCAAGTTCCAACCCCCTGCCATGGGCAGGGACACCTGGTTGAGATGAGACCAGGTTGCCCAAAGCCCCATCCAACCTGGCCTTGGACACTTGCCTCAACTGGGGGCTTGTCTCATGTGAAGTTATGGGTCTTGTATGGTAAAGGGACCATGCAAATAATTTGTGACGCTCGTATAAGGTGTGTGGTATTTCAGTGCTGTAGTGTTGGCTGTGGCTCACATTCCCCACATGTTCGGTGCTGTATACTTCTGAAGGAATAATTTTGTCTTGCAAGCACTTCTTAACTCTACCAAGCTGGAAATGAAATCTAGTACACGTTTCTAGTAAACAGAAACAAAAATACAATACTCTATTCTTGTCTTGAAAGGCATATTATAACAAAGGAAATAATGGATGACTAATAAATTAGTGCATTTTTAATGTTGGGCATTGACTACTGCAATCTCATTTTTCATAGCATTCCCTTTTCATGCAAGAAGTAGGTGAGCTGCAGGAAAGCCCCAAGCTCTTACCCTCCTTCCTTTTTCCTTATGGTGTGTGCAAAACTGCGGTGGCAAATGCCACTGATTTGCGAATTGAGGCATGGCTATTTTTTTAAAGGAATTTTCTGGTCCTTATGGCTATCTGGGAAGAGTGGGGGAACCTTCCAGATGTTAACTAAGCAATAAATCGATACAGTGCTGTCTTTGTGTCTGTAGACAAATCACCCTTGTGCCTGCAATGCTTCTAGACTTGCCAACCTACAGCAAAGTGAATTAGACCAGCGTCCGTCAACTTTCAGAGCTAATATTGATAACTTTTCTATGGGCAGCAATTAAACTGGTTATAAATAAATAAAATTAGGTCACTGTCACATTGACCAGGAGCGGCAGGGTCATCGCTGGTTGTGGAGTGCCCCGAAGTCCTTTCATAGGAGCCACCAGGAAGACGCGGGCAGGCAGAATGGGCGGTTAAGTGCACATCTGTGGAGCTGGCAGCCTGGTTGTGATAGCAGGCCAACAGCTGCAGGCCATGCAGGGCTCGGTCGCTCACAGGGAGCCTTCATGGCCAGAAATGACTCTGCAACCAGTTCACTTATTACAACAGCTGGAAGAAGCAGTGTTTTTCTTCACATCGGTGTCTGTTTCTGGTAGATGCTTGCCAGAAGTCAAATCGTACGTCCTTGGCACAGGTTAGATGAAAATATAAGGTGGCCAGACAGTCAAGCTGGTCCCTCTCTGAGGGCAAACTAAGGATGTGTAATTTAAAGTCACTAACCTCTGAGTATATTGCACTTGGTCTGTGCTGATTTCAAAGCATCTAGTGAGCCAAAGTTGGGACACGTAATTGTGCTAGCAGTCTCTGCTATAAATTGGTCTATTTTTAGTACAGATAATGTGAAGAAATGTGGTTTTTCTTTAGAAGTAGCGAAAGCATTGTATGAAGTGTTGCTCCCACATACACGTGCTTCCTCCACCTACACGTTTGTCTGCAAGTTGTTTGTACTTTTTTCTGTGTTTGAGCCTTTACTATTTGTAGGCTTGCAAACCTTTCTTGTATGTTCTTTGATTACTAAGTGTTGCATGTATCTCACAGCTTCATTCTGTGCTCGTAATACAGTTATTCCTCAGGTTTATACCTTGATAAGCTTCTTCAAAAATTGCTTTGAAACTGTGTATTCTTTTTACATTTTTATCAGAACCTATATTACTTCCTTTCGTGGTATGGCTGAAACTCATTGTGTGAGCCCAAGCTGTTTAGTAGCTTTGAAAAAAGTGGATTCACTTAAAAAAAAAAAAAAAAAAAAAAAAAGGGAGGGCAGGGNAAAAAAAAAAAAAGAGGGCAGGGGAGATGATAACACCCAAATGCTGCTTTCTTACATTTGGGATTAGAAACTGAAGGGGAAAAAAAATCTCCTATTAAAATATTTTGGGCAGTATTTAAACTACTGTCTCTCAGGGCTGTCAGGAGTCTAGCAGTGTGTTGATGGTATTAAATGTATAAGGAGGGCTTTGCTTTACCAGCTGTTTGACTGTTAAATAGTGTTGTTCGAAAGTTGTGGGTCCCTTGAGGGTAGCAGGCGGTATGTTCAAAGTGAAAGTAGGTTACTGATTCTGCAGAGTGAAGTGGTTTTAAGACCAAATAGCTTTGATAACTCAGAATAAGCCCCGTTGTTTTTTTATTTGAAGTGGTACTGCATTCATACAAAGTGGTTTATTATACAGAATATTCCTTAAATGAGCAGGGGCGAAATGATGACAGGATATGTAAAGAGAATATTTCAGCATTCAGTAAGTGGGGGGGTGGAGGTAAAGCTTGCTTTTCATGACAAATTTTGTGCTTTTTCTGGCTGTCTAGCAGCAGCATTCTGATAGCCTTCCCGATTTACTTGTGCAACTAGTGAGAGATGCTTAATATGCTGAGGAAATAATCGGGTATCGTTTTCTGTATGACATAGTGTTTTTTCTAAGCTTCTGAATAATTCATTAAATGTTGTTAAAGGAAAAACTAAACTGGATTTCATCATGGCCACTGCTTTCTAAGGGCCTTCCTGGGTATAGGGTTGTTAATTTTGGCTTGCAATCACAACCAGTTTATTTTATTATTTACTAGCTTTTCCATCTGAATATTACTTGTGATCACAAGCCAATGTTAACAGCCCATCTCCACATATTTCCTGGCCCAGCTGGGTCTTGGCACTTGCCTTTCTGCCTCGCCTCTGGAGCTGGGAAGCTGGGACCTGAGACCCTGCTGAGGATGGAGCGAGTACGCAGCCGCTGGAATAGAGCCCGCTGTTGCGGTGCTGTGAGTCTGTCTGCAGGTCTCTCGTTCCAGCAGGCATCTTCAGGGTGCCTTTTGAGTGCATTTGGAAATACTGGAGCACCATTCGAAAATCTGTTTAATTAACTTTAAGCAGGTAATCAGATGACTGGCTGTTGGACTGTCACTTTCCCCAGCGTGTCACTTCGCAAAGATTGCAGGAACCAGTTCAGTCTTTATTATTATTATTATTATTATTATTATTATTATTATTATTATTATTAAAATCACCGAGACCAGGTGGTTTGGTAGGTTCAGCTTCTCTCCAGTTCAAAAAAAAAATTCACTTCAAAGCGGAAAATTTCTGGTGGAAGAGTAAAATAGAAACTATAACATCTTTAGATGGAAGTTACTGCATTTGTAGTGTGGAGAGTATTTTAACTCAGTACGATGTGGAAGGAACTTTATCATAAAAATTCATGTCTGTAATACTGTTTTAGGGTGGTTGCTTTTTATTGCTGCTCCAAGAATGCTACTAATAAAAATGACCATATGATTCTGCAAAATCCAAGTGTTTTATACCTGTCTGCTGGACTTAGCCCAAGCTTATAGCTGTAAGGAGATTTTCAGACTCTGGTAGTGGGGATCGGGTTTTGTTCATACTTGGCTGCTCGATCCATCCATTTTCTGTTAGGGCCTTTCTCTGTCATCTAGTCATGTGATGTGTCTCAGGCTCTATCCTTAATTCTCCTCTTCTGCACCCTCTGTTGCAGGTTTAGTTCTGAGTATGCTGTTTGGTCAGGAGTTCAAATGTATTTCTGACTTGATCTGCACAGCCAAAAATCTTGGCTTGGTGTTGCAATACTGTGCTACCAAAATGTAATTGTCCTGTTGAAAAATAGATGTGAGCACTTGATTACTTGTATTCATTAGGGATCACGTGGCATTTTTTGCAAGAGGAAGTAAGTGTCCTGGTCAAATTCCAACTTGGACAACTGCAAGCGAAATTTAGATGGGTAAATGTAATATTGTTTGGCTATTGCGTTGAGGAATAAGTAGCTGGGGGAAGGGAGAATGAGACAAAAGAATAAGTGCCTTAAATCAAGAGGCTGTATGAGGGATCTCTGAGGTGGAAACAGGCAGGGGACACGGTGTTCTTAATCTGATTTAGTGCTGCAAGTTGAAAATGTCTCCATTGAAATTCTTCATGCATATCTACATCACTGGAATGTTGTTCAGTATAATATGTCCTCTTTCTGGGTAAGGATGGGCTCCTTTCAGGAGACGCAGAAGAAGAGGTATTTCTGTGTAGGTATGCACCTTGTGTGATGGAGGGTAGAGGACAGTCTTGGGGCCATCGGTGCTCCCAAGGGTCCAGGAGAAACGCAGATTAGCATCTTGGCCCAGCATTGAGGCAGGTGGCAGTGATCTTTGCCGGGTGGAGAATATTCATTTTGAAATGAATAGCATGCCTTGATTTCCATATCTCGGGAGTCATAGTACCAGTTCTGGTCCCCACAAAAGGTTGCACGTATTTATACCTAACTGCCAGTTTGTTTGAGACAGTGCTATAGAACAGTCCACCCCCAGGAGGTACAGCTCATGGATAGTGTACTCTGTGCTTTACCCAGTAGTACCAACTTGAAACAAAAGAATTTGGAGGTTTTAGTGATATTTTGTTTTTTATTGACTTTGTTTTCTCTGTTGTCTTTTATAGATAAAATGTTCAACGGTTCATTGGCAACTTTCTTCAGAAGAATAATTACTACTGCTCTGCTCTTGCCATAATACCAGAATTCTGTGACCTACACATCAGTGCTAAACACCAGCAGAGAATCATATTCTGTTCATTCTGTGTAGATGGAACAGGCATCGGTCTTGAGAGTCCATCCAGATTTAAAGCTGCTTACTTGGTTTTCTGGGATTAAAGGTGCTCAATGAATCAGGGCCCCCCAAATGAGTCAAACAGCCAATTCTTGCCAACAGTTGGTTGAAAACTGTGCCACGCATGTAGCAGGGATGGCGCAAGAGGACAGTCGCCGTGGTCAAGTGCCACCCACGTTTTATCATGGTGCCAGCCAGGAGCTTGATCTGTCCACCAAAGTATACAAGAGAGAGTCAGGAAGTCCTTACTCTGTGTTGGTGGACAGCAAAATGAGTAAACCGCATCTCCATGAAAGAGAGGAGCAGCCATATTTCAGGGAGAACAGATCGGTAGGAGAGGTCCGGGCTGTGAAAGAAGATAGAGAAAACTCTGACGACTCTGAGGAGGAAGAAGAGGAGGAAGATGAAGTGACTTACAAAAGGGAGCAGATTATAGTAGAGGTAAACCTTAACAACCAAACATTAAATGTATCAAAAGGGGAGAAGGGTGTCCCCTCCCAGTCCAAAGAGACTGCTGTTCTTAAGACCAGCAGTGAGGAAGAGGAGGGTGACAGTGGGGAAGAGGCCACTGAAGACAGTAATGATGATGAGGAAAATGAGAGGCAGAAGAAAAAAGAGAAAAGAGTGGAAAAAGTTAGTGTTGCACAAAGGAGAACAAGGAGAGCTGCATCTGCTGCAGCAGCCACAACTTCCCCATCACCCAGAACTACAAGGGGTCGTAGAAAGAGTGTGGAGCCCCCCAAGCGTAAGAAGAAAGCTGCAAAGGAGCCCAAGGCACCTGTGCAGAAATCAAAGTGTGAAGAGAAGGAGACTTTAACCTGTGAGAAGTGCCCCAGGGTGTTTAACACACGCTGGTACCTGGAGAAGCACATGAACATCACTCACAGGCGCATGCAGATCTGCGACAAATGTGGGAAGAAATTTGTTCTAGAAAGTGAGCTGTCCCTTCACCAGCAAACAGACTGTGAAAAAAATATCCAGGTAGGTTTGCTCACCTGCTTGCCAGATTTCCATACCTTCTGTCGTGCCCTGGATACAGCTAGTGGACACTTCAGAGGGGGAAATCTTTTGCACAGACCAGGTTCTGACCGAGACCTTGTCTCTACGTATCAACACTTTGGTGTCTTCCAAAAGAAGTAAATTGCAGGGAACAGAGTGTACAACTAACATCTGCTTTAGCAGAGTTACTCTAGTATTTAACTACGAGTTGGGGAAAACGCAAAGCTGCTTTAACAAATGTCAGACTCAAGAGTAACTGGCCTGAAAACAAGTGCATTTGCAGTGAAGTACTTTGACAGAATAAACCCTCCTTCCTCAGGTGCTGAGCACCTGCAGCTATCACTAGCTTTAAAGTTCAAAGTGTTTCAGTGTCCTGAAACTCAGTCACGTAGTACGTCCAGGTAAGGTTTCAAAGGAGAACGGAATTACAGCACATTGCTGGTATTGGAATCAGAAATTTGTAAAATACCAGAGAGGCAAGCAGGTGAGAAAGAAACTAGTGAAGTCAGGATTTGAACTTCCGTTAAAATGTAACTTTTTTTTTAATCCTACTGAAATAATTATATACAGGAAACTTACAGCGGTGTTCATGTATGCATATGGAAGTGTATGAATTCAGCAACTAAACCTGTTCACGAGCCTGCCCTTTTCCCAGTGTACAAAGCTCAGTAAATCTCACTGATAATATAAAGATCTCTGGTTTTTCTCACCAGAAGATTTGTGACTTTTAATTTTATACAACAATGGAAGCCTGTGTTTTAACAGAACCATTTTAAACTTTAAGTTGTGGAAAGAGTTTCAGAGTTTCTGATTCATCTGTGGTTTGTACTTTGCTCGTAGGCATCTATGTTCTCATGTAATTGGGGGCACTGTTGTTGTATCTGACAATTTTTTTGCCTTGTTAAAACTAGGCAGTGTTGCCACCTACTTCTGAAATAATCCCACTGCTAGCATGAAGCAGCTTGAGTTTGATTTTTGTGCAGCTGAAATGTTGAGAGTTTGCAGGGCAACAAGGTTTTTGTCTGTCTGATGAGTTTTACCAGAAAGTTTTATTTGTTTGTGTAAATGCTAAACTGAATTGGTATTCAATTCCCACTGTGTGGGAGACAGTTGAAATATTTATTGCAATTTCTCTTTGCTGTAAGACTCAAATGCAGCTCTATATAACACTATGCTATTTTTCCTTATGTTTCAGCTCATAGGAGGAAGACTGAAGGAAGCAGTATAATATAAGATAATGAGTCTTGAGCATAGTTAGTAAAATACATAATTTCAGTATGTCCTTGCAGCTTTTGAAAGAAATACTTCAAAAGTTTAGTGTAGCAGAGAACATTTAAATGTAAATTTAAGGAATGCCCTATCATCCAGGTGGCTCATTCACAGAATAAAATCTTTTGACGTTAAACAGGAATTCATGAATAGTTTGTGTGTTGTACGGAATGAAGAAGCAACCTGTAATCCATGCACCCATATGCTTCTGAGGGATTACATTCCTATGTCCAAAAATGATAGGAAGAGAAGAAATTGTAGAAATTGTGAGTTTTATCCAGTACCACAAGAATAAGGTCCAGAAACTTTCCCAGATATTTCTAGTGCCAGAAGCATGGCTAGTCATCTTCAAAATTCTCAGTATAAGCATATATTCAACAATTATTTTTGTCTGTCCTGACATTCAGAATGTGTTTCACAGCTGCCTGCTAATTTGTTTTTATTACACTTGGCAAAAGGAGTAAGGGGATATGAAAGTTTTACATTAATGTAGTTTAATATGTCAAGAGGGATATGGAGCTTTGTCTAGGAAAAACAAAATGGGTTTCATTATGTAAGTTGTGATTGAACTGATAAACATGCCTGGCTCCTCTCTGTATTTTTCATCTAAGTGATGGAATATATCTGTTTCTCCAGGTAACTTCTGGTTTTCATCCTTTCAAAATGAGCACTTTCATAGAATTTCTGTTGTCACCTTAGACTCTGTGTGTAGTAGCTCTCAGTGATCTAAATTACGTGCTGCTGATCATCAATTAAATTGTAGACTGACTGCTTCAAGGGCTTGCTTAATCTTAAAGGATTTTTGATCATTTCTTAGCCTTGCTTTATTCTCTAGGGTTTTTTCCCCCCCAAAGACGACAGTTTGTTCCTGACATGCCTCCAAGTAGGTACTGTCAGAGACAGAGGCTCTCCTCGGAGTCAGCACGGTGAGCGGTGTACCAGCGTTTCCAGGCCTGCAGAGATTCAAGCACTGTGGAAGCAGCATAACTTGTCTGTGCAGAGGAGAAACAACTCAGGTTGACAGAAGGCACAGTATTTGCTAGTTCTGCAGGGAATAGCATGCACCCCTTCTCACTTTGAGGGAAGGAGGGTAATTGATGGGCAGAAAAATGGAGATGTACCAACAACTAACAAAGAATAACAAGCCACAATTCCTTCCTCTTCACTTCAGAGATGAAAACGACTTGGTATCCTCACGTATGTGTCTGCTATCAAGTTTCACAACTCAGATTATTCTGGAATTTTCAAAATTGTACAAGGATTTTTTTATCAAGTCTTTAGCAAGAGCTAACTGTCGGGGGGAAAAAAAAAGACATGCATGAAAACCTGTGGATCCAGCTCATCGCTGACTTTCTGGAAGTTTCATGTAGTTGTGGGAAGAGATTAAAATATTGTTTGCGTATGGTCGGTTTAGACCTACAGTGCTACTGATATGTATAAATGAAGAGCAGAACATGAAAGACAGAGGTGACAAGTAGCTTTGCTGTATGAGCTGTGTATCAGACGTTCCACATGGTCAAGAGCTGCAAGATGGAAGCTGTCTTCTGTGTAACGCTCAAGGGATGAGAGAGCTTTGACTAGTTTATGGGCTGTTAGATCTGGAGTTTGAGGCCTCACGGTGCTCCTGTGGCAGACAGGGCTGGATGTGTGGGTGGGTTTAAGGCAACGCAGTGGTGTTGGACTCCTCCACCTCTGCTGGCTTCTTTCCACACCAGCAGCATCAGTGCCTGTGAAGCTGTCTTCTCTGTATTAGCTCCTCGAGGGCTGCAGCCAGCTTTATGTGCTGTCGTGTTTTGGAAGTAAGTCAGTGCAGTGGCTGTGGTGCTCTTCAGGTGGCACCAAAATGCAGCGTGTTAACATCCTCTCTAATCCTGCTTGATCTGGCTTTTCTTAGTGTAATTGTTTCAAGCGTGAAACAGTAAATGTAAGCTGAAGCGCAGTCTGAGACAGAGTACAGCATTTTGACTTGTTCTGGGCTTCTTTTTGTCATGCAAGAGGAAGATGCGTGGCTTAACTCCACAAGCTTGAATCACTGAATCTTTCTAATTTAAACTTCCTTCTATTTATCCCATTCATTCAGTGCGTTTCCTGTAATAAATCATTCAAGAAGCTCTGGTCCCTCCATGAACATATCAAGATTGTCCACGGATATGCAGAAAAGAAATTCTCTTGTGAGATTTGCGAAAAAAAGTTCTACACCATGGCCCACGTGCGGAAACATATGGTTGGTGAGTTATTGATCGGTACTTCTGATGGTTCTGCCTCATAATGTGTCTTTGTGGTTCTTACCTCATAATTGCTGTTTTGAGGAGAAAAATAAGGCAAATCCAGTTGTCTGAGCTTTATCCTTAGCAAAAAGTTCAAGTCTGTAATACCAACAGCAAGCAAAAATATGTAGGTATATGTGTGTACGTATACTTACAAGCTGTATAGTACTAATCATTTTCCTGCTCAGCATTGGAGAAAAAAATTGGTTCAAGAGCTGTTTGTGTTTGAATGATCCTCTCTAATGTTTTTCTGTGTTGCAGCACACACAAAGGACATGCCATTTACATGTGAAACCTGTGGAAAATCATTCAAACGAAGTATGTCTCTCAAAGTACATTCCCTACAGCATTCTGGAGAGAAACCTTTCAGATGTGAGGTGAGGCAGCAACTGTTAATATGTTTAGATATGGTAGCATAAGGCATAAAATTAGTAATACTGTCAGTAGGGCATGTAGGCGGAAACTGAATTGCCCGACTTGTAAATGAGGTGCTGTTTCATAAAAATTTGGGGAAAGTTATTTTCCATGTGGAGAGCACAGCAGGAGTGCATCTAGCAGCAGTTCAAACCAAGGTGTATTTGGTTTGCTTTTACTGCTGGCGCTCATGTTTTTCTCAATGAGTACACACTACAGCAGGATTTGAATCCCTCGGTGTTCATAGCAAAGCCTGATGCAAATTACGTTAATCCTCCCGGTCCTGCCCAGTAACTTGAAACAAATAGAAGTGGCAACAGTGAAAATAAACAAATTACTGCTTGATTTTCACCTGTGGGAAAAATTATTGTCCTCGTTGCAAACTATTTACCTCCTTGAGATCTAAGGCAGTGCTCTGAATTTGCATTTCCTAAACCAAGCGTGTGTGTGTGTTGGGATGGGGGAAGAGTATTTCACCAATGCATTCACGTGCATTTGCGATTGTAATTTTACGCCTGCCCTCGGGAAGGAGACTTACCCGGTCATATGTCTGGGGCAGATAATGTCTCAGTCATCTGATGGGGATGCTTGTGGGTATCACATGATGGAGGCAGAGGGGGTGCAGAGCCTTTGCTGTGTCCAGGGCAGGTTTAGTGGCTCACCCTGCCCACGAAGTGGGGCACAACTCCAGCCAGACGCATAGTAGTAGTGGTTGTAGTGCACCCAGTCTTGGGGATAAGACTCATAGGGAGAGAAATTACCTCATACCAGTAAATGATAGCTGGAAAACGGACTGGCTTGCTGAAAAACAAGCCTGCGGCAGAGCTGCTGTTGGTTTTGCTGTGTGAGCAGAGTCCTCTAGTGGAGGCATGCTGTAGTCCAGCAGAGATCGCTGGCAAAGCTGCAAAACCTCCAAATGATACCTTAAGCCAACAGAAGCACTTTTCTGTAGGCATAACCGTGTCTCTGCTGGGCTTTTGCCAACAGCTGTGTCAACTAAAGGTTGTGACTGTTCCACGCTCCTCACCAAAGCTCTTGTGCTAGCAGACCTTTTAGTACAGACCAAATTCTACTCTTGCTAAATAATTTAAATTCTGCGTCTGTGTGTATACTAGTTGAGGTACTCTTACTCCTTCACATGGTAGGTTTGAGTGCTGTCCCGTGACTGCCTTGCTTCCTGATGTGTAATGTCTGAATATCATGAGTCGCTGTTCTTCTGTTGCAGAACTGTGATGAGAGGTTTCAGTACAAATATCAGCTGCGTTCCCACATGAGCATCCACATCGGGCACAAACAGTTCATGTGCCAGTGGTGTGGCAAAGACTTCAACATGAAACAGTACTTTGATGAGCACATGAAAACACACACTGGTAAGGACTTATCAAAGAAAAGCACAAGTACCTTCAGGATAAAAACTTTCCTATACTTCTAGCTGTATTCAATTCCTTGGAATTTGGAATCAAAACTGTTATCCAGCCTAGAAAATCAGAAAGGAGAGTTTCATGCATCACTTTATTGTTAAATCTAACTGACTGTAGTCCTGTGATTCACTGTGGGGGAAAATGAGAGGTTAGACTTACTCCTTGTTATTTTGATCTGAAGGAATCCCTTGCCAAAGCCTTATAAAAGATTGTCTTGTGCATCAAAATCCAAAGATGAGAGAGGATTTCATAAAGACTGAGGACTTCTGTGGAACAGCTGACTCTTTATTTGCTGAAGGTAGCAGTCACAGTAGCTTTTACAGGATGCAGTTTGTTTGCACAAGTATGCTGAAGTAAGTATTAGCAGATGTTCTGTGCCTGATTGCTGTATCTGTGTTTGGCAGGAGAGAAGCCCTTTATCTGTGAAATCTGTGGGAAAAGCTTCACCAGCCGCCCAAACATGAAGAGACATCGCAGAACTCACACAGGGGAGAAGCCCTACCCATGTGATGTGTGTGGCCAGCGATTTCGCTTCTCCAACATGCTCAAGGCACACAAGGAGAAGTGCTTCCGTGTTACCAGCCCTGCCAACGTGTCAACTGCTGTCCAGATCCCGCTGTCCACGACTTCTCCTGCCGCCACAATCCCTGCTGTAGTGAACACACCCACCACCCCAACTCCACCTATCAACCTGAACCCAGTGAGCACACTTCCTCCACGCCCCCTTCACCACCCATATTCACATCTTCACCTACATCCTCATCCTCACCATCCGCATCATCTCCCAGTCCCCCCGGTTCCTCATTTACCCCCTCCTCCAGCTCTTTTTAAGAGCGAGCCTTTAAATCACAGAGGCCAGAGTGAGGACAACTTTCTGCGACACCTGGCAGAAAAAAACAGTTCAGCACAGCACCACTAACATCTCCGCTTCCGGCCAGCTATTTTCCCATTTTATGCACATGGAAACACGCCCTCGTGGAAGTACAGAGGGTTAGTTGGTGGTGAGGATCTTTGTCTTTCTCTTAGCCCCAGCAGATGGTCCTAATTTTTCCCTCGAATCAGTTAAGAAACAAGAAAATCCTGTTTTGGATCAGCAGTGCTCATTTGAACCTGGGAACCAACAGGACTTAAACCCAATTTGCTTGCGTTTTACTGGTGACTTTTATAAATTTCAGATACTGAGACTTGTGGAATTTTATAATTTCATATCAGCTGATGAGGTATGCTTGCTTTTATATCCTGGACTTCTCCTCAAAGAGGAGATAGGCCTGGTTTTCTTTGTACTAATCGGAAAGGCTGTGAGATTAATACAGAGCATTAATTGTATCACTGTGTATCGTAATGGATTCTTTTCAGCTTTTGGTGCCGGCTATGGAGTGAGCCAGCCACGTATCACAGTATATTTGAGCATTATAAAGAAAGACAAAAAAATTTCTTGTTTGTGTAGCTCTCCTAACACACTCTTTATTTTACTACAGAAATTATTTTAGAGTTTTTTGTATAGACCTATTTAGTAGTCTGTTTCTAAAATGAAATGTATTTCAATAAGCGGTGTAATTTTTTCAGTGTAGCTGGACCTATGTTGTATAATAGATAAATTTTTATAATCATCAAAATGTGATTCTTAAAAGATGCATATAGCTTCTATAGCTAAAGTTATTCTTACAACCATACAACTTAAAAGGTGCTTCAGAAAAGAAAGGAACCCAAGAGGTCTCTGGAAAGGTTGCCTCAAAAGTGATGTTGATTTCAGAACTTTACGTAATTTATTTTAGTTGGGCTTCTTTTTTTTTTTTTTAACCTTACGTTTCCCTTTTCACGGTTTCTCTTAAGGTTTTTGGACAAGGACATTGGGATACCGTACTCCTGCTCCACAGGTTTTGGTTAGTTCAGTTGGAGTGAGGTATGAGATGGGTTCGAAAGGGAGCCCCCAACACGTAGGGATCTGCTAGTTTGGGAATAGAGTCACGAGAGGAGGAGAGATCGGACAGCAGAGAGGAAATCAAGTATCTCTAGTCAGCCAAGCATCTTTTCTCTTTACATAGGAGAGCCGGTTTTAATGGCTTTTCATGGTATGATTTTAAGTTGGGGATCATATCAAATGCTGCTCTTCAGATTGCTTTTTGGAAATCCTGGAGTTGTTAGGAGAGGAGAATTAAGTGAGATCATAAATGTGGTGTTTCTGACTGGTTGATTGTAAGAGTGGGAAGAGAAGCTTGAATGAGACAATGGTGTTTCAGTTGCATTGTTAAGAAAATGCTGATAGCACTGTGTGTACCATGTGAAGCTCCATCCCATAAATGTAATGTGCATAAAATTATGGGATGATTTCTAGGGGTCGTAGTCATACTTTGGCAAATCTAAGTTTTACAGTTGTAGGATAGGAAACTTTGAACTGTAGGCATGTCACTGTTTCATAATCCTGGGAGGCAATGACGGGGAAATGACAAGGTAGTGCAGGGTTGGTGGGCTGGAATGCCAAATGTATCTGTTTTAACCAGTGAGTAGCTGTTATTTTTTCAGGTTTGTATTTCTCTTCAACTAAAACTAAGTATAGCAGCATTATGCAATCTAGGAAATTGTTGCCACCTTCAGTGAAGACAGAGGCCCAAGGCAATGTACTGTAAGTCCTCTTTTTCTTAAAATTCCTATTCTTCTGTGCTGCTTTTTAAATTTAATCCCACCAGACTATATATCCAGAGATCCTCGCAGGCAGATATCTAACTTACCATTCTGCTCGGTAATGAACTGGTTTTGTGGCTAATGGGATTAATTTCTTTTTTTTTTTTTTTTTCAAGATGGTGAAAATTCTTCCTAGCGTTACTACTTCAAAGTTAATGCTGTTAAGCACTGTGTTTTGAAACACCATGTCCTTCGTTGAGAATTAGCTCCTTAGTTGATGGTTTTCACCATTTTCTACCACCTAATCATTCATGTTTTTTTCATAACAAGCATAGGAAACTTTAGGAACCAGAAAGGGCAATTTTGGCCCAACAAACCTACTCATTTTTGACTGACCTGAAACCCCTTCCAGCATTTCTGAAAAAATAAAACAATGTTTTTTAAATGTTTTATCTATAATATTTATATACACCCTTTTACCTTCTAGAAGAAAAAGCCAGTTATAAAAGTGAATTTACACTCATGATTATGACTGTTGTATTTACTGTGGCTGGTCCGCCCCGGAGGTTCTATGCATTCCACGTCACATTTGCAACCTACGTTTCTGTTGTGCCACTATTTTATGGTCAGGCCTGTTATTAAATGATTTTTAAATGCTAAAAATTTCTTGGTATATCAATTGTATTCCAGTTTTGCAAAATGATTTTCTTCTCAATAAATTTACAGTATTAGGCTGCTATTCAGAATTCTAAAATCTGGGACAGTTTTTTCTATTAGTTCATAGCAATGATACACCTTGGGGTTTTTTTTGTTTGTTTTTTTTTTTTTTTTTCCTTCTGAGACTTATGAACTTCCTTCCTGTGGAAGAAGATTAAACTATCTAACCCGTTTAACAGTCTGTTATAATGTGACATGATGTCAACAGATTCTCCTCATTCTCTGGGACAAACCTATTGAAAGCTGACATACTGGTCTAAAAGTGTCACAATGTGATATCTTATAAAGTGCATATTTCAGGAAAAAAAAAAGGAAAATGAGCGTTAAAAAAGGCAGGAAATTGAAGGTTGAGATTTGCTGTGGCTTCTCATTTCCACTTAACAAATTTGCATTGCTGTGCACACCTTCTACGGAGTTTGGGCAACACTAAGGAATGTAGTCAGATGCGTTTGCTACGTTTTGCTTATGTTGACAAACTGGTAATGTTTTGTATTAGCTTTGCTGTATTTAGTATGTTAAGGGATTGGTTTATGTTGCTAAAATGCTTCCTTCAAGAAGAGCAAAGACAAATTATACCAACTTTGGGTTTGGTTTGAATGTTTCTGGAAAATGGGACTAAATCCGCCCCCCCCCCCAACTTCCTACAGGCTAAGGCAAAGATTTACTGAATTTTTAACATTGCCTTTTGAAGAGGGGAAATTTAACAGAATGAACACACAGTTCAGAGGTCAGCATTCTAAGGCGAGCATCATTTCTGGAGAAGTTAAAACTGCTAGTCCTACAGACAGTGCTTTATCCTTACTAAAGGCATTAGCTGTGTGAGCGTGTTTGTTCAGTGTGTAATCTCTGAGGAACTTATCTTTCTGGGTAAAGGTGTGGTTATTTGTTTTTGTGTTGTCGTGCCTGTCTGAATTATTGACTCTCCTATTTACACAGCTCAGATACTTCTTAGGTGGCTGCATACATCAAAAGTTATTGTCACCCTGCTTGTAGTCCCAGCCAAATGTTAACTTATGGACTTCTGAAAGAGTCTTTTAAGCTGAATTTAGGCTTTTATCACTGGGAAATTAGTTCATATCTCAACAAGGCAGTCCGTTGGGATGTTTTTGTCTCTTCAGCATGTAACAGCTATTTTCAATTTATTGAAGAATTGAGGAGGTGTAAAGCTCAGGGTATGCAGCTTAAAAGCTAGTGCTTCCTTTTGACAGTTTCAGTCAGTTTTAGCCAAGTCAGTGACAGAGCAAGTTTACCTCTGAGCTGAAAAGATTAGTATTTTTGTAATATATTTAATTTGTTGCCTCTTTCTTTGCATTATAAAGACCAATGGTGTGACCATCAGTGGAGTCGAGTACGGTTTTTTTAGGAGTTTCAGAGAGATGCTGTTGTGCAGGGCTATTTCTGTTCACGCAAAGATAGTCTTGTGTGGCTGCTTTTTGGTTTGGTTTATTATTTGCAGAGTCTGCAGCTAACGTGCCTTTGAGAATATGATAAAACAATATGCAACTTGGCAGTGAGGTACTCAAGAACACTAATAATGTCAGATTTCTTTCACTCTTGGGACTTGACCTCAGGGTCGCAAAATGTTTGAATTATTATGTTATGGTTTCATATTTCTATTGACTAACAGTATTTTTACAAAAACAAACATAATGTGTGGCTCAACAAGACTTTTTTACCCACTAATGAGGAACATCTCACTTGTAAATAGAAGATGGATCAAGTTTCTGGTTTTAGTGTTGGTTTTAGTCTTTAAACCGGGGAGACGTGGCTACCTGAGAGATGATGGAGGTTAATTAAATAAACACTTGTCCATTTTCATGACAAAATTACCTTTTTTCCAGCCTATTATGTACTACGCTATGATTAAGATATGAGTGATTCTTAATGGGAAACATGACTTTATTCTTGTATCTTATCTGCTTCTGAACTTTGAGCTCTACTGTTTTTCAGGAGTGACTATAAAAGTTCTTCAGATCTCTGTCCTTACAGTCTGATTATGTTCTTTTTTTAATGGACATAAATTTTTTTATTATTATTAGGCATAGTATGTACTGCTGAGCAGAAAACTCACATAGAGTTCGAGCCTGGATGTGATCTTCTGCCTCCTGCTTAGAAAAGCGTAGAATGGAGGTATGTGTACTTATTAGAAGCAATAGCCACACAGCTTTGAAGGATGATATTTTTATGTTAAAGACAGTGAATCTGGCACTATGTATTCTCCTGAGTAATTCTAGATAACCTTATCATGCCTTACTTTTTAACAATTTGGAATTGCCATTTGACTTTTCTGAAATTAACATTAGTTACAGCCTCATCAGTTTGGAGCTAATAAATACCATACCTCTCTAGACTGTATAGCAAATCTTGAAGTATTTCAAAAGTGGAAGAAAGGTACATTTAAAATTAATGAGTACAAGATTGTTTCGGTCTTTTACAGTTTAAATTTGAAAGCAGAAATGTCACTGTGCAAGTTTTGACAGGGGCATTAAGATTTAAACAGTCTTTCATAACACATCGCTTGCCAGCTTCTATCAAATGATTTTGACTTGTACCATAATGGTTATTTTACTTGTTTCTTGAAAACATTTTTGTACTCTTACACCATTTGGTTTATTTTGCAGCATGCTCTTTCCTATCAATTCACAGAGTTCTCCTCAAAGGGTGCGGGGGGGAGGGAGGAACACTTATTTTCCCAGAGCTCGTGTGCACGTGAATGAAACTTGGTAATTTTTTGTGGAGATTTAAGGGTGTTTCAAACTGGAATTAAACTCAAATTAGTAACTTTCACCATTTTAGCAGACAGAAGGCAGTTTTCAAAGTAATCCAGCACTAGTAAGTGGTATTGTCTTGCTGGCCTCGAAAGGTATAAATTAATTCTTATATTTTAATCTTAGCACATTGTGCTAAAAATAAATTGCATAATATATTGTAAATATATTGGAGGCATGGCAGAAGAATTAAAAATCCACCCTTAAGGAAAGAGAAGTTCAAAAGAAAGGCAAGCATTTGCATTTCCTATAGACACTAGAAAAAAAGTCTAGCTCCGGGTTCACAGATGTCCTTAATAAAGATTTTTATCCTGGCAGCAACAAGATAATTTTGCAGGTTTTAAGCTTCTAATATAATTCTGAATAAGAAATGAGAATTACATTAGTTCCATTACTCCTTTCTGACCCACCAGGATAATTTCTGCCTGAGTTGACCCGTTCGAATTTATTCTGGTGCCTAAGAAAAAGTTTGTTGTAGATTGCAGGGGGCACCCTCTGCTCTCAGAAATAATCAGTGCTTTTTTTGGACAATGCCGCATTCTTCTGCCTCGCTAGCTGTGCCTTTTTAAATGAGGATAAAGATTTGAGAGGGATTTAGTGGTTTGGGGTTTTTTAATTCTCCATGTTTAAAATTGGCCTGTCCCTGGATTGTTTTTTGAAATCAGTCCTCCTGCTTTCTTGATATGTTGCTGCTTTTACAGATGGGAATTAGCAAATATCTTCTGATGAAATTTCTTTGAATATTGGGAATAGCTGCCTTTGTACTGAGTCGTGGCCTACATATATGTACAGAGTGGATATATTTTGCAATGTAGGCCGTGTCTTTGTGTACCGAGAACTTATGTACACAAGCACTGTAGTCAAAGGAGGCTCCCTGAGAACAGCAGTTGGTCTAGATGTTTGCAGTCTGTCCTTTTATGTCATCATGTTGCTAAATATTTCTTTCACCCATGTCTTACCGATCCCTCTAATTTAGCTTGAAAATGGATTTGTGTCATATGTGCTAGAATTTCTAATTCTTCAGCTGTTTTTTCATGGTCTAAGGCTCTTAGACATATAATATAACAGCCATATAATGCACAGTTTAGACAAATTTGAAACTGAGAAATTATATAAATTTTTCCACCAAAAAGGCAATGCAACTTTTGTTCCTTTTGTGTTTGAATTCCCTTTCCTGAAAAACCTGCCAAACTCCTAGGCAGAGTGCGGAAGCAGACGAAAAGTCCCTTGTTGAAGTGATCTATTAATTATTATCTTTCCCCTGGAGAACCCTGAACAGGGGGTCATTACTGTTTATTTTAATCAACCTATACAACAGTAGTATAGTTCCCTTAGATATTTTTAATCTTGTTTCTGCACAAAGGTGAAATTTGTAATAACACTGATGCTGATCAGTTGAGGATGTTTTTCCAAGAAACTACAGGTCTTAACTTTTCCTGAACTAGCTGTCTGATTTCCCAAAGGCTCATTGAAGCTCTTTAAGCTGAACTGACGAATTACCAAGTCTTGGCTTAATGGTTGGTAGGGAAATATCCCTAACCCTTTCAGGGGCAGTAGGACTGATTAATTTTTCTGATACGCCACTGAACTAACCCGCTTTCCTAGGGTAAGAAGAGGCATTGAAGGCAAGAATTAAAATCTAATGAGCGGTTTAGATACGCACCCGTGTAGTCTGTTCAGAGTTAATGCTGTTAAAACGATTACCCCTGAAGAGAAGCCAGTTATTGATCCTGCTGGACAGGTATACCAAGTTCGTTTGAATACAGGAATAAATCATGGTATGTCATGGAGTAATACAGAAGGCTGCTGCTTTCTGGGGATGTTTTCGTTCCTGTATCACTTTAGAAACAGACAGAAGAAACAGATTTGATGGGAATTCTTGTCTGTAGGAAAGCTGGAGGATCTTCAGTGAGCTGCAGCAGAATTATATTTTCTTCCTGGTTTAGAGTGGAAGGTATAGGAATGAAACTGTCCTAAGAGCAGAGATTTTGTATCTCCTTGCTGTTTACCATGGTCCAGCTGGAAAAAATGGCTGGCAGGAAGTGCTCAGAAAGCCACTTGGACGTTTCCAGACAAATGCAGGCTGTCTCGGGGTTTTTTCTCCTAACACAACTGCAGTTTGAAAAACAAACTTAATTTCTTAAAATAGAAGTTTTAAGGAGTGCTGCATCACTCCAGCTGACTCGCTGCTAATACTGAGGCTACTCAGATTTGGTGATGTTGCACCTTTCATTCTTCAACCTGCAATTTCAAAATCAGCTGTGGAAAGATTTTGGAGATTCATAGTGTGTGTGTTTTGGAGGTGTGTGTTTGGTTGGTTTTTTAATGCAGCAATAACTAATTAGTAAAATTTCTTGAGTAGCATGGGAAGGTTACGAAAATGAGTTGTTGCTCCATTCGAAAGTCATAACATAGCATGTTTCTGAGAAATGCATAGTAATGATTTTTCCCTATGTGAAAAATTGCATAACATATTAAAAGAAAGGGAAGGATGAGCATGTAGGGAGCTAAAATTCTCAGACTTGCCACTGTCTCCCGCTGGAGTAAATGCATTTAGATTTCTAATGAGAGCTGATACTAGCAAGAAGTAAAAGGAGTCACCAAAGTGAAGTCAGGAGAACGCTGCAGTGTAGACCTCAAGTAGCCAAACTGCTGAGAGCCCCCCTGCCACCAGTGACACTGACTCGAAAAAACCAGCAAGGACCCATAATTGTAACTTGTACCAGACTTCTTTCCTATTTGACCTGAACATAAGCGAGTGTGTTATGGCTAAGCGCTGTTTCTGTTTACAATCTTAATTTTGCAACTTCATCTTCGGATTGCCTCAACTGTGTTTTGCCTGCAGCCTGAGAATAATAATCAAGGGGCAACTGATAGTGGAACGTAACTTTGTCCTTCTCAGTCCTTCACATGTGCTGCTACCATGTGCTGCACGTTCGAGGGGGATATGCGAGTTAAAAAATAATGGGATGTTGTGTTCATGTCTGTGAATTGTGACCTGCAAAATAATTCTGCAACCGTGCATTGGCATGCCTGAGAGCTTGCAAAATGAAAGACTGAGGCAGCATATTACAAAATAGTTTCCAGTTTTGCTTTTCAAACAGGAATCTAACCTTTCTTCTTCCCTGAGTAACTTGATGCAGGGCAATGAATTGAAGTGTTGTTTGCACACTTTCTCTATAAAATACTGGCTTGCTTTCATCTGCATGCTTAAAGCTCTCAGCCTCCCTCTTGCACCCTATGAGAATTACTTAATACTTTTTACCAGGAAGACAACTTTCTCAATAAACTTTGATAAAACTGGGAAGTTTATTAGAAAAGAACTGTTGTAAAAGAGAACTTACTATTTAAGGGTTTCCAGTGGTGGTTACTTGAGCAGCCCATGTGATTATATTTAGTGTATTACTGTCAGATGAGTAAATATCCCTGTTCTGCAGATGTGGAACTGAGAGATTGGCCTGGCATTACGTGAGTGAGTGACAGCTGGAGTCAGAGCTCTGTGTTGTTTTTGATCCCGAGTACTGTCCTAACCACAGGATCACCATTTCCCTTTTCAGTTCTTTTTAGATTTTTCTACATAATTTCCTCTTTAAGGTTTTGGTTTTTTGTTGTTTTTTTTTCCAGGCAGTGGATAGTGCATATTATAATAAAGGAGATAAGAATCAGTCGCCTCTTACTTTGTGGTTATATTGAAGCTACAACGTGCAGGCAAACAGCCGTGAACGCAAAAAATAGCAACTGAGAAGTCTTGCTCATCTCACGATGTGTTTCTGATCACTTGAGCAGGGAACAGAGCGTAGCCAGGGTTTCAAGTGGAGATGTCTCAGAATAATGATACATAAAATTAGTTCAGACTGAAAAATTATTCCTTCCCAGACAGCCCAAGCATGAAGATAGCAGCTTTCTGTTAAGCCTCAGGTATCATTAATAGTCCAAAGGTCTTATGATGCTTAAAATTAATGCCTGCGTCCTGTTCAAACTATGATTTGGTAACTCCGCTCCGATTCTCGTGTAACCCCTGTGATTTCAGCAGGTATCCTGCACCTCCCTTTCACAGAACAGTTTCTGGAGGGTGCTAAAAGCAAATGCGTCGTATGTCAACAGAGGGGTTGAATTTGTATTAGCTGCACGATGACCTAGTTCCCAGGGGCTCGGAGGAGGACCAGTGCATTGAGAAGTGAGAGTGTCAAGGAAGCATGTTATTTAACTGCCCATCCTAGTTGCAAGTTTGTAATGGAAAATGGTTCATAAGCCATCACCAAGGAAACCACGAGTGTGTCAGAATATACTACCTTATCTAGAGTTAAAGTTTTTGCCCCTTTCTCTTAGAAATCATGTATTTAGTAATTTAGGAATGTTAATTCAGGGGAAAATTCCTGCTTGGCCTGAAATGTTGTCTCGTGTTCTGTGAAAACGTAAGCTTGTTTTACTACCAGAAGACAACTGGATTGTGTTATACAGTGTCTCATGGATTTTAATTTGCTCATTTTAGGCATATATTTTCATTGATTACAGTAATCCTTCCACTCTGCATACTGTTTAAAAAAAAATACAGAAATAATGTTAGATTGTCAGATAAATCCAGTGGTTTAGATCAATTTAAGCTAATGTAAGTTGTGATACGTTATGTTGCTGTCATAGCTCTTGGCTTTTCCAGTCCCACAGAGAAATTTAATTTATTTAATCTGTGTCCTTTCTGTTGAGGAGGAGACAGATCTGCAGGAGGAGCAGTTTGTGGAGGATTAGCCAGGAGATGGCAGTGGAGCGGATCGCTGCCTGCTTCTGAAGAAGCAAGCGAAGTGGATGAAGGAAGGCAGCTCGCTCCTCTGACGGTATCAATGTTGGAATCTGTGCATGAAGTAACCTACTGAATTAGAAAACATTTCAAATTTGCACCTTGTTTCTAATTAATGGGTAATGTCCCCTGATCCCTCAAATTTTCACATCGCTTAAGTTTATTTCCCTAATTAGAGCTGCTGAACGCTGTAAGTCCATGTTGCAGTGACTCTTCATTGTGCCTCTCACCGGCAGAATTGTCCAAGCTCATTTATGAACTGCACTGAGACAGAGCTCGGAGAGTTTTGTTCTCAAGGATCTGCTAAATACGCTCGGTAACTTGAGGCTGCAGTGAGAGATTTGTCACCTCTGTCAGTCTCTTTAGAAACCGTTGTGATGATTGGTGTCAGTTGTTACCTTGGATGACTGGCAAGGAGTAGGAGGATTTTTAGGTTTGGTTTATGATGAAGCAGATAGAGATTAAACTTACTTCCATGTGAAAGAGTAGGATTTCCAGCTGAATGAGTGCCATGTGTTTTACAAAGTGGGCTGCAGTTACCAAGAGCATCGTCTTGCTCCGCTCACCAGCGTGGTGGTGTGAGCAGCCAATACCGCTGACCTGCAGCATGCGGAGATAGTTGGCGTTATCTGTGCATCTCTTGTGCCACTTCAGCAGAAGCTTATCCTACCTGATAAAAGCCCGATCTTGTTGCCTGTGTTTCCTGATCTTTATGTGTTAGATCAGAACCTATAAAATACTTTGACTCCTGATGGGTGGTGACCTAACCACTCCTCTAGTGAGTCCTTCTTTCTTCCTTAGTGACTTTTAGCATTAAATACAAAACTGAAGCCCATGTCAACAGGAGGAACTTCAGGAGACCTCAGTTTGTAGCCCGCAGTGAGCAATGGTGGCCACTTTATTGGTCAAGTGGCCCAAGCGCTGAGGGGGACTCACAGAAATAGATGCATGGGAAGGTACCCCCCATGAAGTGAAATGAATGGAGTTTGCTATCGTCTTGCTTATTAGTTCTGGAGTTGTTTGGTTTTGGGGTTTTTTTTATATTGACCACATAAATATTCAGCCAACCAAAAATTCATGGCTATAAAAGAAATCCTGTGTGTTAGAGAATGCTGTGTTGAGGAGATGGCAGGAGGTGAATAGCTGTAATTGAAGTTTCCTTATCCGTGTGCCTTGAAGACTGAGCTATAGGGATTTGTTCCCCTTGCAAGTAAAGGAAAGCTTTAGTTTTACTTTGAGCTTCCCCAAAATGTGTGTTGCAGACCACGGGTGCCAGCGCAGGGAGCTCTGACACAGCCGGCCAGATTGATTTCATGGGGGCTACTGAACTAGTCTGAACCCAGCTGCTTTTGTGTGCTGCAGGATGGAAATAAAGCAGCAGGGGGACAGGACAGACGGATGGCTACGTGGATGTTGTGGGCTTTGGGTTGCTCCTGTGCTCAGGCAGTCCACTTGTTGGGGAAAAAAACAGGAGGACAAACTTGGAGAGAAGTTGCCTCGGTGTATTTCTTGTAGCGCAGGGATGTTACACCCATTGTGGGGAATCCGTGTGTTCATAAGAGGGTTGCCTGGCTATTCAGGGGCTGCCAGGAGCCAGGTCAGCCCAATGCAGAAAGCGCTGTCCTCACTTGCTCTCTGGGGTTCTCAACAGTGGAAAATCACTGGGATACAGGATCACCCTTGCCAAACTCCTCCGTCTGTGATGTTTCTGGAACGATCTTTGCCCCACCGCCTTGCAGTGGGAAGGAGACAGAAGGCAGCGGAGAATTTGCCCTTTTGAGTTTCCCACTCGCCTTATACCCTCTGACAAATGGCTCCAGTGCAGTCTCCTGGCTTCACGGGAGCTGCTGAAACCCCAAAGGGGGCGGACACGAACGGAGAAGCAGCGAAACCCACGCTGTGCAGAGGAATCAGGGTGTGCTCTGCATCAAAAAGCCAGAATGCCTCAGACTAAATAGACGATAATTTCTTGATAACCGGGGTTGTTTCTCAGGAGAGGCCGGTGACCGCAGGCAGCTATCAGTTTGTAAAGGTCGGTGTCCTTTAGCAGTTGGGAGCAAGGACTGTTAGGAAAGGTCTCGGAATAGCAACAGTTGGCTGCAGAAATGCCCTGAGCTCTGCTCTTGGCTGCGGCTGGAACTGAATTTTGTAGAAACGGGAAACATTAGAACTTTGGGGGCTACAGCTTGAGCACCGGCAACGTGGCGTTCCCCGGAGCAGCCTGCGCAGGGGCAGCCGGCCCTTGTCCAGCCCTCATGGGGA
>VXBL01006473.1:5551-27659 GCA_013400195.1 Aramus guarauna | reverse complement strand
TTTTTTTTTTTCCTTCCCCCCTAGCCGTCTACCTCGGAAGCCAATCAAACTGCCTTTTAATCTCCATCGGTTAATGAAAAAATTAGCATCTGTCTACGGTAACTGATTCCCAGCCACTCTTAAGCCCGGCATTGGCTTGTTCCACTTTTCACGTTGGCGTCGGTGCTGCTCTTATTTCCTCCGCGCTTGCGTCTGGCCGCTCTGTCCCTTCTGGTGCTGCTGCTTCACCTGCGCCAGGATGTCTCGGATCTTGCGCTGAGCCATCTGCGGACAAGAGGAGCAAAGGGGGGAGCTGGGGGGGGACAATGGGGACCCCCGAGGCCGCCGAGACCCTGGGGCGAGGGAAACGGCTTTGCACGTCGCGAAAGATGCTCCGGCGTTAGCAGGGCTGGGTGAGGCTGCTCCTGGAGACCCCCCTCCTGCCCCAGGTTTCGGGTGGTTTCCTCCAGAAGCCGGGTCTGGGAGGTCACGCTCCGTGTGTGCGCACGCTCCCACAGCTCTCCCTCCTTCCCCCGCTGTCCCGCACCATCGCCCGCTCCTGCAAACACCACCAGGCGTGGGAAAAAACTGCCGCAGGAGGACACACGTGGGCACAACCCCATTGGAGACATCAAAGAATCCACCAGCGCCGGTGCGGGAGCTGCCAGGGCCGTACCTGGCTGGCGTAGAAGTGCCCGATGATCTTCACGATGACCTGCTCGTTCTCGTCAGGGGTCTGGTCCCGCGGCACCACCACCTCCGCTGCCGTCAGGTTCTGCAGCTCGTTGACCTGGGGGGAAGGGGCAGAGACCACCCGGTCACGCCGCGCGGGAAGGACCAGTTCCTCCGGGGCATCCCAGCCAGGCCACCGGGAAATCTGTCCCTGGGATGTCCCCAGGCACTGGGATGAAGCAGCCACCCTCCCGGGGGGGGTGTGTCCCCTCCCGGGGATGTCCCCCCCATCTCAGGGATGTCCCCCCAGCCCCATCCAGACATCGCTTCTGCTTACGGTTTTGCCCCCTTTGCCGATGACCCTGCCTGCGGCCGAGGCGGGGACCCGGATGTGCGTCTCCAGCTTCACTTCTTCCTTCGGCCCAAAGAAGTTCTCCTCCTTCAGCTTCCCGTAAATCCTGCCTTGCGCCTGCGGAGGGGAGGGAGCACGGGGTCAGGCGCCATCCGAGATGTCCTACCCCACACGTCCCCACGGACACAGTGGGTCTCCATCCCTGGGACGGGATGGCATCCCATGAAATCCCGGTTCCTTGGGGTCTCAAACCGGCTCAGCCCCTGGGAGAGCTGATGCTGAGTTTACCCAGCCACAGACCAGGCTCAAAACTGGGGTCACCACCCCGCTCCTCTCTTCCCGGCTCCGCAGGGCAGTGGAGAGGGGCACCCCAAATCCCCCGCGGTGACGGCAGCGCAGGGAGAACCTTGAACTGAGCTTCCGGAGGGCCCGTGATGACGACCATGCGCACTTTGGAGTCCGGCGTCTCCGGAGGGGCAATCTGGAGGGGGGGAGAGAGACGGCGGCTGCGGCGGGGAGCAGCACGGGCAGGGTGGTGGCCGTGCCCTCCCTCCCCGGCGCCGCAGGATTGGGCCCCCAGCCCCACCGCCTGGGCTTTTCAGGTGGTTTTCCCGGCCAGAAGGGTCCCCAGCTCGGGGGGTGCTGGCAGAGGGGGGGTCCCTACCTTGATAGAGGCACTTGCGAACCGGGAGAGCTGCTTGATGTGCTGGCCCTTCTTGCCGATGATGGCGCCGACCGCCTGCGCGGGGATGAAGACGTGCACCGTCTCCTGCTCCGGAGGCTGCGGGTGTAGTGTCACCGGTCAGGGCTCAGCGTCACCGCTCAGGGCTCAGCGTCACCGCTCAGGGCTCCGTGCAATCACGAGGATCAGGGCTCCTAGCTCCCCCCAAAATGATGCCCACACCGAGGGTGCAGGGCTGAGCCACCACCAGACCCTGGGGGGGTCTGAGCACCTCCTCCACTGCCTTTGCAAGAGTTTAAAAGACCGGATCCTGCACCCATGCTGGACCTGGCGGAGCAGGATGCCGAAGGCATAACCCTGACCATCGCAAGGGTCTTCTCCACACAGGGGACGCCCCCGAGCTGGAAGCAGGAGCAGTTTCAGCTGCCGAGTGTTCACCTACCATGAAGGAGCTGTACGGCGCGGCCCCGGAGACGCTGCTCGGCGGAGGAGGTACGGCGTTGGAGGAGGCAGGGAAGAGGCCAACCGCAGCCAGGTTAAGGCCAGGGATGAGGTGAGATTGCAACTGAGGGCGAGAGGAGAAAAATGCTCATGGCTTTCATCAGGGCATCCTCCTGGAGAGCTTCCGTCAGCCGAGAGGCAGGGCAGGACCGAACCCCACTCACGCTCATGGCGGCCACATCGTTCTCGTAGGCTTCCCTCACTTTCTTCATGATCTCCTGCTCCGCTTTGCAGCAGTTCTCAATGGAGCCCTTCACCGTGATGGTCCTTTCGGGGTTGTACAGAGTCAAGTCCTGCAAGCTGATGGGAAAGCCAGGGTCAGCGCCGAGCCCCTGCCCAACCAGCGTTAATGCCGGGTCCTCTGGTCCTTCTCATGGGTGCTGTTGGGGTGCTGGGGACACAGGGTGCCACTGCCACCGTGTACTGGGACTGCCCGGTCCCAGTCAGAGCAGGGACCAGCATTGTGGTTTGCACTGGGAAGCCCACTCTGCCGTCACCCAAAACCACGGCTTAAGAGTAGAACCCCCAGTCCCGGCCATCAACCCGGCCAGTCCCGAGCTCTGCAGCCCTGAAGGGACGGGGAGGGGACACCGCAGGGGTGGGGAGGGGAATACAGAGAATATAGACCAGGATTTTTCCAGAGAGCGCCCACACCGCAGGGTGGCTTCCCAGCGGACGGGCAGGCACCTCTGCCCGCTCTCATCACATCACCCGTCTCCTCCTCATCCTCCCCACCCGCCCCGGCCTGAGGAAGGTCTGCCCTGGTTTCCCCAACGGGAGCGAGGAGCCTTACGATGAGATGGTGATTTTTGTCTCCGTGTCCTGCTCCACTTTCTTCAAGTTTCGCCCTTCTTTGCCGATCAGGCGCCCCACAAAGTTGTTATGGGCCAAGATTTTCAGAGGCACTTCATCAGCTCTGGAGAGAGGAATGGGTGAAAAACCAAGGTGAAGGATTACTGCAGGCAGGAGGGATTTGGTACAGAGGGACGGCGGAAGCTCGAGTCCCCTTGCTCAGAGTCCCCTGGTCCCCCAAGCCAAAGCTCCTGCACACACGGGAGCATCGCCCAGCTCCAAGCACTGGGACGCTTCCAGAGCCAAGCGAAGAGCCGTGGGTGGGATACACGTGCGCAGAAAGGCGGGGGGAAACCTTACGTCTTGGTGTCCTTCGCCTCCTTCTGCATGATCTCCAAAATCATCTTGCAGGCAGCGGAGCAGCCCTCGGGGGTGGAGTGGACGCTGATGGCTTTTTCTGCAGCTCCCGCGTTTTCTTTCCGGTGCACATCGATCCTGCAAGCACGGGATGGGCGCTGGGGCGGGGGAGCAGCTCTGCGGCTTCCTGGCTGCTCTGCTCCCCTCCACGTCCCTGTGGACCACCAGACCCTGACACTCGAGCATGAGGTTTTACGGACCCAGGGAAGGAGACAGGAGTTAATTTGGGGCTCGATACTTGACGTGGAGGCAGCGGCTAGAAGCTCAAATCACAGAAATCCAAATAAAGCATCCGCATCTATTTATTTTAAGCAACAGGAATGATTAAGTGGTGGAACCAGCATGTGCCTGGGGGACAGGATGGGCCGTCCATCACTTCACATCTTAGATAAAGCCTTCCTTGGGGACAAGAGCCGTAGCCAGCACAAGTTCGGGGGCCGAGTACAAGAGCAGGTGGGTGAAGCTCAACAGGCCTGGGCTAAACGAGACCGGCCGGAGCAGCGACCTCCCCATCCGCCTGCTCAGGTCCCGTCCCAGCCAGGGCAGCCCCGGCAAACGAGATGTGAGGGGAAATGCAGCCGAGAAAGCCTGGCTGGGGCAGGGCATGGGAAGGTGGCTCTCGGACACGCCGCCCTGCACGGCAGGAGAGCCAGAGGGGCCTCATCAGCCAAAAAAAAACCCCAACAAACCCTCCAGCCTTGTATATCACTGCAAACCACTCGGCTCGGCAAGGTGGAAACCAGCTCGGGGGAGAACGGACTCACTTGGACTGCGTCTGCTTGGTGATGTTCCTGATGGTGGCCCCTTCCTTGCCGATGATGGCACCCACATACTGGGTGGGCACCAGGAGGCGGAGGGGGATATCCACCGGCTGCTGCTTGACCGGTGCCCCCGCGGTGACGGGGGACCCTTGCCTGGGAGCACCGCGCGCCCCGAAGCCACCCCGCCGCCCGTTCTCCGGCCCTTGCATGGACTGCTCGTCGGGGATGTAGGAGACCTTCAGCGCGTGGTTCTCCAGCTGGTGCCCGTTCAGCTTCATGATGGCTCTGGAAGGGGAGAAGGGGTTTGGGGGTCCCTCCTGGCACGCTCCCACGCCGAGCAGCAGCACAATGCCGGGCAAGGAAGCACCAGGATGGGGAAAAGGAGACAGCAAAGATGCCACGGGGACCTGGCAGGACTTTCCACCCAGCCTGGATGAGCCAAAGTATTTTAAGGGGAACCCCTCCGAGCACGCTGGGGAGAGGATGGGAGCGACGGGTGCAGGACAGGATCGAGCAGGGAGCGATTCCCACGTCTCCTCAGCCCTATGACTTTTGGCTGCTCTCTCTAACCCCCGTCCCGGCGGCACTGCGGAGCTGAAAGCTGTCGATAGATGGGGCTGGTAGCAAGAGCAAAGCGATGGCTTTGGCTACCGCTCTCTGCAGCGCCTTCAAACCTCCCTGCCTTTCTACAGAGAAAACCAAAACTGCAGCTCTCCAGAAAGCCACCAGAGACTCAACTCTTGACAAAAAAAAAACCAAAACCCAAACCAAAAGAATCCAACAAACCACCCAAAACCCCTAAAACTGGCTGAGCAGAGGCTTTCCCTGCTAGCAGCCTCATCCCTGCAGGATGCAAAGGGACCGGAGATGCTCCGTGAAGCACACGCATCCCCGGCAGAAGAAAAAGCAGGGGAGAAGGGCTGCAGAGCTGAGAGCAAAACTACTTGCACCAAACTCTTTTGCTGGGTGCTTCCTGGTGAGAGAAACACAAAATATTTCACCTTACGGGGTACAAAGCGCAGGGCTGGGGTGGATGGACAAAAGGAGAGGAGGACAAACCAGGAGCGACCCCCTTGTCGTGCTCCACGGCCGGACGCTGCCCTGTGCCATCACACAAAGTAAAACAAGACCGTGGTTCCCCCGCGAAGGGCCGCGCACGCGACCACAGCAAACCCGAACCCACGGCGGCCACGGGATCGACGGCTGAAGCACCAGCGGCCCGGCGGCCACTTGGGAGCCGGTGCTTCGGCAGAGCGACCACAGGCGACGTCCCCAGGGACGGTGGCTCAGCCGCGGTGGCCACATTTGAGACGTGCCCGCCTCGGTGATGGAAACCTCCCTGGATAAAAACCCATCAACCCCTCCCCGCGCTCCTCCAAGGAAAGCGCTGGTCCCGTCCCTTTTCCAGAGCCCTTCATCGCGGCAATAGGGAAGTGCAATAAACAGTAGCGAAAAACCAATTAATTTTCCGTTTGCATTTAGCACAAAGCCTGATCTTCCCCAGGCAGGATAGGGAACGGAGCTGCAGGTCCCCCGATGGCACGGCCATCAGCCAGAGGGGACACGGAGCCTGACGCCTACCAGCTCCTACGATATTTGGTCTCATTATTACTTTTTCTGGACACGTAACTCCTGAAATCATGTAGGTACAAGAAAATCTCTACTTTTCCTTGAGCAAAAAGTTATGTTTTTAACTCACTGAACTGCAGAGAAAAGCCTAGAAACATGGATGTCCTTTGAAGGGCTTTCATCTCAAGGTGAAGGAAATCACAGATACGGGGGGTTTCCTCAAAGATTTGCTGCCTTTTTAGCCAGAATTTAGGAATTCTGGGGTAATCTGACTCCCAGCACTGGAAATCCCGTTTTCTGCAAGCAGGGAAGGGGACGGAGCCGCAGCGGGAGGGCAGCCAGAGCTCCGGGGGGACGTGGGGGACTTACTGCCTGGTCTGCTCCCGGTTGGCGTAGGTGACGTTGACAACGGCGGTCTCACTGTCCGTGTTCACTGCGAGCAAAAGGGGCAGAAATTAGAGAGGTACCCCCCCCCAAAAAAGAAAAGCAGAGGGTCCCCGCTCGGGTGAGTCCTCGCCAGGGCTCCCCAGGGATAAAATCTGCTGAGCGGAGACAGACCGTGCCCGGCCAGCCTTGGGAGAGCATCCTGCACCTTCCCCCGCAGCGGCTGCTGCTGGGTACCCATGGGTGCGGTGGAACGATGCCGACCCGGCACCCGATGCGGAGATACCCACGTGCGCTGCCCAAAGCCATCGCACGGGACTCGTCTTTTAGGGGTAGGGAACAAACAAACAAACAAAAAGCCCCAGTGACGAGGCTGAGACCTCTTGACATCTTTAGCTGCGGCTTCTGCTGACAAAGGGAAACCACGTGTCTGTCCTCACCCTCCTTCCCCCCCAAAAAATAGCTGGGGCAGAAAACATCTTAAGTACAGCTTCTTTTTTCAGTCCTACCTTGCTCGCAGTTTTCTACAGTGCCATACTGGGCTAGCAAACCATCCAGAACCTGGAAAAGGGAGGAAAACCCCACTTTACACTGGGACCGTCAGGACAGACCGGGGAAATACAATCAATCAGTGGCGGCAGCTTTCTAGTCATGGAGATTTGACAAGGAATCGGAGGGAGGAAGCTCCTGCCTGCCCCAGGACGAGGGACCAAGGGCCCTCGGAGCCAGCTGGGGCAGAGTCGAGGGAAAGCCCCGGCAGCCGGAGGGAAGCAAGGATCCATGTTGTTCTTTATGCAACAGATAACTCATATAACCTTGGTATTAATGGGGATTTTTTGTTGGTGTAGCTTACGTTGCTTCTACCAGGTGAATTTACTCCTGTAATGGAAGAGGAATAAGCTACGTGGACGCAAGAGTCTAGTATAATTCGACCTAATTAATAAGAAAGAAAAGGATAAATCAACTTTAATCCCAAGTACAGAAACCTGGGGGCGGAATTAGGCCTTAAATCTGATCTCCGCTTCTCGGCTTGCTCCTCTTACCTCCCATCGCAGCTGGGGTGGGATGTTTCGGATTTGAATTTTCCGGCTCCTGAAATAAATGAAAAGTGATTAAAAAGCAGATTTTACGTCCGAAACGCGGACGTCTTGCATTGAACTGTTGCACGTTGGCGTATCTAATCAAGCTTTGCATTTCTGGGGTTTCTGATGGCTTTTGGCTAATTACACCCAGCCCGGTCGGAGCTGGGTTTACGCCAGGAGATTCGCTGAGAACAAGGTGCCAAAATCCCCCCCCCGCCCCTTCAGCACTGGCTGGAGCCCTAACGTGGGCACGCTTGGACGGGCAGAGAATTTTGCCAGATTAAGTAAAAGGATTAGAAAGCAAAAAGGGAGCCGTGCGTTCCTGTAACCTTCCCTCCCGCACTGAGGGACGACCCTCAGGATGCTCCCAGCCGCCGGCGGGAGCTGCCGGGGCATCACCGTCACCTCCAAAAACCCGGCTGAATTCTACCCGGGGAGATCCAGGCGCGGCCATCCCAGCTCTGCCACCCGAGATGGTCTCGGGCTGCTTCTCCGCTCACGGTTTTGGCTCTTCCTAACCTCACTTTTCCCAAAATAGAAACTCTTTTTTTAATTCCGATGCCAAATTTACCCCGGGGTGCTCTTCCCCGCGCCTGCCCCTCGCCCTGCAGCTGCTGCAGACAGCTGAGAGCAGCCGCGGGCTCATCCAGCAGCTCCGGCACCGGCGTGCAGCCACATCGCCGTGGGTGCTGGCACCCCAGTGTGCTGCTGGACACCCCAAGAGCCCCTGCCTGAAGGCAACGACACTGTCAGACCCAAAGCAATGGGCAGGATTCGGCCACACGGGGAAGGGTTCCTCCTCGGCCCCTTCATCCCGCGAGGGAAAAGCAGCTGCCTCGAGCATCCGCTCTGCTCCGTGCTGCTGGTGCAAACCCCCACACCCCATCGAAATCCCCGGAAGGGCTGGCTGGGTCGGGAGGTTTCAAACAAAACCAGAACTGACATCTCCCAAAGACACCACAGATTTCCCAAAAATTCAGACCGGAGGATGGGATGGCCAGATTTGAGGCTGCTCTAAAAGTCAGAATGAAGCACACACAAAAAAAAAAATAAAAAAATCAATTTTCAGTGTTCCTGCCAGCTCAGCCACTGGGAAAGCTCCGACACACGGAATTTTGTCACTAGTACAGATGCAAACTGAGTGGATGGGGGAAAAAAGAAACCAACCCAACCCTTAAAATTGCACCGTGTTGCGGGGGGCTGCAGGAAGCAAAGGCAGGGAGTGCGGGGTGGGGGGAAGACCAGACCTCTCCTTTACATGCTAATCCGCATCCCAAAATGAATGGGGGAGAGATTAAGAAATTCAGAATGCAAAGAATGTCAGAATCCAGGGAGGGTCAAAAGGATTGGAAGTGACAGAGGAAAACCCGTGGGTCTCCCACTGCCCACCCCTGCACGGAAACTTCTCCAGATAGCTACAAGCATCTGCAGGGGCAGAGCACGTGCTCTGCACATACGTGACCAGAATCAAACGTGCTATGGAGAGAAAAGAGCCATTTACGTCCTTATGCCGTAATTCTACTGGTGGCATCTAAGTTTCTCCCCCTAAAAAATAAAAAATAATAATAATAAAAAAAAAAGAATTGGATCTCCTTCGCTGAGCTTACCGGAGCGCCTGCCCAGGCAGAGCATCGTCCGCATCCGTGCCAGCCGGCCAAGGCGCGGGGGCTGCTCTGCGCCTCGCCCGGGCCGCTGCGCTTTCATTAATATGTTAATTAAACGGTAATTCCTCCCATCGCGACCACACCAGCAGGATTATTTGCCGCTCCTAACGGCCTCCATCGCTGACGAATACGAAATCCCCGCGAGGCCACGCTCAGAGGCAGGGATGGGTGTTGTATCAGCCCAGCCGGGCGAGCTGCACAAAGCAGAGCAGGATCCCAGGAAACCCCGGGACCAGCCGGTGCTCCCAACACTTGACTCCTGGCCCATCTCCACCGGGGCCCATCCTGCCTCGGGGAGAGCAAAATCGGGGCCGCATCCATCACCCCTTCGGTGAGGTCTGGCTCGACAGAGAGCTGCCCCACGGTGGGTGAAACCTCCCGGTCCGATGAGCAGCCCCTGCTCCGATTCAGCTCCGGCCGAGCGCTCGGCAGCGGCTGTGGTTAGAATTACAGAGGAAGTCATGAATAAATAAACCCCACTATTTGCTTTGCTAGAAGCAGGTCCCACCGTATTTAAATCCTCGTGGCGAAACGTCACTCTTTGCGCTACCGAGCGCGACAGCCCAGCTCTGCCCTCTCCCACCTCCGTGCCGAGCAGAGCTTTACTCCAAATAAATAACTCCGCGAGACGGCGAGTCCCCGGCTTTTTATTCACGATGTGCCAAAGGCAGGAGCTCCTCCCTCCCGCTCGCTGAAGGGCTCTCGCAACCTCCGCTCGCCCGAGCCCAGGACTGATGCTCCTGGGGCAGCCAGGAGCCACGGACCAGCCCCGGCATCTCCAGCCTGCGGGAGAAGGCAACAGCTCACGCGGATGCTGCTCATCTGAGGCGGAAAGCAGGAGCCTCCCGGATCCTTGGAGCGAGACGGAGTGGACTGATCGACCTGGTAAAAAAATGTCTGTTTGCAAATCTGGATGGTTTCTGCCAGGTGCTGGCGGTGCTTTTGCATTTAAAAAGGTAAAAGGGGATGGTGAGAGGAGGGTGAGCGGCTGCAGGGCTGTAAGGGGAGAGGAACCGCGGGTCCCAGGGACGGATCCTGGCATCACCTTCCTCCTGCTCTGCACCAACGGCGCTACTTGTGATAACGGCATTTTAGCATCCCGCTACGTCTGTCCTTCAGCCCTCAGAAACCTGCCAACACGCCCGGCAGCCCTGTGCGGATCTGCTGGGTCTCCTGCAGAACCGGGAGGGAAAGGGAGACCCGTGAAATCTCCCGACACTCTCGGTAAATCCTCCCCAGCCGTGGGCTGGGCTCGCTGGGGAAAAAACCACCCGCCCTGATGCACCCGGACTGTAACAGGAGGCTGCGACGGGACCCACATCACGGACCCACGGCACAGACGAGCATCTTGGGTCAGTCCCTCGTTACCCCGAGCAGTAGAAGCACCAAGATCTGCTCCAGCAAAGGCTTTGCTCGGGTTTTCCTTCAGCCAGCTCTTTAAAGAGCCCGATACACCAGCAGCTCAAACCTCACTGGGGGGAAAGCAAAGTGCCGCAGAGGATCCTGCAATATCCAGGTTCCGTGGAGATTTCTCGCCCTCTCATGCTGTGCCCATCGATACCGTGCGGGTCAAACCCAAAGCGCACCAGGAGGAACCCCTCCTCCAGAAGGGAGGAACAGCGGTGAACCGGGGAAAAGCGGCAGCAGGGGAAAGCCTCTTCGTTCAGAAAACACCCGCTGCTGGACCCCGACAGCCCCGGAGCCAGCTGGAAACCACTCTGTGTCCCCAACGCCCCCAGAGCCCTCCCAGCCCCGACGGCATCGCCGGCGCTCGGTGCCACATCGGCAGCCGCATCCCCGGAGCCACGCGGCTTCAGGTGCCCACTGCGCACCGGCAGGACCCGCAGCAACCTTTGCAGAAAACCCCGGTCACCCAGGGAGGCAGAATCATCATTAAGAATCCCAAATTAGGTTTCGGGGGTTTGGTTTGGTTTTTAATTTTTAACATGGGAAACATCCAAGTGCAGATGCAGCCATCGGGATCCCTCTTCTCTCCCCCCCCCCGGATGCATCCCCAGAGATCGCCTTCGAGAGGGTGGCCAGAGCCTCCCACTTAATTAAGAGTCCGTCGGTAATTCCCCGGAGTGGACTGGCACGGTGGCGGCGGTGGCAAGGACCCAAGAAAGCGGCACTAGCTAGCTGGGAGCAGGCAGCCTGGCCAGGGGCCAGCCGGAGGCAACGGCAAAGCAGCACCAGCGCAGCCCGTCCTTGCTCAAGGGTTCCCCTCCCTGCTGCACGAGCCCCCCGTGGTGTTTTCCGGGCGACGCTTTGAAGGCAGCAGAGCCGCTCCCGGCTGCATCGCCGGCACGGGCGCATCCCTGCCTCCGGTGAGGAGCCCCAGCGAGACCTGCCGCCACCTCCTCCTGAGAAACTTTTGGCCACGGGTCCCACCCGAGACAAGAGCTGCTCTTGCCCAGTGCAGAATAACTGGAGGGACGTTCGGAGAGAAGCATCGCTGCACCCACGGCCGCGGAGCGGGTCGGCAGCGGAGCTTGGGATAAAACCCGCATCTCCCCATCGCACCTCGCGGACGTGCCTCCTTCCCTTCCCCGCGGCACACGGAGCCCCGCGGCACAGGCAGGGGCTCGCCAAAGGACCGGGGTTATTTTGCCAGCAAGATTTGACCCCGGGCATCACCAGCGGCGCCAGCACGGAGGCAGCTGGAGGGATCGGTGCAGTGGGTGGTGAGAGGGGAACGGAGGGTGCAGGATGCTCAGGTCACCCTGACTATCGCCTCCCGAGTGTTTAGCCCCAAAAACAACATTCCCTGTGATCCGCAGGGAGCGGACGCTCCCAGCTGCCTGCGTTACCAGAGCACGATGCTCCACCAGGCTCATCCGTAGGGGCCAGGACAGCCCCCCGCACAGGGGTGACCCCCACGAGTGAAACCGCCCCACGGCGTGGCTATTTCCAGCACAGCCAGCCCTGCAGATTTCCTTCCTCTTCCCCCGCTGCTCCGGGTTTTGTCCCGACAACTTGATTTCTCTCTAGCCCCAAAGCAAGGGGCTGATTTAGTGAAGGTCTGCTAGAGAAAGGGCCAACCCCGAGCACCCCGGCAGGAGCTGCTGGTCCTCTGCCCCCCACCTCTCCGCGTCAGGGTGCCGGCAGCACCGGACCAGGCTCTGCAGTCGCACCGGAGCCACACGTACACCAGGCACACTTTCCGTGGGACGCTGGCTACAGCGTCTCTCTGATACCCAACACCTCCTGGACCTTCTCCGTCCCCCCACCACGTATTTCTCAAAGCAGAGGTGACCAAGGGCACCCAGACGCTGCAGGACCAGGTGCTGAGGGCAGAGTGCGGCCAAGCCCCGGGCTCTGCCCGACCCCAAGCCCCGACCCGGTCCCGGCCGTCTCCTACCGAAACCATTTATGCAGCTCCTCAGGGCAGGAAGAGGACGGCCGAAGCCAGAGACATGGGGGGACCTACTAGAATTGAACAACATTAATGACGGCTTTTCAATCAAATGCAAATGGTATGCAAATTGGGGGGCTGAAAACACAGTGCATCCCTGATTCAATTAACAGCATTTCATTTATCTAGTTAGGCTTTGATTCAGGAAAGCACTTAATCCTGTGCTTAATGTGTTGTTGTTGTTGTTTTTTAATGTTTTAAACATTTTTAAATAGGAAAATGTGGTTGCTAAGACACAAACGTTGCCAGGGGGACCCGGAGAAAAGTTGTAGCTGAAATTACTTGCTTTTCCCTTATAAATTGATAAGCTTTCAATCTGCCAGCATCTCTGCAGCACAGGAACATTATCCCTATAGCCCCTTCACTGACGGGGGGGGAGAAAAGCCCAAGCCAGGAGGTACCTGCTGGAAGCCCACGGCAGGTCCCTACCACACCTCTGAGCACAACCCCCTCAGACGGGACACGGCTCCAGGCTTTGGCCGCTTCACCCATGACTTCCCATCTTTCACGTTGCCCTCCAAGCCAACACATCTCTCGGCTCCCCCACGTGCCAGTCAGCTGTTGTACTGTTAACCCCACCGACACGCGGACTTCCCGGCAGGACCAGGCAGGCGAGGTCCTCGCTGGAAGCGCTCACACACTGGCAAGGCAGGAAAAACCCCCACGTACCAAATTTACCAGATGATGCTCGAGCAAGGCCAGCGATCTCAATTCCCTCCTCAAATGTGGCATTACTAAGGTTTGAGTCATACTTAGGCAGAGACAGATATTTGAATTTTTTTCGGAATCCAGACCTCCTGACCAGCTCCTCACGGACATACAGCAGGTCCAGGTTGAACTTTCAGAGCCTTTGTGGTCTGGAAGAAAAACCTCAACGTGGGAATGGGGATGAACTGTGGAAAAGTCTTCCCCTGAGTTTGCAAAGAGCCTCAAACCAGAGTTCTGAGATTTGGAGACATCACATTGAGCATTAACACCGAGATGTCAGACATCAAGAATATTCAGTTTGAGCACACAAGTAAAAAAATGCAGCTCCGGACTGGCATTTCCTAAAGGCTGGGGGGGGGTGAGCCCTAAATTAAGGGCATTTTGTATAGCATTGATTTAATTTTTCTTCCAGAGTTAAGGTCATCACTGCCCTCTCCTGGCCATGCTGCTCCCCATCACCGGCCCCCCCACTGCAGCATTGCCCAGGCCCCCCGTAACCCCCACTTGGCCCCTTGCTTCAAAGCCTGGTTTCACCACTGAAGCTGCTGATGGAGGTGGCTTTGGACTATGGCCTGGGCTGTGATATGGGGCAGGTCAAGTATAGTCCCACAGAGCAAGAAGGAGTGGTAGAATCCTATCGAAAAGCCCCCAGATGCGATACAATCGAGCAGGATCCAGGCAGGATGGAATGGGAAAGAAGAGCATCCATTTTCTTGCCCTGAAAAAGGACGCAGCTCGCAGCCTGCTCAGGAAACACTGATTTAAACAATGACTTTTTTTTCCCCCTATCTCCCATAAAGAAAAAGCAAAGGTCTCCCAGAGAACCACCTGCCTGCCTCCAAAACACCTTCTCCCACCAGCCCTCAGCGTCATCAGTGCCACCAACTCCAACTTAACTCTTAAACTCCAACACCCTTTCTTCTAAAAGCACCTTGTGCCATTTGGAGATGTTATCTTCCTTCCTTCCAACCCCAGTGACCTGCTTGCCCTCAAATCCTAAATTTTCCTGAAGAAACAACTTCTCCATAAACCACAGACCAGCAAACAGCCTCCGTGGCCACAACGCTTGGTGCTCACTGGGGGATCCAGCCAAGGCAAGAGCGGAGAGTCCCAGCTGTGCCTGTGCAACAGCAAAGCCAGAGCTGCGGGGTGGCTGCCGGGAGAGAGATTTGGGGGTGGAATAAAAGGAAGAGGAGGTTGAGAAAGAAATATGCAAATATGTATAATGACAAGATTAAAGCAGCAGTAGCAGAAAGAAAAGCAGAGAGAAAACCGGGCTCATTCTTTGAAGAGAAACGATCCAAGAGGCCCCTCCTGAGGGGATCAGGCCAAGCCAACAAAGACATTTGGCTTCTTGCGGTTGGAGGGATGCAGAAGTGAACCAGACACGGGGTTTTGGAGAAACGCGGATGCATCCTCCACGCGAGAGTCTCCTACGGACCCACTCACCTTGGCTAGTAGTTATCTCTGGCACGCAAGCACGACATGATTAATCCTTTCCATCAATCATCTCAGCAACCAGAATTTGATCTTGGGCTAATAAATTGCCTAATTGGTTTTTCCCCGTTAGCTCTTTTTTGGAACCGTTTTGTGCATGGAGAATCACGCCTAATAATTGATGAGATTTTTTCAGGGAGCTGCCAAGAATGAGAAGTTGTCCATGAGCATCCCTTTGAAAGCCTCAGAGAACTCATTCCCGTTTTTAGAAGAGCTGCTGCATCTCGGGTGCAGAAGGAAGGGACTGGTTGATGCCCAGAGCTGGGAAAAATGCTCTGTCTCATATTCCCTCCTCTATGAAACCGCTGTGCTACCTTTCCGCTCCCCATTTTCCCCTGCTGATCCCAGGTAGATGATTCTGGCACGGAGCACACGCCACATCCACCCAGCTAAGTGCCAGCCTCTGAGAGGAGTCAATACTTTGATGCTTCACAAGATGCAAGAAATCTCAAAGAAATCTCAAAGCCCCTTATCCTCCACTTGCCCAGAGGAAGACTGTAATCATCCCCCAGACTTCTGCAGTTAGTCCTTGCCAAAGTCAATACATCAAGTATCTGCAGACAGGACAAGTTGAACAGTAAGTAATAGAGAGGAAAGATGGATGAGTTTTATACAATGCATCCATTTTGCATTATCTTTCCATTCTAATTTGCTGGCGGGTTGCCACGTAGTGAAAGGCTCTTTCTGATGCTCTGAACATGCCCCAAACCCAAGCCCAGCTCAACTCGGAGGGTTCCCACAATCGGCAACCCAACCCCAAACCTCAGCGGGACACGCTGCTCTGACAAAGGGGCGGCAGATAACTCACCAGTTCCCTCCCAGCCACCTCCCGCCACGGGCAGCGCGGTCCCAGCGCGACTCAGCAGCCAGGGAGAGATTTCAATTCCTTAAGAAAAATCTAAAATGTCAATTCTCAGACTGACCTTAATCCAACCTGACCCCCGAGCCGGCACTGCCTGGACTATGAACACGCCAACAAATGTGCTGTTTAAAGGCAAATTTTCTCGCAGACGTGTGGAGGGGCGGCAGAAGCGGCACTTGTTCCTCATCCCATCTTTTACCCGTGGACCTCGAAGCACTTCCCAGAGCACCACTTCAGAGCTGCGTAACTCTAAGGGAGCCAGGGAGGAGAGCACCCGGTGCCGCCGGCGTGTCCTCAGAGCATCGAGGGGAGCACTGCCCACCCCGCACGGCTGCCAGCACCCCCCGTCCCTGGGGCCAACAGAAAAACCTGAATAAGAGCACACATGAGGTAAAGGACACGCTGCGCTTTGGTGCATTCTACACGTTCCAGAGCATCTCCCTTCACCCACCGGGGCCAACTTTGAACAGAAAAAGGTCCTGAGCGTGGATTGTCACTCAGCCACCTGCCTCCAGGAGCTACACCATCAGCCACCGATACAGGAGATGTCTCGGTCCGCCAGCTCTCCTGCCGTCCTCCCCCAGATCCAACAACGCGTAAAATAAAAGCTCAGGTGGCGTGAAACCCGCAGCACGGCCATGCCGACCTCCCACCCCTCATTACTGCCTTCGTTAAGGTGCTGGGGTGCCACCCACGAACCTCTCGCCCACTTCTCCTCGCCACGAGAGGGCACCTCTGCCCTCCTCCAGTGCCCGGGACGCGTTGCTAACTGGTTTCCAGCGGCTCTGATGGCGCTGCCGGCTCGGGGATGCTTTGAGATGAGTTCAGGCTTCGCAAAACGGCCAAGCGAAGCTTCGGGCAGCTCCCACGCAGTCGGCGTCAGCAGGAACCCCAAAGCCCATCAGCACACGCTCTCGGGTGGGTCTTCGACTACTCTGATTCCTCGATAATCGCTACCAGGGTGATTGACAGCTGTCACTCAGGCACGTTTCACATAGTTTTGCCTACAGAAAGTGGCCAGGGCCATCTTTTTATTCCGTATCTCCAGTCCCCCAGCACCGCGGGGTATTGGCCTCTTACCAGAGATCTTACAGACCCTGCGGGCTTGGAGCACTTGGAGCCCGGGAAATAAGGTGGGATTAGTGAAAGCCAAGGGGAACGGCAAGGATTCAGGGCCCCGACAACTTCAGATGCACAAGCACGTGCCAGCGCCGGCACGAGAAAGGAAGAGGAAACAAAACTGCTCACAACTTCTGAGGGTTTCTCTGATCGAGGTCTGTGTTGGGAGGAGGAAGAGGAGGAGGAGGAAGCGGCGGAGGAAGCTGCGCAGGGACCGGCAGGTTTGAGGGCTGCTCTGCCGCGATGCTGCAGTGCCGGAGAGCGGCACGGTGCCACCAACCCTCGTGCCTGGCAGATACAGATAAGAGTGGATCAAAAATCGATATAAGAGAGTGTCTGCGCGGGGCTCTGCGCCAGCGGCACCGAGTCTGCGTTAAGGCAGATCAGGTTGAACCAGTGCAGCCATTGCACGCAGACAAGCCCGCTGAGATCAAAGCGGACTCATAAAGGGAGAATCCAGAAGTTACAACACGGATTATACTATCTTACGAACTTAATTCAAGGGTGGAGACCCTTTTACCAAAACTCAAGTTAAAACCCGTGATGCCGTACTCAGACCTACCAGTGCTCCCAGTTTGCGTGGGGAGGTGGCGGGGAGGGGGGGGTGGTGTCAGACCTCCAGCAGCCCCGGCTGCGAGCAGCACCGCTTGTCCCCATCGCGTCGGGTGCAGATCCCAGCCAGGAGCTCCCAAAGCCCCTTCCAGCCCCAGCACCAGCATCGGGAAAGGACAACACAAAGATCTGCGGCAGCGCCGGTATCGCAGCCGGGGCTGGGGCAAAGCTGCGATGGTTTTTTCCACTGACAACCGCAAGTCAAGTCAAAATGCTTCTGTTCTTCTAAGAGAAGGTTAAGAGAAGAAACTAACTGAGATGAAAAAGTACAAGCGAGCCTTTCTTTTTTTTCTTCTTCTTCTTCTTAATTTCCAGCATAAATTTTAAATAGAAGAACGGATTTCTTCACCAAATCTGGTTGAAGCCAGACTCAGTTTCTCTCACATTTCCTCTTCAGAAAGGAGGTGAGGGCAAAGCAAAACTCTTCTAAGAAAATGCAATCTAGTGTTTTCATTGAAAAATGAGAAATTAAGGTTTCTCATGCAGAGCCCACAAAAATCACCCTTCGGGGGCAGGAGGAAAGATGCCAACGAACCCACCTCGGGCAGCCCGAGGAAGCCAGCGGCACCCACGGAGCCCGCACGGATGCGGCCGTGCTCCTCCTTCGGCATCCGCTCAGGTTTGGGAGAGGGTGAAACCCCCCAGCTGGTTCCTTCATCCCACCGGAGCTGGACCAGCAGCAGAGCAGATACAAAGATCCAGATGGGGGAAGACGACCTGTATTTGTTTGGGGTTGGGTTTCTTTAGCAAGGGGGTCACGAATAAGAGGAGAACAGGAGAAGGTTGAGGCTTGGGTGGGACAGGGTGGGAGCTGGAAAACAGCAAAGATGGGGCTTTTCTACTCCACTGCCCCTCACCCCCTTACAGAGCAAACAGCCGTGCCGAAGCAGAACCATTTCAAGCCCACCACTGCTCTGGCACAGGCAACGTGACGAGCCAACCCAACAAACACCAAATGAATTCGACGCACCGTTAGGGAAATCCAGCACAAAGCTGCCTGAAGATCTGATCTGGATTTTTTCTGAAGCGAATTCCCCTCAGACACGGTCGTGCCCTCTCTCCTGTCTGCCTTCCATAAACATTCGCATCACCAAGGTTTACTGGCACAAACAGCGGCAGAAAGTGGCTTTCGAAGTCGCATGAACAAGTATTTGGGGAAACTAAATATAAAATTCGTGCTGTGCAAATATTCACGCCAGGCATGCAGGGGTGCGCAGGCACAGGAACACTACCACGAGGCGGATGAAGGCTCACCGGGGGAAGCTCTTCATTCAAGTCACAGCTTTTAAAAAGTCACAAATATTCTCTCTCCCCGATACGTATCACATATAGAGGTCACAGCTACTTTGCATCTCTGCCGTAAGCAAGAAGAGGCTACAGATGTCAGAGAAATTTGTTGCGTTATTAGTTCAGCTGTAACCAAATGCCAAACAATGATTATAGAAAGTTCATATAAACGTGTATATTTAGGCTCAAATTCAGCACATGCCTCAGTTTACCACCGAAGCAGCCCCACTGACTTCGGAAGGACGGCTTCCCTGTGCAAAAGCATGTCCTTGGGAATCCAAGCCCAAAAGCTCAACATTTACACGAGGTTCTTGGCTTCTCATGAAGTTACGCCCCAACAAACAACCCCTAAAGCCTGCGCCAGCCACGGGCTCTTCTCCCTCGGGGAGATCGCAGCTCTCTTTTCGACTTTGTTCCTTTGATCAATTTATTTGTAAATACTTTTATGCCGGAAGCTTGAACCACAGGAGAGCACGAAACACACGCGAACGTCTTCATAGCAAAGCAAACATATACATTGACACCTATAGACGTGTGTGTCCAGATACGCAGGAATAATCTGGCAAGCCCGGCTGTAAGGCAGAACTGCAGGGCTCAGCCCACCCCGGGGGTGCAGAGTCTCCCCGACACCCCCCAGGCAGACGCTGCTATTGCTTCTGCCACCTTCCTACGCGCAGCCTTTGCCTGCAGGGACCTCTGCGCACGCCCCACGCTCAGCAGGATGGCACCCGCACCTTTGGGACCCCAGAGAAAACGCAGGGCTAGAAGGGAGCAGGGAGCACCTGAGGCATCGCTCACCGCACAGCACCTCTGAGCACCTTATTCTGCACCGCATCCGCAGCTCCCCATCCCTTGTCCACGCGCGCTCCCGAAATTCCCGAAGTTTGACAAGCCTTTCGGCACAAGCGCTAAACCCAGCGGCTCTCCACATAGCCTAGAGCTAAAAAACAGGGGGACAAGTAACTGCTCTGGACCTGCCGGCTCGTACCCCCAGCACCCACCTCCGCAGCATCGGGGGGCAAAGGGGCAGGACCAGGGGGGGCTCTGTCAGTAACTGCTGAAACCTCCTGGATCCAAATCTCAAGAAATAAGAAGGAATCTCGGTGGTCAGATTTTTCAAGAGTGCTCAGCACATCAGGCGCTAATCACTTCTGAAAACGGAGCTTTTATTTAGACACTTAAATGCAACTTGGAAAAATCTGGCTCCAATTGTGGGTGAAAATCTGGCCCTGAGAGTCTCTTTTTTTTTTTTATTCTCTTCTCTTTTATTTGGCTCTAGATCACAATTCTCCTGTCTCTTTTACGCTCCGGTCTGGGAGGCTGCTCCCCCAGGATCTCTGCTTTTAACTTCGTAAAAAAAACCAAAAAAAACCCCACCACCAAAAAAAAACCTACAGGCAGGACCTTCGTTGGAGTCAAAACTTTCTCCTTTTTGTGCAAATGAATTTCCCTGTAATCTCAAGTGCTGTTTACACATCGCAATAACCCCGGACCGTGCGGGATTTGCATCTCGTCGCGCGCCGCGTGGAGCCCTGCCAGCTCCGAGCAGTTCCTGGTGTACGGGGCTGCTGCCGCTTTTATTATAAGCGGACCGTGTTCGTAGCATCTTAAACTCGACCTGGTGGATTACTCTTAAAAAGAAAGCACGGAGCTAGTTCTGCCGGGGATGCCCATGGATTAGAGTTTTATTTTCGTACACGGGTTTGCTCCATACGGACCAGACAATTACGGTAGCCAGAAAAGTGTGAAATTTCAGCTCTGACCATGTCAGGGCTCCCAAGTGTCAGTTACAATAAAATAAATGACCCATTTCCTGATGGATCGCAAGGGCTCCTCCGAGACGGACGGACAGATTTTTTTATGTTTGTTTGTTTTCTTTTTTTTTTTTTTTTTTTTTTTTTTTTTTTTTTCCCCTGATGCTCCCCCGCTCTTTCGCATCAGGCGGTGGGACCAGAGTAGGGATGCTCTTGTCCCTGTGCCGCTGTCCTGGCAGTGCCCTCCCGGCTGCTCCCGTCCCCGGCACCATCCCCACCGACATCCCCGCTCCCTCCCGTGGAGCTCCGCCAGCTCCTGGCCCCTCACCTCCAGCCAGAATCTCAATAAACTGCGTCCCCCCGCCAGCTCCTCGGGGTTTATTAGCCTCCTCGGGGAAGCTCCCATGCAGGGGCTGTAAAGGCAGACGGAGCGGGTTTGACTCGAGGCAACGGCACAGGGAGGATGAACCATTTTCCAAAAGCACTTCCCAACGCACGCAGACCGCCCGGGTACCCCAAAGCCGCTCCTCCAAACAGGCACCGGCACCCCAAAGCCGCAGCAATACCGAAAGGCAGCCGGTTTTGCTTCAGATGCTCCTAAAATGAAGCCAAACCCCGGGGAAGGGAACAAGAGCCAGGCAGTGTCCCCCACGGGAAGGGCTGGCCGGAACCAGAAAAGGGCTGTGGGACCCCAACTCTCGCAGGACCCCGTCCAGAAAGCCCCATCCATTGCTAACTCCGTCCAGAGGAGAAAACCGAGCGGGTTTCGATTAAAGCGTGGTTTTTTCTTTTACATCTATATACTTAAAACCACAAAGACCGCACCAGCATCTTCAAGAGCAGGCTACGGACACTGGACACAAACTGGTGGGGAACTTCAGTGGGTTATTCCATCAGAAGCAGAAAACGCAGACTGGTTTTAAGAAAACCAGCTTAAAACAACACCTTACGTTAACTTTCCCACAGTTTCCCAGGGGCACTACCAACGCACGAGCGGTGTAAAACCTCCAGCCTGCTTTGGTCCCAGACCTCTGCCCCCAGCTCAGGGCAAGCACTTGGGTGGGGAGGGACCTCCCGAGGTCCCCTTGGCCAACCCCAACCTTCCCCCAGCCCGTCCCCTCGGCAGGGACACGGGTCTCGATGCTGCCTGGGCAGAACATCTCACGGTTCCCCAGAAAACAAGCAAGGACGAGGACAGGCGGACAGGTGCACGGACACCCCTCAGCACCTCTCGCGGAAAGAAGGAAAACCTCCCAGCCGAGAGCCCTGCAATCCCCCCCCAGCTCCACGACCTCCAGGAGAAACTTGCAGTTCTCAGGTAAACCCCAGCAGATTTCTGAGCTGAATTCCCCGCAGCGCTCACACCTTCACTGGTAACCAGCAGTCGAGCGGGGAAGGCAGCTGGGGTAAAACACTGCACATCTCTGGAGCGGGCAAACACCCCCGTGGGTCCGGGCTTCTCCTCTTATAAAACACGGGCTAAGAAAAACCTTCCTCGTGAGCAGACCGTTCTGTAACTGTCTCCGCAACACTCCTCCTGCCTATCCTGCAGCAGCTAAAAGCCATCGCACGCGGATGCAGGACCCCGGAGGACATCAGCCCTGTCGCCGACGCATTTTTCTCCCGTGCCACTTGTTTTCTTAACTTTTTTAAAAAACTTTGCTGGGTGAGCGCATTTTATTTTTTTAACCCCCTCAGGTACTCGGCGCAGACACCCCCTCACTCCCCAGGATCGTTTCCGTGCTTCAAACTGGGCAGAATAAGAATGTAAAGGGGCAGAAAGGCTCAAACCCATCGGTCAGCGAGGAGGACGGGGAGACCCTGCAAGTCACTTCTTCTGCCAGGTCCTCCCCACTATGCCCTGGTTTATGGGGGTCCCTCCGGCGGCTGGGGACCCCTCTCACCCCAAACCCAGAGAGGCAGCGGGCAGTGCTGCTCGGAAGCGTGTGAGTGAGGAGCGCACATCCTCAGCTCAGCTTTTAAATGCCTCCAGTCGTAG
>VXBL01006470.1:1078564-1106541 GCA_013400195.1 Aramus guarauna | reverse complement strand
GGCAGGCGCTGGCCGTCCGGCCGGTGCCGCGTCCTTTGTTGCCTGCCTGCGGTGACATCACCGTCTGGCGTTGCGCTGCTCGGGTGACGCTCCGGGACGGGGACCGCGGGCGCGTGGAGCGCCCAGGCTTTGTCCGGGCACATTCGCTGTCGCCCCTACTTTGCTCCCATATTTTTAGCAGCATCTGATCCCCAGTAAGTAACTTCCCCCGCGCAGCGGATCCTGTTTCCCTCGGTCGTGTGAGGCACCAGCAGGGAAGTGTTTCCCATTGTTGGTTTTTTTTTCCTGTCTCTGAGAGAATCTGTTAATTTACATCTTGATGACGAATCGTGGTGGTGGGGAAAGGCCGGGTATTTTCTTTTTATCGCTTTCCTCACAGCAGAGGGTAACGTTGATGCAGACCAGTGACGGTGTTAATACGAAAACCCTGCTCTTGGCCGCTGCTCGGAGGGATGGCTGCAGAAGAGGGAAGCTGAACTTGGGGTTGCACTTGTCTGCTCCTTGTGATCTCCAGCCCCATATATAGAAATGTACATTGCCCTAAACAAGCCATCATCTGCAGTAAAAGGTTGTACAGCACTAAAAATGAAAAAAAAAAAACAATCCCAAGCCACAACCCTTCCGAGTGGTATAACTGCACATCTTATTCAAGTTTGAGAAGTATTTTCCTATCTGAGATAATTGGATACGTTCCAGAGAAATCTATAGAAATGACAGTTTCGACACAAATTCTGGAGGGTGACTTGAGAGCTCTCTGTTTTCTAGGATGGGAGTCATTCAGGAGTCACATTCAGAAGGTACAACTAACAAAATTGCAGGAAGTGTTTAACTGAGCAGGCACATCATTGTAAAATTTGAACGGAACAGAAAGTCTGCAAATGCTTTAACAAATTCAAGACTTGCAGCCCTGTTAGGAAGCCCCTTGAGTGTGGAAGAGAAGCCCCATACGTAGCAGCAGCCCTTGGTGGTGCAGTGGAGCAGCACTGGTATTGCTTGGCAGTGTCTAGCTGTTTGTTTTGTTTGGGTGCAAAAGCTGAGTATTAGAATAAATTTCCTGATGTGGGGATTTTTTTTTTTTTTTCCTGACTTCTAAACTATGTCTGCAGAAGTCCAATAAATAGAAAGTGCTTGGTGGCAGATTAAGTTTTTTAAAGGTCGTGTTGTTCTAAATTAAGCCTGGATTGTCTGGTTTGTATGCATCGTATTTTTGTCGAATCAACATATAAAGTTGGAGTGTTCATGCTATTTGTTGCATTTACATCTGTGATTGTAGGTGTGGAGATGTGGTGTTTCCCCCCTCCCATTGAAAATAACCTGTTAGCTCTTGCAAGAGTCATGAATCAAATATATGTATGGTGCAGGCCTTCTCACGTGGATTTTGGTGTAGATAAGCGCTCTTCCTCCATTGCTGTTTCTTTTTTTTTTTTTAATTATTTTTTTCTTGATGAAGAACTTCTTGCTTGTAAGTGTGGATGATTGAGAAGACAGTAGACAGTAAAATAAATAAACCTACAGATGTCTGTTATTGAGTAAGTGTATTCATAGCAAAACTTCCCTAGCTTGAATAAAGCTGTGTAGACTTGGGTGATGTGCCCGTGGGCGCTTGGCTGTCTGGAACGTTGCTGGCTGTCCTGAAAGCCCCCCTAGATGCTAGCAATTCCTAAAGCTTCACCTTAAGGTACCAGTTTTGTCTCCTATAGTCAAAATTCAAAGCTACTCTTTCTACAGCTTTTGAACCACAATGATTTGTAATTTAAAAAAAAGGCCTTGCCTACAATATTGCATAACATTTCATGCACTTTAAGGTTGAGGGGTTTTATAACTTTGAAAATTTTTTTTTAATTTATTTTTTTTATTTAGAAGGTGCACAAGGCAGACTCTAAAGGTGAAAAAGGCTTTTCTGCTCTGTTACTGCTGTTGTGTTAGTGATAGGTCATTCTCATTTTAACTTCCAGGTGGCAGCTTGGATTCAGTGTTACAAATGGGAATTTAGGAGTTTTGTCTTTGTGTGTGATAATTGCTTCTTTCACAGTATCTTTACCAGAACTGGAGTGTATGTGAAAATATATAGACCTCAGGAAGGAAAGCAAGGAAGAGGATAAAATAAAATGAGTTTGAAAACAAGTTTGTGGCAACTAGTAGTATGTGCAAGAAATTAGGAGATAAACAATTTAAAATCTAACTACTGAAATTTCAGCCATAAAAAGGACATATTATAGAAGAAAATAAAATCTGGTTTGTTTGCTTCTCTTAGGTTTGCAGCAACAGTATGTCAGCTTCCTGAATAGATCTTGCAAGGTATGCAAACTAGGAGAAGAAAGCTTGTTGGGTGAAGATACACAGTTGTAGAAAATGACTTCTATGTCTCTTGTAACTGACTTCTGTATTATTTTGAATACTTTTAAAATACTTTTTCCTGTTATGACAGAATTGTGCCATGGGTATTCATATGGGAATCTCCTTAAAACCATAATTTTTATTTAGCTATTTATTTCTAACTGCGAGACGTGCCCCAAATAATCATCTGAGTATTGCACGTCAAATTTCTTTTATCAGTGAGTGCTATTGAACCGACTGTGTAAAATTCCAGCTTTCAAAAGTGAGACTGAAAATTGGATTGGCAGTATGGACATATGGAGTAACAGGGGATATAACTTCCATTCAGAGGCTCTGCACATACCTGTCTCTGCTCTCAGTTTCTGTGGCAGTACGTGTTATACGCTACAGCAGAATGGCTTCAGAGAGGAAGCATCTCTTTAAACAGGTATCTGAGTTAATGTGGTCCATTAAAACATCACACATTTTCTAGTGCATCAAACTTAAGGGCTAACATGGGAAATAATTAAAACACTCCAAAAAAAAAAAGAGTGCATTCATGTGGCGGGGGGACAGGAAGTGATTTCAAGTGTGGGCCAACGTTTTCATAGACAGACGCTAATTTTGGATGCCTCCATTTTAGAACCCAGGAATTACAACTGTTTTTCTAAGTGCTAAGCACATGCAACTCCATTTTTAACCAGTGAATCTGTGATTAGGAAAGTGTTAGCTTTAGTTCTGTGTCTTTTTTTAAGTCCTCAAAATTGAGTATGCTTTCAAGTTTGTTTTCCTTTTCTGTGTATGACTTCTTCGCCATCTGTTGGCAATATGCCTTCTGCTGTTTTTCCATACAAGTTCACTGTTTTTTCCAGTCTCTCTTACTTGTAGTAGTTCTCAAAGATTTCATTTTGCAGAACAGATGTGCCCATTTTCTTAATCCTTGTCTCCTGTTTCTGTTCTTAAATAGTTCCTTAATAGTTGCAGGAAATAATTTGCCAGTTTATTTAACTTTGGAATTTTACACAGTAAAGTACAGAATACTTTACATCTCTTTCTCCCTGATTTTTCTAAAAAGTACTACAGTGGACAAAATACATGTCAGTCTTCTAATAAAAATGTATACTGCTTGCTAAATTAATAAGGTAAAAGCATGAGAAACAAGCACAAGTTCTTGATATTGATACTGAACTCGTAAAAGCACATTTGATATGTTGATATGGCAGATAGACTAAAAATATTTTACCTGAAAGGATCCAATGCATGCTCCAGTACTCAGTACCACCCTGTGCTATCTTACTGGCCCAGATAAAATATTTCAGTGGATCTAGTGGATTTTTTTTTTTATTTTTTTATTTTGAGGGATTAATTTAAAACCTTTTGACCTGGATATTCCTTTGATTAGGCTGTAGGCACAAAATGAGATGAGAGATCACAAACATGAGCTTAACCCAATGTCATGCTCCCATAATCTTCCAAAAGCTGTTGGGGACAGCGGGTTTTGAAAGTACAATTTAGGGTGTCTCATGGCTCCTCTTAAACTGAGGTTGCTGCAATAGCCTCCTTGGCCCTCCTCTGTTAACTGAGCATCGCCTGTACGCGCTTGTCCCTGCCCATCTGTCTTGTCGTGCTTTGTTCCAGCCGTCCCCAGTTCAGGGAGGTGGCACAGCAGCCTGTGAGGATGGTGCCCTAGGTTCCTAGTAAGTCACTCTCCGGGATCCCCGCAGCCTGAGCACAGCACAGTAGATGCAGCCCTGGAGTGTTGCTTATCCAAGACGCTGAAGAAGTCCCTGGTTTGAACAGTCAGAAAATTTTCTTGAAATAGTCTGCTGCGTTTCTGTGTACCTTGCCCTTGTGGATGCATGTGTTGGATGTATTTTGCTCAACAGAGAAACTAAGCTTTCATTAAGCTCTCGTCATGACTTAAGTAATACATTACATTGGTGTTCTGATGCTGTCTTTTCAAAAGCACAGTAATTAATGTCATTAAAAATTGCAAACCAAATTAATTGTGATACGGGAGTTGCACTCCATTTATAGAAACATCCGTGCAAAATTCTCTTGGGTCATGAATGAGATGATTTATCATGCGTGATTGTGTGTATTGTACAAGAAGAAAGGCCATGGTAGTATTAACATGTTATAATTTAACTTTGAGTGGTTGTGCAAAGCTAGAACTGTTGGTATATGTTGGAACAGCATAAGAGGAGGAAAGATGTGTTGGGAAAACATTACATATGGAAAGCTACCAGTGAAAAAAGCAAACCAACTAGTAAGTTTACTTTCATGTAAGAGAAGGGAGTATATTTAAAAATTACCTATGCAGGTCTTGCCCTTTTCTCTGCTTGTCCTCCACATCTCGCCTATGACATGTACAAATTACAGTTGCATTTGTGGATGTGAACTGAAATACTGCTCCAGTCCAAAGTTCTGTAGTCTGGTGGAAACTTCAAAGGGCTTCAGACAAGAGCGTCTCTTTGGTGTGTTGCTGGCTAGTGCCTTATGGCAGCAGTGCCCTGGGTGGAGATCGGCTTCAGTGAGGCGAGGAAGTGATGGAGGAGCTGAAGTTGAGAGTTTGAGCATGGATAAGAAATGGTAGAGTAAGCCAGTGATGTTTGTGTTTACTTGTTTTCAAGTACATGATTGCTTAAGCTACCTTACAGAACTCATTCTCGGAAATGAACAAATGCTCTAGTAGTATTCTGGAATAATATAACTATGAAAGTCCAAGCACTGAGTGATAAAGTTACTCCTGATAAATAGTAATGATACAATTTAGACAGCCGCATTCAGAAAATCTGTAAGCCTTCCATGCAGTTCTGGTAAATTATTTGTATGTGCAAAGCAAGAATAAACTTTTTTTTTTTTTTAACATCTGTATAGGGATATACAGTTTATTTATCCAGATAGTATTTAAATATATGTTTTGTGAACTTCATTTCAATAGCATTCAAGATTATTTGGTTAGTGAACAATATACAACGATACTTCTCACTCCTTCCACATCTGAAGAACTTAACAAGTTGTCTAGAGAATTGTATTGCTGGTAATCCATGCTAGATGGGAAGTTTCCTAGGGTGCTTAGTCTAACTTCCTTTCTGGGTAACAGTTAGAAAAAACTGTGCACCTGTATTTCCTGTCTCAATGCATACTGGTTTCAGCGTAGCCTGCCAGGCTGGCTGATTGGTGCCGTCTTCCATTTTGCTAGTGAAAAAGGCTGGGGGGGATGGGGAGAAGAGAGGAAGGAAGGCAAACTTGAAAATAAAGGATACTGGATGGTATCATGGAGTTGGGTAACTTTAATCTTAAAAATACCCATTCATAAACTGTTTTTAATGATTATTGGCTGAATATTGTATTTCTTTGTCTGCTTAAAATAGATTTTTAACTCCAATTGGTTATAAATAGGTGTTAGACATGACTAGAGGAAATGGGAAGTGTATATTGATGTTCAAGTTCTCTGTGTTATCATCTTTCTATTATGAAAATTAGATCTAGTTTCTAGACTCACTGTTGTTCAGTAAAGATCTGTTCCTAACCATTCTGGCCAGAAGATTTTTTTTTCAAGAGAAATTTTCAAAAGAAGAGAATATGTTTATAATCACACTTGATGGAATGCTGCTTGCTGTTTTACATGGATTTCTGCAAGAAATGTCTTAAATTGGATCAAGATGCTATACAAGGTCTGTCCCTGTCTTCCCATGTCCCTGTTCATCACTTCAACAGAGGAAAGAAGCTCGTTTTGATGAACACTTCTGCAGACCCTGGTAATGGTTGTAGTCAAGTTGGTTGCAGAATGTAAGGTCAAGAAACTAAAAATAACATCACTTGCTTGTGACAGACTTGTGTCTTCAGTCTTTGTGCTTGTCCTTGTTATTGCTTCCCCATAGACACACGAAGAGAAATGGATTTATATTTTGAAGAGGTAATGGTCTGTGGAATAGACTAAAGCAAATCAGCCATGACTTTTCTATGAGCTAATGAAACAGTTCCTAAGAGACCAAAGAATTACGAAATGAGCAGGTTTTTAGAGATGTCATGGCTGAGTTAGAATAAAACCTCTTCAGGGGAAAAAGCTGGAGTCACCGTTCTTTGACTCTAAAAGGCAAAACTTCAGTCTTGATTTAAACCACAAGAAAAATTTGCCCTGACATTGTAAAGGTCTCAGAAGTGAAGATGTGCCTTGCTTCCTGAAGGTAGGATGTGTTTTTGTAGAAGATGCTATCTTTCTTGTTGTTCTGCCAGCCTCGGCAGCTGCAGCAGCGACCTGTCCCAGCAGAGCTAGAGTCACATGTATCTATCCTATCCTCTTGCTCAGTAAAACTGCACTGTGGACTTCAACCCAAAAAACCCCTCACCCTCAAAACAAAATAAAATCCACCAAAAATCTCTCTAGCAGCCCTAGCATAAACCATTGTCATTTAGTTCAGTCTTCCATTTAGTTCGTAACTTTTAGCAAATGACTTAACTGGTCTGTGCTTTAGTTTCCTCACTGTGAAATGAGGAGTAAAGGAGTAATAAACTTTATCTTTAGTGCAGGCGTATTTAGTAATTTAATTCATGTTTGTAAAGTGTGCCATGATAATTTGATTTTAATAAAATAATATTCCTCTGTTATAAAATGAACCTCTGCAGGAGTTTATGACAAACTTGCTGCTGTAGAGAGGGAGCTTTATCAGAAGATCTGTTTAAGGCAGTAGATAAGTCTCCTGAAATGTGTTTTGGAATCTGATAGTTCATTATTTACTTGGCAGCCTGTGTTCCAGATGCTCGATTAGTAGGAGTGAAGAGGCTGTAGAGATAGTAATAAGAAATCTTGCCTAATCAGGATGATGAATGTTCGTTATGCTGGGAGATTGTGCATTCTTTTGGGCAAGCCAACCCAAACAAGCAATACTGCCCTCCCCAAAATCTAGGACCACCATGTGCTTAGGAAGCTCTTACGTCTCCTGCATGTACCACTGGCTCATTTCTGTAATCAGCAGCTGTTGCTGGCTGTACATCTGGACTTTGGTTTCTGAACCACGGAAAATAAAATAGTTTTATGTTTTGAAGAGATAACGATCTGTGGAATGGACTGAAGCAAATCAACTGTGACTTTCCTATGAACTAATGAAACAATTTCCAAGAGACCAAAGAGTTATAGAGAGTGGTTGTTTTATTTACCAGTCCTCCATAGGAATCTGCCAGCCGTTCTGTTTCTCGTCAGTGAAGAAGAAAGTCAGAATGCCGGTGGCATAAAGCTGCTGGGCCACAATCCACGCACAGCGACACGGACAAACAGCAGATGCGCGTAGCAACTGGAGGGGGAGATAAAAGAACCGTCCTTTCAACTGCTGTTACGTCAGCCAAATCACAACCAGCTGGTTTATTGCATCGGGCATTTCTGCTGATCCGCCAGAATGCTTACGCATGCTCTCAGCTTTGCACACGTGCGTGCATGCATGCCATCATATCAAAGGCTGGGCTGACTTTTGAGCGCTCTCATCCTGCCTCTGTTTTTAGCCACTGGTTCAGTTTAGGGTTGATGTAGACCTGAGATGCCTGGGGGAGGACTGAAACTGTGGGAGGAATGAGAGAAACTCTGACTCAGGAAATTCAGTTCCTCCCTTAGCCCCAGCATGCAGTGATGAATGTGCAGACTATTATCCCTGCAATACTGAAACCTGTTTCCCTTGATTGTATTTTTTGGACACTGGAGACGCTTCTGTGTCCTCTCATCTGCTTTTTCCCCCACTCGGAGCAATTTGTATTTCTAGAGGCATAGTTCAGAAGCAATCCTTGTATGTAGTTCACTGAACTCCGTGGCCAAATGCCCATGCAGGGTCAACCTCATCTCCAGTCAAAGACAAATCTCAGCTGGCTGTCAGTGCTGAGTTTTCCAGAGCTTGAGATTGTAGCTAGCCCATGTGCCATGAGAGTTTGGAGTGCTGAGAGAGGTCCTAGAAGCACCAAGGAAATGCCTGGTTTATGACTAATAAAATTTAATGAAGCCACATGAATATCTAGTGGGTAAAGAAAAAATCATTCAGTCAGTGCTGGTTTGGACAAAAGCAAGGAATCTGCTATCCTGTGGCCAAGATTAAAACAATTAAATTTACCAGATACTGACAGTTTCTAATCTTTGTCATGACAAAGCTGCTTTTAAGAAAAAAAAAAAGAAAAAGAAAAAAAGACTAAAATATAACCCAGAAATATATCTGTAACTATATAGCTGTACGTACCTGGACAGTAGTTTGGTAGAGACTGTAAGGTTTCCCACTAGTCCTCGCCACTGCCACTCTGTATGACTTTCCTGATGATTTGTATACAAGCTCTAGCCAGAAGGAAACGGAGCAGTATTTATCTGACTTTATTTATTCCCATAAGATGCATCTTAGTAGTGGGGGATACAAATCTCTTATGACTCAGTGTGCAAGCGTTGCAAAATTGGATGAGGCTGGGTGCTCTTGCCCTTTCTGTTTCAGAGCTGCGGGAGACTTATCTAAGAGATCAAAGCACATCTGATTCCATTATTTCAGAATCTATGGGACAGTATAATGCATGACTACTCTGGGACGATGCCCGTGTCTGACTTTTATTCATCATTGTAATTAAACCCAGATACAGAGTTTGTTCTGTGCACTGAACGTTAATCACAGCATTTTATTAATGTGCTGGTCGAAATCTGTAATTCAGAAATAGTATTATTTTGCAATATAGATGAAGACCAGTATTTATTTGCCTGAATAAATTAATTTTATTTGAAGTTCAGAAAGAAGTGATTGCTCTCATGTTTTTAGCAAATAGGTGCAAGCATTGCTCGACTACAGATGTACCAAACTGCTAAACTGGTTTGGTCTGTACTGTTGCTTAACAGAAAGCAGTTAACAGCTGTATTCAGTGGAAACCGTATAAAGGGCTCAGATCGGCAAACTGATGTTCTAAATTCAGATTTAGTTAATACACTGAAGTTAATATTTTAACACCTGTAGACTTTATTTTATGCTCTAAAATAGTAGTTGCTTAATTGCTACTGCCAGTTTCTGATGTTTTGGAATTTCTCTTGGTTGTTTTCTTTTTAGCTATTATGATTTGTATTGCAGTTGCATCCATATATCTTCAATTTAGCTTATGAAATGTGACTAAGTCATTGCTTTAGTGTGTGCTTCACAGAATTTTGTAATGTTATATCTATATATTTGGAGACCTTGAGGCACTTGCAGATTGACCTGTGGAGAGTGGCATCCTTGGAAGTATAGTGCCCTTCTTGGAAGGAAACGATATCACTTTTAGAATTCAAGCAAAGATAGTTTAACTGTTAATTCTTTTCTAGGTTAGTGCTTTTTTACCTCTTAGTTCCTAGGTCTCTGAGCCTCTATGGGCTGTTTTTACAATGCTCACAAGAGCTAATAGACCCCATCTGTAGTCACTAAACTGAGAATACAGGTCCACACCTCTGCTTGACATTTTTTAGGAATTTGCACATTGGAAACTAGTAAGAAGCACTGCGTAGGTAGTGTTACTCTAACGCTGTCCTGAGCCAAGAAAACTCCTCTGCCTGCCCTGATAGAGGCACAGGTCTTCAGCTAATGGCATCCACGTGATGCTGCAGTGGCTGTGATGGCCAGGTACTCTCCAGGACTGAGTTAGATGATGGCCTTGGCCCAAAACCTGAGAGAGATGCTCAGTTGCTCTTCCTCCCCACCCTCGACTGGAAGTGGTAGTGTAGTATGTAATCCATCAGAGGGGATTCATACAGTAACGAGCCTGGAGCTCTGCTGGGTTGTATACAATCCTTCCAGCCAGTCATCTGTAAGAACCAAAAATGAAGTGCAAGGGGGCATTTTACATTATGTCTGAATTTATACAAACTCTCTGGAATTTCTAAGAATTGAAGTTGCATTTGTTTTACTGTGTGGCTAAAATACTGAAAGTAAGTTTGCCAAAGAATGCTCGTTCTTTTGTAAATATAATGGGTTTCTTAATTTACAGTAGATCGAGTTAGGTATTCAGAGATATAATATTTGACTGATTAGTTTTATTTTTAAAAATCCTGTAGGAAAGAAAAAATCCTATCCACACAAAATTTCATGCTCCAAGTGATCTTTGTTTTCCTCTATAAACTGTATTCCTGCTCAATGAGTAACCTGTTTTTTTCCTACCTCCCAGAAGAAGTGAGATGACCTAGATCTAGAGCTTCCTGGGGAAAAGTTCACTTCACCCTATATATAGCTTCTCCTGACATGTGTTTGTGTAGCTGTCACCTACTCTGAGCTGATAAACTGAGGAGAAAAGAGCTATAGTTTATGCTGAGGTAAGAAAGGAGGGTGTTTTATTCTCCAATTTTTGGGGGGGTCTAGTAAATACGTCTTATGCATATGCCATTTTCTAGATTACAGCATGGTGAAGATCAGACTTCCAAATTCCCAGCTGCAACATAGAGAACTACAATCTCTGTATCTCCTCAATGTGCTGCGGCTGAATAATGACCAATTAACCTCTTGGTTAACAAGTGATTTAGATCATGCCTTCGTGCTGGCAGGAGTTTCTGCAGTGGACTCTGACCATGATACCCTGGGGTCAATGTGTTCTTCGTTCTGGTCGGATCACACAGATGGAGATTCCCCCAAGCAGGGCTGCTGGCATCATGGTATTTTTATTGGAAAGCAAAAACTGGGAAAATGGTAGTAACAACTATGTAACAGATGCTATCAAACAGGCTGTTGGTGTTGAGGGATCAGACAAATGTTTCCATCTCAGGGTAACGAGTCAAACGGTGAAGAGTACTGTAGGCTGACAGAAATTTGTCCGTCCCTTTGTCAGAATAAGGCATTTTTTGAATATAGGGGAGTTTATCTGAGTTCAGCGCGTCAGCAGCTTGAGCTGTTTGGGCTTCTGCAGCCTTTCTGGGGGTCCTTTCCATGTCCCTGAAGAAAGTGCCACCACGACAGTCCTCTCCTGGGGCCTTCACTGCATCGGGGACGAGTGCCAGTGGAACCCATCGGTGTGTACACCTCCAGCATGTGGGGAATCTAGTGTTTGTGTTCATTTAACTTGATTCGAGGCAGGATTCTGCTCCAGCACTTAAAAATAATGGCTTTGACAGACACTGCTTGGCAGTGAAGGCAGCTGAGGCCAAAGGAGAGGCTCGGGGGCTATCTCCGTGTTAAGTGGACCATGAGCTAAAACCAGGCAAAAATGTGGCGCGCCTCGTGGTCGGCATTGTGTGTGTCTGTTTCTGGCACAAGGAGGTCTGGTCTAACCACCTGCTGCTGCCAAAAGGGATTGCTTTGCTTTTCCATCCTGTTTTCCACTTGCAGCCATGGGCTCTGCAATCGCTTTGTGGTGGCTTTGGTGCTTATCTGATCCCTTAGTGAGTCAACTGATACCCTTCAAGTGTCTGAAATGGGTTCCCTTGCTCTTATTTTCCTCCTGTCAGATTAGTGAACTGAGCAGGCTTCCTGGTTGAGATTGGATTTATCTGCACTCTTTGCTATCTACATATTGCATTCTACTTTGACATCTCTGGAAAGGTCTAGAGGTATCGGGTATTAGATGTGTGCTATTACCACCAAGTATTACAGGAGTTTTGGCTTCTCCATGTTGCAGTTAAGGATATACTTGGACTTAACTGCGTACCGGAGCATGCACAGAATGAATATCTGGTATTGGTTTGGGCAGTGAGTGCACTGGGGAATGGTCTGTACATGAAATGCAGTCTAAAGGCGCCACTTCTAACTTCAGTGGGGTGGTGATTTCATTTGGAGGGATTTTGCTGGTTCAGGACAAATATCTGATGTAGACAAAGCCTTAATTCTGTTTTTCTTAAATATGATCCTTCTGGTTTTAGAAAAAAAACCAACAAAACGTAATTAAAAGAATATAAATCTGTCTACCACAACTGCCATTGAAGATGTGTGGATGCTTTTCTCCCCTTTTTTTTTTTTTTTTTTTATTTTTTAAGAAGCTTCATTAATGTTACCTAACAGTTCATGAGATATTTAGTAAGTACAGGAATGGGTGAAGACTTTCACAGCCTGTTCATGTTGCACAGCAGACTGTGATATCCCTTGGGACACAACTGACTACAGTAACATCATTCATCGGCATTGTGGGGTGCCGCTCTGCCTCTTTCCTCACACAAGCCTTCCAGTTAAGACTCCGTGGATGGTTTCCAAAGTCTGAACATAACTTGGCAAGCTTTGTTACTGCTGTTAGGAGTTTGATTACCTTTGTGCATATGTATGTAAGGACTGCCAGTGTATGTGGCTTTTAATAAAATAACCTCCCTGTTTGTCTAAAATGTTTGGAAATGAGAAATTATATAAGTATGCGAGAGCAGAAGCTAAGCTGATCACCTCGATTTGGCTGTCCTGTTTTTTATGTTGTGACTCCTTATTCTAGTTTGGTGTCCCTCAGGAGAGGCCACTAGTTCCCTGTTGAAGCCAGTCTTATTTAAAGCAAATTGAGGGACAAAACCCTGTTTCTAGAAATAAACTTGAGAGGCAAATCTTGCTGCTGCTTCATGCGTCCACTTACACAGCGTTACCAGCTCTTGTCGTTTCTGTGGTAATGCCTTACTCTTACATAGCTCGAACCTTCTTGCTCAGTACCTTTCTATTGAGTTTTCTGAATTCAGAGCCGGTAACACTGAACAAGAGCAGTAAATACCATCTTTACAGCTTTTTGGATCTTGTGAACTAAGTTGGGTCAGGCTTAATTTTTGGCTTGGAGACCTACCAAAAAAAAGGCCCAAAGCCACAGGAGATGGGGCTGCTGGGGCAGTGAGGGAATGTCCTTCCTTGTCAGTCACCGGTGAGGAAATGGCCCAGCATGTTGTTGGGGCTGTGGGGCACTGCAAAGCTCTAGAAATCATTTTCTGAGTGAGACTGCTTGCTGCCATTAATGTTTCCTTGTTTTATTTCACAAAATATGCTGTCCAGGTTTCGGTTTGAAGACAGTACTGCATTTCAGCTGGACAGACCGATAGTTATTGCCCTTTCTCCCTTAAAAAGACTTAAGCAACACGTCAAACTGAAGTAAGATAATATTTTTTTAAATCCTAGATGCAGAAGGGTTACCGTGTTCCCGCAATAAAGTGCCTGTATCTCAACATAGAGTGCAATAATCCCATGTATACTTGTTCACTGATGACATTACGTTTTGCTTGCCACAGGCCAAATCCTTGCCAGTGGTGCAGCTGCCTGGTGCTACTCAAGGAACACAAGTGGGTTTTTAAAGCTGGAGTTTTCAGAACATGCTAAAACATCCAGCTAGTATACAGTCAGCAGAATAAGTGTTATAAAGGTCTTTTTTTCAGCTCTGCCTTTGCTCTTGCTTCTACCTGAAGATTATGCTGCAGGAAACAGAGTTTGGCCAAGAACCTTTGTGCTTCTACTGTAGGTGTTTTCCACCAGTGGGGTGTCGAAAACCCAACAGAGATCAAACCAGAATTGCTGATGGAAAGTGGTTTGGTGTTTTGTTTTGGTTTTTTGTTTTGTTTTGTTTTGTTTTTTTCCAAAAATTTCTTTTCTCACTCTTAAACTTCTGTTTTGTTAGTGTCTTAAAAGTCCAAATGGACATGACAGTGTCTGCAGTCACAATAGCCTCAACAAAATGAGGCTCAGATTTAATGAGTGTTATCTTCCATATTTTATTTGAATTAGCTTTGAGTTAAATATGACAAGCATCATTGCTAATTGTTACACTGCGTCATAGATTACATTAATTTAGATAACAGCCCTGTTTGGTACAGTGTTGGAAATGGCATGTTAACCAGTGTGTGAATTGGACTATTTTCTGGTGTCTGTGGACAAGGGGATATATGGATAGTTATGCATATGCTCAGTGAAGTTATTTTCTGCAAATAATGTATGATTTTTGCAAGATGCTGGTCAAGCTTTGCCCTTACTACTCTTACGGGGAGTCTCTTTGATCAGCCGAGAACTAAGGCTCAAGAAGCTGTTTCACAATTCTAGATTATTTATGGCAAACTCGCACCTGTTATTCTTGTACCAAACAGCTCTTTAGTTGTTTTTCTGATGTTTGCTCTCCTGATTTATTTAGAGATCAGTCCTATATCCCTTTCAGCCTTTGTTTTTCTAGGCTAATGCTTCTATTTTTATTTTGTTTGTTAGTGGATATGATATTCAAGCAACTTGGTTTTCCTGAAAAACAAAATCTGTCGTATCCATAGTCAGTGAAACTAAACAAAAAAACCCTCAAAAACCCACTACTACCCCCAAAAAAACCTCAACCCCTCAAAAAGAAAAAAAGATTAAAGCAGGGCATCTTTTAAGTGATCGAGGGATCATTAACTGACTGCTCAGCATCTTGCAGTGAATTTTGTCATGGTGACTGATAACGGAAGTCATAGACAATATTTACTTTAAATCTGTAGAACATGCAGCGTGGCAGTCCAAGGGGCAAGCACCTTTTCGTGTGCTGCTAGCCATTATCCTCTCTTGTTGGGGTAAACCATTCCATAACATGCTGAAGACCTCACCAGGAACATGGCGTTACATGAAGTGATAAAAAAACCCAACAAAACAAAAAACAGGACAAGACCTTTAAGTTATTTCAAGGCTCATTTCTGTACAAAGCTTCAGCGGAGCAAAGATATTTTCTTTAACCTGATCTGCCAGTCTGAAATCGCTCTGTAGGGTACTTGCTGTATGGCTTTCAGCAGATTTCATTTGACAAACATCAGACTCATTTTTGCCAGAGTTGATGGAGAAAGCCATGCCCAGCCCCTTTTCTGCCCCCAGGGAAGCCTCTAGAGCTGCCCATCTCCCAAAACAACCAGTTTATTTCTGCTTCTACTCTGAATCAAAACATCAAATGAAAGAACAAAAACCTGTTTGCTGCAGTAATTTCTATTTGTGTCTTTACTGCAGTGGTGATCCGTCTGTAGGAAAGGAGGTATCCCAAATAAAGACAGGAATTCAGACTCATCTTGTTACCGTGCCTATTTGGTTCAGAGATTACTCAGCAGATCTTCTAGAGTCCCCAGGGAAGTGCCTTCCCTGACTTTGCTGTACCTAAGGAGACAAAGTGAGTTTAGTCCTGTAGGTCCTTGGACTGGGAGGAGCAGCAGTAAATGCCGTCTGCTTCCCAGGCTGCTCTGCCGCACGCACCGCCTGTGAGATGCACTTGAGACATGTCCTTTTGGGGACCCTGTGGTGAGCTAAAAAGTCTACAAAGAGAACTAAAATACTCCTGTAGTAATTGAGTCATGATGTTTCTGCTTATGGAGTTAAAAATCTTTTTCTCTTTGAGCCTATCTAGCTATTACAGTTATTTCTGTAGTTACACCCTAACAACTCCCAAGGTAACAAGGCATATTCTAGACTAAATATCGTAAATGAACCTAAAAAAACTCCCAGGGTTTTCTTGATAGCTGTTTTGCTGTGGCTGTGTGTATTTTTTTTTTGACATGATAACATACCAAATACCTCCAGATTTACTGCCTCAAAGCTCAGTGTTACTCCATTCCAGTGTTTTATGGTGACTGCGGTTTGTCTGGGTGTGTATAAACTGGCAAAACTTATTTTAGTGATGGTGTGGGTTGTAGCAGGGCATAGTTATTCCACCCTAAACATTAATGCAGGAGAATACGGTAAGCAGAAGTTTCTTTATGTCTTCAAAAAGCCTGAAAGAGTGTTGGTCGCTTAATGTTAATGACATTAGGCTTTCATTTCTGACTCTGAGGGTCGTCAAAAGTAGCGTGTACCTCACCTATGATAGTTATGCTTTGGTGCAGAGCCTGAGAGGTTTCTTTGTACTCGTGTGTTTAAATCAGAGTATTTGAAAGTCACAGGTAATGTTCTTGGAAATTAGTGCTTTTAAATTTGCGCAGGTAAGCTTTGTATTTCCATGTGATCTTCTCAACTCCAGCCCTAAAACTGCATCCCACCTATCACTGTACTAGGTGGTCGGGGTTCTGGTGTCCTTCTCACAACATGAAAGATGTCTCGCTGCGTACGGATGAGCTCAGGCTGGAGATCTCCAGGCTTCGCAGCTGCTCTCATACGGGTGTGTCGGGGTGAAATGGGGCTTTGTCTTCCAACCGGGCAGTCCATCTTCGGAAAAATGACCTCTCTGTTTTCATGTCCCTCCTCTCAAACAGTTTTCTGTTCTGAGATTCTGTAGCAGCCTGAGCCTTAATTCAGGCAAGTACTTAAGTAGGTGCTCAAGTGCCGTGTCCTTAGTAGTGTTTGAAATACGAAGTGTGCTACTGGTGTAGTAGTGGGGACATTTGTAGATCTTGCTGTCTGACACTTGCAGTCAGTAGGATGAATCCATTGTGGAAGCCTCAAGTTTTGCTTCAGAAAGCCAATTTCAGTGTAAACAAAGCTCTTGCCACCTTCCATAAGAGTGGGCGTAAACAGGGGAATGGCCTGGCGAAATACAGGTTTTTCTTCATCCCATCGGGGCTGAACAAGGCGAGATGGGAGCCATGGTGGCTGCAGAGGCTGGGCTGGGCTCCGCACTCCCCATCTCCCCCCCTCGCCCTTGCCAAGTCTTGAACCTGCTTCAGTTCCCCCTTCAAACCACCTACTCCAAAAGCACCTGTGCTGAAACAAACACAAGTATTTTTTTTGTATAAAACCAGCACAGGCAAGTTCAAGAGAGTATTTAAAAAAAAAAAACAAACAAAAAACAACCAACCAACCAAAACCCCAAACCATAGACTGAAAATGCTGATTAGGCAGGTGGTTGCTTATGCAGTTAGTGATGGATCTCCTGCCTTACTCGCCTGTGAAGCTGAATGATTGCAGCTTGTCCTGATCGCACAAGCAACTGGCTGTATGTTTCATATGTGTGTTTTCTGGTGACAGATTAAAGAAATGACCAAATGCTCATTTAACTGTCTTTATGCATTTAAAACTTTAAATAGGAAAAACACATGCTGGAAATATTTCACTTGTATAACCAACTCCTGAGAGAGCTATTTATGACTTTTCTACCTGTTCTTGGCACAGGCCTTTTTTTCTGTTAGAAGAGGGTTGACAGTTGCATGAGATCACACTTGGATTTGTGCCTTGTGAGCTAAAACTGCAGAGTCACTGCTTGCGAGGACAAGACTTCGCTGGAAAAAATAGAAACACTGCCCTTGTGTTCACTGCTAATGCTGCATCGAAAAGTGGAGTTTCGTCAGGCTTTGGTGTGCCTTAATATTCATACAGTCATTCCTTGCTTTTAGATGGAGCACTGCTTTAAAAAAACCCAACAAACCAACAGATTTAGTAATAATCGCTTAATGCCCGAGACATTCCTTTAAGATTAATAAATGACTGGCTGAGATGAGCTGATAGCCTGAATTGGTGCCTCTGGCTGTTTACAGCTGCTGCTCGTTAACTCAGAGTTGGAATAATTAATGTTATTATCAAATGACACTAAACAAATAGCTGAATCACATTTTTGTGTGTGTTCATTCTCACCCAAGTGGGAGGTGGCAGCGAGCGTGTGTCTGGGAGAGGTGACCGTGTCCGCATGATGCAGCACCCTGGGTGCCACTGAAGTCTCTTGTGTGCAGCCCAGCAGTTCAGCATGCTGTTGGTAACCCCTGGTTCCATCCCTATTTCCACCTTCAAATTGTGGAAGAAATCGCAGCAATCTCCCCGTTGGTTGCCCAGGATCTGGCAGAAGGGAGGAGCCGTTCACTGGGTGGACAGTGGGGATGTCCTCGCCAAGCCAGCACGCCGCCGTGTCGACACGCAGGAGAGATGCACACACAGACTCGTACTGCGTTTGAGGTGCCCTAATGTACGGCAGGTGTAGGTGAGGCTTTATCTGTGGCTTTCTAGCAGGCTAATGAAGAAGCATGCATAAAAAAAACCCAACCTGTGGTTAAGCTGTTGCAAAATGCAGCATTGATGATATCCTTCCTTCAGTTGGCCTCAGGAAGCCACCTGGCTGCCTCTGCACAGTCCAGGCCCCGGCTGCGCTGCCTAGGCTGGGGCTTCGAGTCACATCCCTGGGTCTTAGGGGTATCCACTCTGTGTTGGAAATTCAGGCACTGTTAAGAAAATAAAAAGGCCTGTGGATCTGAGTGTACCATCAAACTGCCAAGGTGTGGCAGCTTCCTGCTTGAGCAAGCATTCATAATTGAGGATGGCTTTGTGAAAAAGGCAATCAAAATATATGAAATTGAGCACAAAGTTAAGCTCAAGTGAAATGTAACGCAGATTCCTGAGTTTTGAAACAAATCCTGCTGTCATGGGCTGCTTTGCTGACACAATTTCAAAGCCACGCCAGCAGTCTCTGCTTCATGTTTTCTTGCTCTGTGGTTTTGCAGACCTAGCTCATCACCAGCCCCATCTGCTTTTTGAAGCTCTTCTGCAGTAGGACGTGGACTGTTAACCACTTTTCTCCCCCAAGACATTTATCCTTAGTAAAGCAAGCTGTTTTCTCTCCTTTCTCTGTGGTTTGGCAGAGCTTTGCACTGTGTGAGAGTCCCACTCGGAGTCCCGGTTTGCTGCCGTTCTTCACCTGCTCCCTGGTCAGGGGAAAGGTCCCTGACAAGGTTTGCAGAAGCCCTCCCCTGTGTTGCCTCTTCTGCGTATTTTGGTTGGGCAACAGACTATATCTCTGTAAAAAGAACTGCTCTGTCCTCTTTCAAACCTCTTTTTTGGTGCCTGCTTACAACTGGCTGGGTGCAGAAAAGTATTTTGTGTCGTTGCGTAGGATAGTACATCAGGGTAGATGATCTGAGATAGCTGCTGTTGATCTGCCTGTTTGTTTTCCTTATCTGTTACCTCTTATCAGAGGCTGAATTGACACCTCCCAGAAGACCCTGCGCAGTTCTCCTTCCAGCTGGGGCTGTTGGGTCTCTTTAAATCCTGGTTTAGAAACTTGGTGTATGGGGACTTGCATTCGATGGGATAATTTTGGATGTGTGTTGAAACCTGCTTTAGGCAAGGCTGTTAAGTTGCGTTCTGGATGGACCTCTTTGCCCAAGGAGGATGCCTGCTGTCGTTGACGATAACGCCAAGATAACACCAGACGCTGAGCCTAGAGATGAGATCATTCGTCACTTGATTTCACTGATCCTTTGATATCCTACTCACTCTATACTTTTTCTAAAATACATTCCTGGTTCTGCATAATGTTCCTCTGCTATATGTTACTATGTTCTTATTAGTTCAAACTAGCACATTTAAATAAACATATACACATCTTCTGTTTACACATGGAAGTACAGCCTGTATTTATACTTCAGCAGTTCTCCCCTGATGGATTGCTCATGTTTTCAGCTTATGGGGATTTTCATGTTTGCTCCCCTTTTGGCTCCTTGTCCCCAGCCTTTCCTCATGGCTAATTTGGGCCAGTTTTTGTAATTTTGCTACCTTGTTTCCCAAGTACTCAGAAGGGCTGTTTTGTTCTTAGAATTGCCTTCAAGCTGACCTAATTCTTGCTGGAAGACACATTTTACCACTCTTACTATATGTATATCTTTTTTCTAAAGTGTTTGGAGTCAGGATTTCACAACTGGCTTCAATCGGTGATGGGGGGCACTCCTCCTTTTTCCTCCTGGCTGCCTGTTCCCAACTTTTTCAGTGGCTGTAGCGATCGTGGAGCCGGTGGTACTGGCTTGTTTGCTGTTCACGAGGTGCAGAGTCAGTCGGATCAGTGTCCCCACAGCCAGCGACTTAGGGCCAGCGCGAGGGAAGCGGCAGGACCAGTGGTTCAGAGGCAGAACTGGTTGGGAGCTCAGCTGCACCCTTATCCCCATATTCCCTGGAATGGTCCCAGGAAGGTAAGCAGGGGCTGTGCGCGCTTAGCTCGGCTACACTGAGTCTGCGGACTCAGCAGGCAATTCGGAGCATAACGTTCACCGTTATTTGCTCTTGGTGCGTTGCATTGCCCGCCTGAAGTCACCTGTGTGCCTCTGCTCTTCGTCAGGTGCCTGCCTGTCCAGCAATCCCGATCAAGCCCTTCACGTAAGGGACTCGCATGGGCTCGTCTGAGTGATGCAACGCTTTGGGGGTTATAGGGCAGTAGATTTGGGCCAAGCTCATGTCTCAGGAGGCAGAAGCGCATGTGAGGTTAGCTTTTTTGTCTGCTGTACCCTGAGGTGAGTCAAAGCCTCCAAGTGAGTGGTTTGGGTGGGTGGATGTGTGTGTGGGACGATGTCTGGGACAAATAACACGTGTGAGATCACGGGATGAGCGGGGCAGGTTGTGAGCAAGCCTGTTGGCTGCAATGCATGTGGGTCCTGGCATCGTGAGAGCCCAGGCTGCCGGCAGACTTTACCTGTTACCCAGGATGATCAATACTAGCATTTTTAGCTGTTATCCCTTTGATTTGCATTATAAACAAGTTGCAGTGGTTGATGTTTACCCGTTCCAGAAAGTAAATACGTGTCTGAAGGAAGTGTGAACGATTCTCCTATTTCTGTATGGACTGTTAGTTCTGTCAGCTCCAGAGTGCTTCCCCCGTCTCTCGTGCTTGAATGCAGCCTCTGAAAAACATGTTAACTGGATCCGTTTGTTTGGGGTGTTCTTCTTTATTTTTGCTTCCTGCTAGCCAGCAGTTCCACAGCAGTAAGTGAATGGGACACTGTGGGTTCACTCTGTACCTTTCAGCAAAGGAGACAGTCCAAGAGATTTATTTGTTTTTAGCCCCTTCTGCTACAGGACCATCTTCTCCTTCCCAAAACTTAAGGTTTTTATTTGTTGTTATATCTGCAGCTGTCTTGCTTGAACCATAAGTGCTGTGTTTAACATAGCCATAGCATGATAATAACCATCTGCGCTTGCCAGGCGTAAGAAGGGGTTTCTGCAAAGATAACCACTTGGCGTAAGTAGGAGAGAACACGTACCAATAATGCAGATGATGTGGTTTGCTTATGGGGTAGGATGATCTGCATGCGTGTGCTGCTCTTCTGCCACCAGCTGCAGAAATGACTGCTGGCCCCTTCTGCTGGATTTTCTCCTTAGCCGGCTGCTTTGCTTTGTAGTCCCCGGGGTTTACAAGTCTCAGGAGGCTGCGGTTTGTGCCCGAGTGTCCTTAACTGGATGTTGAGGGGCAACTGTTCTTTCCTGGCTTTGCTCACTGCAGCAACTTGTCAGAGAAGCATGAATTTTTGTAAATTGTTTATGGATCTTTTCTCTCCCTATATAAAAATAACCTATTAAAATAAACATGCTGGGAGCTGTAATAAGAGGACTTTGTTATCTCTCAGAAGTTGTGGCCTGATGCTGTCAGTGGGGCTGTCTGGAGTCAGTTCCCTGGTGAGCAGTTTGGTCTGGGGTATGTCGGGGTCTGCTTTCCACTTTCCTGAAGAAATTCACACCCTGATGTTTGATGGGATCACTGGAGAAAGGAACAAGGACAGCTAAAACTGACACGAAGCTGGTGTACAAGAGAACTCGGTTAGTGGAACCGTACCCAAGGATATGGCCCTTGAGCCAGAGAAACCTGCTGTGCAGCCTGGAAATGTAAAAACTGGCTGCTTGTGTCAGGAGATTGTACTTCCAGGAATTAATTACTGCTTTTTAATTACTGCTGTTCCCCTACAACTCCTTGCTCATCTTTTGTATTTAGGTTTGCATTGATGGTTAATCAAATTTCAGAGCCGGTGACTCTGCAGAGCAGCAGGTGATTTCCATCTGCCAGGTAAGGCCGGGTTTGCACTGGCCAAGCTGAAGAGGGCACTGCCAACTGTTTATCTTGGCAGGCGGTACCCTTTTTGGTTTTGTGTGACAGCACAGGTAAGAAGCTTGAAAACAAAGTCCCTTTCTCTAATAGCCCTTGTCGCTGTCTAGGAAAGCGGCGGGTAGGATGCATCTAGTTTGTACCTCCTCTCTCTCTGCCCCAGCCCTGTTTTCGGTAGCAAAGCTGAGCTCGGGACAGGTGGTATTTTAAGAGATGACAGCCAGGACTCACTTTATTTCATGGCTGTTTATCTTTTCCGACTCTTCAGATAGATTTATTTCTAAGTAATTTCAATGGAATAATTATGGAAAACGCAAAGGACAATTTTAGTTTTAGTAATAGCTTAAATGAGGCTACACCATCGCTGCAGAGCCACAGTGGCTTTCACCAAAAACCACCTCTGAAATGACACATGGCTCACACCAGGCGTTGCTTCTTGCGTGGTGTTGGCAGCTGGAGAAACACCCTGCAGATTCTGCAGGTTCCTCTCCTCTGTTGCAGACTGTTTCCTTACTCTGTTGTTACCTTAATTACTGACCATATTTACAACGCCCAATTCCTACAACGCCAGAATGCTTATTAATCTTCCCTTAAGAGCGTCCTGGTGGGAAGCGTGTAGGAACCTGAACACATCCCAGGTGCCGGGGGGGGCTCTTCCTGGGTTTTGAAATGGTGCTCTTGCTCTTCTACTGGCTATGGACCACTAATGCTAGTGCACCCCTTTCTTTCAATGATAATTGTGATACTAATAAAACTTTAAAGGAGAAACTGAGATGTGAAATTTTTTANGTCCTTCAGTGCTGTCAAACTTATCACGGAATATACCAAACAGAGGAAAGTAAAAGTAAAGTAGTGTTGTTTAAAATGGTCACGAACGCTTAAAGTGAGCTCTCTCCAGCAGCAGTGGTAGCAGAACAATCCCTTAATAAATCTTTAAAATGAAGTAGACGTTTATTGGCCTTAAAGTTCCAGATCAATCAAATATACATGCAAAATTTACATTGTGTAATTAGTCTCTTTAGGGAAGAATGTGGGAATCCTGAGAAATGCAAGGATTCGCAACCATATTTTAAAGGTGAGCGTGTATTTAGTAGAGCAGCGCAATGAATCCGTTTTAAAACACATTATTTGTGGGGAGAGAACTGCTTGGATTTTCATACTTTTCACATAAACAAAGGGAATCAGTCTTTGGCATGCTTGAAAACTTGGTAAAGAATCAGTTGGTTTTGCTTAATACGGCGTTAATTTAATGTTTAATCTCTTTTCTGACTGTATAAGTGTTAAGTGAATGGGGTCTGCTAGACAAACCCATGCGTTAGATTCCAGCTTGTGCCAGAATGGCTCTTCTCGTGCGTACGCGTGTGTCTGAGCTGGTTGTCTGTCCCAGGTCCCCCCTCGAAATGGGAGAGGTGAGAGGAGGGGGTTTTTCTTTCAGAAGAACTTTCTAGTGTAAGTGTTCAGCTATCGCAGTTATTTATACTGACTGGCTACCTGGAAGCAGGAGAATAAAAGATTGGGTAATGCTTTCATTACATGGTGTTTTATAGCAACTGGTGTTCAGCTTTATAAATGAACTGCTCTCTTCTGGATGGCAGAAAAAGGTTTTTATAGTTGGCAGGCTGCTTGTAATGTTCTAAGGATTATTAAAGTAAGCTGTAGTTGTCGTATAATGCACATTATAATGGTGAGTGGTTTTATATTAATATGTCTTGGGGGAGGATATTATTTCGGAATGTGTATTCACATATGGATGGAGTTTGAGTCTTTTCACCCAGATCAGATTGGCATTCACAGAAAAGGCCCCTGGACCATCATCCCAGCTTGTTCCTTAGGAGTAATAAAGTAGCGAGAAAAGAAAATTTCATAAAATTCATTGGGGATTTTGCAAAAAAAAAAAGAGCCAACCTAAAAAGCATGATTTTTTTTTTTTTCTCACTTCCTGACTTTAAATCTATAAACTGAAGTTGTTCTTGTCTAGATTAGTTACTTAGGCTTCCTGCCAAGCATCTCACCTCAGAGGTGAGAAAACGGGGAAGCAGCAAGGCTGAAAGATTTGTACGGTGCCGATGGGCGTTGTAACAGCGACGTCAGAAGCTGTCAGAGCTGCAGAAGGGCCAGGCCACTTCTCAGATCGGCGTGTGAGGGCTGGTGAGCAGTAAGGCGTATGTGGCCCTGATGCAGCTGTGTATGGACCCGCGCAGCTGCTTTCAGCCAACGCGTTTCGAGAAAAGACATTTGCATTTTGAAGGGATTTCAAAAAAGAGCTCTGGGAACGGCTGGGGAAATGCAGATGGCACTGTTATACTTGCATTAATTAATTAGCAGCAACCGCAAGAAGCGTAAGCGCTGTATCTATTGGTATTTGAAAAATGTAAAAAAGACATAGGATAAACGTAGCTAGGAAGACATTTGTCTCCTTTGCGGGACTGAATTAACAAGTGAGCTGGTGATCTGGTGTTAAAATGCAGATAAATATCCCCGGGTGAGACACAGTGAGAGCGTTGGATTAGGTGAGGGAGAAAATTCAGAGATGGAAACCGAGCAAAGCCGTCGGTAGTGGAAAGCAGGTGGCTGTTGACAGGATCTCAGGGACAGCAGTGAAGCTCTAACCTCTGGAATGATTAGATCTTACGAATTATTCATCTCACCTTTGACCTTCCCAAAAGGATAATTTGTACATGTTGGTGCAATTATTAAAAACAACAAACAAACAAAAGCCCTGATAACATACTGCTGATATGTGGCGTAGAGGGATCTTAAAATAATCTTTATCCAGGGATTAAGAGTTTCTGATCTACCACTGACCTGTTTTCAGAGTATTACAAATTCATTGCGCTTGTGAAAACAAGATGAAAATGCTGTAAAACAAGAGAAAAGCAGATTTACAGCGGCGTAAGTAACCATGGTAGGTTGTAGTGATGAGAAACCACCTTTTTCTAGGCGAGAACCCAAAATGCGCCTGGGAATCTGCAAGAAACCCACTGTCTGGGCCTTTTAAGCCATGTGTGAAAATGTTTGTTTTCATCAGAAGTGAAAAATGCAGACCTCCAGATGCCCTCTGTGATCCCCCCTGCCCCCCCAGGAGGACGAGCCAGGGTAAGATGAAGAGACAAACCCCACTGTAGTCCTGAGTCTAAACTGATGCTGTTATTTAAGGGCTGAATATACATTAGGAAGGAATGATTTCTGTGCACAGAAAGCCAGGGAAACTTGTGTTGACACCACCTACTTTGTGAACAAGAAAAAATGGTGTATGTCCAGGACTGCGGCCATCTGAGATGTTTCATCATTACTAAATTCATATGGGAACAAAATTGATTAAAGCAAACTAAGTGCCAGAAAGTGATTTTTATTTCATTGCCTGACACTAATATGTGGGTTTTATTATTTGTTTTGGCCTTTTTTAGTGGGTTGTTTTTTTTTTGTTTGTTTTCGTTTTGGGTTTTTTTTTTTTTTTGCATTGAGGAGTAGAGTTAACATGAAATTTCATCTTAATCTGAAATGCCTGACATCTTTATCAAATGATAAATAGCACAGACTTGGGCTGGAAGTTCAGTATTTCATAATTTTGTCTGCAAAACCATTTTTTCATGGTAGAGGAGGGAAAAGTGAGACATGAGCACTAAATTCATGCTCATCTTTGGAGTAGAATAGTAATTACTTGAGTAATACAATCTTTTATATAAATATATATATGTCAGGGGGCCGCTAGCCACAGATGTAAGTTGACTTTAGTGTGGAATCCTCACGTAGTTACCCTTGAATATCCACACTGGGGTGAGTGGGAACTTCCTTAAACGTGGGTGGATAAAAGTCCATAACCATTATAAACTGTGCAAGGTTTGCAAAGGGGCAATAAACCTGTACAGACAGGGCTGCACTCCGACTTTACAGGCAGCTTGAAATTAATGTCAGATCAGCTTAATTGCCAAAGAGCTTTGGAAATGGAGAAAGCAAAGGATGCAGCTGCCGGCCGCGGCGACGGCTGCGTGCGGGGCCAGCCGGGGTGCGTGCCGGGGGGCTGGTGGGGGGTGGGCAGGGACTAGTTGAGGGAAGGCTTCGTGCAGTTTGCTCCATCTCTTGCTTCTGCAAGCTGAGTCAGAGAAGTCTGGGCTCTCCTGTTCTCACGAATAAACAGTTTATACCTGCGCGATTCTGAAAATATTTTAACCGCGCCTTTTCTTTTTATCTGTTGGGGGGAGAGGACTGGTTTGAAAAGGTCGTTGTTGGTGTACCCTATAATTTGACTCTGCGCAATGCGTGCGGCTGTGTTCTTCCATTTTACTGGTGCGGCTGTGTCCCGTGGGCTGCTAGCTCTGCTTGGGCAGGCTTTTAACAGTCATCGGGAGGGGAGAGTGAAGTGCCACCAGTGTGTTATGGAAGTGTACTGGATCGTGAGTATTTATTTAGCGGTCACTCTTTTTTTTTTTTTTTATTCACAGTAGTACAATTTATGCATTTTTCACAACAGCTTGGCAGCCACCCAACCCCAATTTCTTTTTTATATATATTCACAAGCACGAAGACATCATGGTGAAAGACAGCACCATTTTCACCCAGAGTTACTCATCTGACAAGAGATTCTTGTCCAGTATGTGAAATTGTAGAAGCCCACAGCTGGCAACTATAAATTCCTGCCTTAATTGGTTATGTCAGACGCGTAGCGTGGGGTGGTCGCTCTGCGGGGAGGGAACCTGAGACAGGACGCCAAAAGGAATGTTTCCATCCAGCGCTGGCAGTCGAGAAAGAATTTGTGTGGGTGGCCCGGGCAGGGGTCCCGGGGGGTCCCTCAGGTCCTCTCTTCTTCAGGTGACGACACGCCCAGAGAGGGGCACCGCAATAATGCAGAAATGGGTTCCCCAAATGCTCAGTCCCTTGGTGGTCACTCGCTGCAAGCGCCTGTAAAAGAACAAGGGAATGAGGTTTCGTTCTTGTTTGGGCTATTACAGGCTTAAAAGTTGTGTTAGTTTCCTGTCCAAACCCTAACCAAAGCAGTCATCGGTTGGGTAGTGGGACCGAGTTCTCATTTCAGAGCTGTCCAGATGCGATGAGTTTAACTCAACAGATCTTACCTAACTGTAGTTTCCTTTTGCTGTGTAGTTGCTGCTGAGATGATCAGTTCGCTGTTGTTCTGCTACAGGCATTCACTATCAGTTGTCACTGCTATGTTCAGACATTTTGAGAGTTTCTTGGATCTTACTTTCCTCCTCCTGTTTCTGCCTTTCCTTGTATTTCTGCAGTACTGCTTACAGTCATGGTTTTGCCAAGGGGAGCTGTAGTAAATACAGTAACCTCCCCTCTTCCTGCCCTTACTAGCACCAACCTGGGCCATGCATGTGGTTAGTTATACGGTTCCTTCTTTTTTTTTTTTTTTTTTTTTTTTTTCCCTGTTTGGGGGAGGGGGGGNGGTTCCTTTTTTTTTTTTTTTTTTTTTCTTCCCCTGTTAGGGGAAGGGAGGGTGCATCTCTCTTCAAACGCTAAGTGTCTTTGTAACAAATAAAGGGGAAAGCAGTAATGTCTTCTGCTGTCGATTTAATGATCTGTCCAAAGAAGTATTAGCAAAGCCCTGGAGGACAAAAAAAAGTTACTGATAGTTTGTGGTGTTAAGTTCTTGAGACATTAAACCAGGACCAGGCTCTGCCTTGAGCTGATGTGATCAGTGCAGAGGGTCTGCAGCATTTGGGAGGGGTGGAAGATGCTTTAATTTGCTGGCACCAAGCTTTAATTTGCTGCAGCAGAGCCAGTCCACAAATAACTGCAATACTGCTATATCTGACAGGTCATCCCTAGCTTCAGCCGGTGCTTTTCCCTTTCCAAACAACGATTAGCAAATACTTAGGTAATTTAAACCATTAAAAGGCAGCTGATCTGGATGAAATCTGTGATTCTGTGAAATACAGTTTAGTCAGGAAATTAATCAAACTTAGAGAAGTGGCATTTTGTCTTCTGAACCTTCTCAGAATTCCCCTGAATTCTGCTAGGAAATCGGGGCGGGGGGGGGGGGGGGGGATCTAGTGTGG
>VXBL01006470.1:1031010-1078534 GCA_013400195.1 Aramus guarauna | reverse complement strand
GGGAATCCTAGTGTAGCTAAACGAAGAGAAGACTGAATTTTACCCCACAGTTGAATTGCAAGTGGTAGGCACTGTGTTAAAAGCAGCATTGCCAGGCAGACTTGTATTTTTGATCAGCATTTTGCGTAAGCAAGGACTTCTGCTGCTGGGCACCCCGGCACTGGCCAGCCAGAGGCTGTGCGCTCCTCGAGCCGCTTTCTCCCAGCCTTCCAGGAGTCCTGCCCGGCTGTCCCAGCAGTGAAAGGATGGCTTTATCGGGTTTTACAAGCGCCGTCTTTGCCAGGGGTTGGTGTCAGCCGAACTGCCGGAGCAGGCCAAAAGGCAACAAAGGGAACAGAGAGGGGAAGGCAGCTGTGTTCCTGCTGCAGGAATACCTGGAGTTGCCCACAGCAGTCCACGCTCCGCGAGAACACGCGTGGTTCAGAAGGTGGTTGCTCTCGCAGGCAGTGAAAGCCACATCTTCCCCGTATCGGTGACAAGCCAGCAGGAGCTCGGCAACGGGAACTTTGTCAGAGGTGATGCACGCTGCATCAGCACTTCTGTGGTGCGGCTGCGTGCGCTCCTGCAGTCAGCTTGCTCAAGATACTGGCCTCAATTCTTTATCCCAGCCTCAATATAATTACAAGCCCAAAGTTACAAAGTAGGAGTGGGAGATCATACCGACATTTGTAGGCCTAAGAGAGGAAAAGTTAAATACATTGCCTGTACTGTGCTAGGAAAACCTCTGTACTTTTTTTTTTTTTAACTGGAATATTTTAATTTTAGGAGCAGGTCCCTGTTCCTGTTTATCACCCAACCCCTAGCCAGACTCGGCTAGCAACACAGCTGACAGAAGAGGAACAAATCCGAATAGCGCAGAGGATAGGCCTTATTCAGCATCTACCTAAAGGAGTCTATGATCCTGGAAGAGACGGCTCCGAGAAGAAGATCAGAGAGTAAGTAACAGAAACCCAGCTGAACTAACGGGGCTGTTGTATCAGATTGTGATTGATACAGTCCTGGGAAACCCGACTTTGCCCTATTTTCAGAGAGTGTAATTTAATGTAGCTTTCTGAGAAAAATGACCATGCAGAAGGCTCTTCACTTTATCCTCACTTGTTTTCCTGTTACAAGTGAAACTTGTTTTTGTGTAATTCATGCCCTTAGAAGTATTTTTTTCCCCCCTCTCATATCCTCTCTTCATGGGCAAATAATTTACTTCCTCACCTTTATGGCTCCCCTTTACCATTGCTGATGCTGGGCGCCCTGCTGAGCCCCACCATGCCAGGTGGCTTCCTGCCCCCCCGATGTTGTAGCCACAGGCATGTACTCTGCAAAGGAAGCACCACCAAGCTGAGAACTCACAGGATCTACAAGCACTAAAAGTTTGTTTTGGTTCCTATGCAGCCAGGAGTAGGTATTACACTGCTTTTCATTTCCAGTGTGGTAGCAGCAGCTGAAATATATTTATGATTTTTTTTTTTTGCTTTCCCCAGATGTGTCATTTGTATGATGGACTTTGTTTACGGGGACCCTATCCGATTTCTGCCGTGCATGCACATTTACCACCTGGACTGTATAGATGACTGGTTGATGAGATCCTTTACCTGTCCATCCTGCATGGAGCCAGTGGATGCAGCACTGCTTTCATCATACGAGACTAACTGAGCCAGGGTTTCTCCACTGAACCGTCAAGGAGACCATCCACTTTAATGGGTTTGATCCTTTTGTCATTCAGCCCAAAGAGCCAGGAATTAGGAATTAAGATCGTGCACAAAGTATACATTTCCTAATAAATAAATAAAAATATTCCTGAATGGCTGCAAATATTGAAAAAAAACCATAGTATTTTAGAGACTATAGAAAAGTAGGTTGTTATTTTTAATGTAAAGCCTTGACCCACCATTGTCTTTTAATGTTTGTTCTTACACACATATATAGGAATTGTGTAAAGTGTTACAGCACCTGTAAATGTTTAAACTGCGTGTATCCAATTTTATTAGCAGCAAGATAAGAGTATTTTTTTCCTAAATAAAGTAACCAGTTTTGTTCTGATTCTTTTCACAAGTCCTGGCATTTGGGTCAAGGCTTTATTGAAATCTACGTTTTATAACACTGGCACAAAGAAATAGTTTTAAGCTTGTTTGCACAGTTCTTTTTCTTTTTTTTTTTTCCCTATTTTTTTTCCATTGGAGATGGAATTCATTGCCTTAGGTCTTTTTAATAGTGTATTGTTATTGTTGGGCTGGCTCTATGCTTGAAAACCAGTTTATTTATAACCTGTTAAAAGTGCTATATTTTGTTTGCAGTTAGGAATATGCAGACTTCAAAGTGATCTCCTAGCTTGTAAGCAAACCGAGATGCATTATCCCTTTTCTACAAGTGATGTGGAATATGAAGATAGGAAACAAGTCCTACAGTGAATTTATGGTTTCATGGGGTTTATAACTTGCTTTGGTTTTGATGAAACAACAGTCCTTAAACTTTGTCACCTTTAACTTGATCAGGTTAAAAGTGGGCCAGACGGACAATAAATAGTTAAGTTACCATGACTGAAAAAACCCAATATATTTGGAACTAATGTAGTGTTAGTGTTGATCACTTATTCTGCTCCTTTCTCCCTAAAAATGGTTGTCTCTGATCATAGCAAATGGATACTGCATCTCTCATTCTTGTAGTTCTTAGGTTATCCGAAGTTAAGAATAAACATACTGTATCTCAGTCTCCTGTATTAAATGTATCTGTTAAGCCCTGCTGGCTGATGCATCAGTCCCCCAAGCAGATATGAAGTCAGATATGAGAAAAATCTATTTTGTTCTGCACATAAATGCAAAATTTATATAAACACAGGCTGTCATACTAGCAGTTGAGGGGGAAACAGTACTGCTATAGCCAGAATGACACAATTAGCTAATATCCGTAGCAAACAGTATGTGCTTGTTAAGAGATGGTCTAACAAAGATTGTAGCTGTAAGGACCTTTTATCCACTTAGCATGTTTTTGTTTGGGCTTTTTCTTTTTTTTTTTCTTTTTTTTTTTTCCTCCTTAATGTACCCTACTGTGACTTTTATACATTCACTGCACTGCTGATACATTGCAAAGTCCTGATGCTGCAAAACGAGATGCAATCTCAAGTTAGCCACAGCAAATCGGGGACTGTTCTTGACTGTTTTTCATATATAGTCTAAGAACGTGATACAATGACTTGTATTTAAAGACCCAAGTACTTTTAAGACTTAGTGTAAATACACTATAGAAGAATTGTGCATGTTACACATAATTTTTGAAGGGTTGGTCAGCAAAATGTAGAATCAATATGTTGATTTATTTATTTATTCTCACAGCTGACAGCAACCTGCTGTCTTGGAGAAGAACTCCAAGTAGCAGTCAGGAGTAATTGAAAGCAGTCTCCAGTTCTAGAGATTCACTCAAATTGCTACATATTTATCTGGACACAGCTTTTTTGCTGAATTCATCCATACCTAATTACACGGATCAAATTCTGGGAAGAGAGACCTGAAGTTGTGCGATATCATTGTTCCTTTTCATCATTCCATGTATGTTCCTTTCTGTCCTCCTTTTTTGGTTTGGTTCCTTTTTTTTTTCCTTTTTTTTAATCAAAAACAATGTTCACATTAAGTATTCATTTCTTTACCGTGTTAAAACTGGCAAATGAACAATTTGAAAAAAACAGCATTGTCATGTTGGTATTAGTATTTATTTATTACAAGACTTGATAAAGAAAGATTTGGAAGAAATATGAAGCGACCAATTAATGAGCTGAATGCTTTTCTAGGCACTTTGTATAGTTGAACTTTTAACACTGATACACTTACCGGGCTAAGGGAAAAAGTTATTTTATTAAAACAGTTAAAAGGTGTGAAGGGCTAAAATTAGAGTTGATTACACAAAAACATTCCAAAAAAGTTCAAATTTTAGCTCAAAGTCAAATGTGTAAATATAACAAATAAATCAAATGATTTTTCAATTTTTTAGGTGCAATGCTGTTCTGGATGATTTCTAATTCAAAAAATTAATTGATCTGAATTGAACGCAAAACGTGTAACCTGAATTTTAGCTACAGTTGCAAAACCAGATCTATGTCTGGATGAAGATAATATTGCCTCCTGTGTCAGAGGTGTCTAATAAATGACTTACACGTCAGACACGTTAGTCCAGGCACAGCACAGCTCTTTCCTAACCAGAGTCTGCTGCAGCTCAGTGTGAGCAGGAAGGGCTGGCTCGTACTCAGCTGGACCTGTCCAACCATCGCCCTTCCAGGCCAGGGCTGTCTGTTTTGGGGTGGACAGGCCCACAGTAAAATGTCTGCAAAGCAATTTGGAAAAATAAAAATCTCCTCATCTACAGTACCTGTAAAAGTAACCGAGGTTGTAGGTGCATCAACGGTCATCATAAAAGGTTGCTTCAAAGCATTTTGCAGGGACGATGCAGTATGATGAAAACATTTAGTGCAACAACGCTGTCTGTACTTCAGAACTGTAACTGGCAAAACAACCCTGGCACAGACCCAGAAATAGCTCAGGGGGATCATCAGGCAACAACGCAAGAGACAGCGAGTTGGAAAGTCATCGCCAGGCGCTGCAGCCTCCTGTTGAAAGACTAAGAGCTGCCCTGGAAGTGGCTGCAGGGAGGGAGAAGGGCATCGCCGACAGCCACCATGCTTGCACAGCAAGGAAAGTGTTAGGTCCCATTTGCAGATTATAGTAGGAAATGGATTTTGTTTCATGCAACAGAAGAAAACAAAATTCCCACAAATCTGAGGCAAAAGAGATGCAATGACAAGTAATGAATATTCACTTTTGTAAAGAAAGACCTTTATGCTTAAAAGTTCTGACATGCTACTGGAATTACCACTTAGATGTAAAACGCTCAAAGGATGATAATCCTTATTACTTGTTGCTAGTTCATTATGTAAATCTGGGAGTCACAAAATTTATACATAAACAAACAAAACACCAGAGAATTTCTTTGTGAGGAGCTCGTGTTGTGGAAGGGTTTTAACCATGTAAGGTTTTAAAAGCTCCTCCTGTGTTGCAGGTTCCCAGGGCTGAGAGCGATGAGGTGTTTGGGAGGGTGACAGTGCAGTGGCAGAAGGGTACGTTTCTAGGCTAAGGGATTATGAAATACCTGAATTTACTTAAGTTGCCACACTTTCAAGACTTCGACATTTCCTGTCCTTGTGCAATCGTGGTAAAGCTGAAAATTCTTCTGAGTCAGACTGTCAGTTAAATAAATAACAAGATGGCTGAACCCAAACATAGGAGGCCTCTCATCAGTTAAGCTCTGGATTAAAATGCACTTAGAAACAGAGTGGATGCTAGTTGATTACAAATACAGTTTATTACAGACATCACATTTTTATTAAAAACACACACACTAGTTGATAACCTATTAAAAAACATGACTAAAATCTGTTCAGAAGAACACTTCTTGACTTGATACCCAGAACAAGAATTAGCTTCAAGGATTAACTTTTCCTTTTATATAGCACTTAACTTTGAAGAATATAATTTATGCTAACCATCCTTTGCAGATTATCTTTCATTTAAACCTGTTCTGGGATAAGAGTTAGGGGCTTTGGAATTCTTGGTATGAAATGCAAAGTTAATACCTTTTGATAAAAACCCCCCTAGTCTAAACATACTCTGCAAAAGCATATTTTTGATTTAAGCAGAAGAACAAACTGCATTTGCATGCTAGCAACTGATTTATTACAATATCCCCTCTGCACTGACACTCAGCTAAGTAAAAGCTGCAGAGAGGAATCTAGAATGAAAAAATATTTGTGAAGACGCCCATGAATGTTCTAGCAGCACAAAGGTATGTACTTCCTCGGCAAGAGGGGACCAACCATACTGCAAACAAACCAAAAGCCCCCAAAAACCTTCTCTGTCCTCTCAGCTGGCAAACAAGTACCACTAACTTCATAAACCTGTTCTTTGCAGCACCAACCCCCAGAAAATATCTGTCTTTATTTTAAACAAGGCATTGCAACAACTACTCTGCAGACAACAGCAAATGTTGAGTCACCGCAGGCGTTACGTGCACCCTGGCCGGCCACCCCACCGGTTCTCCAGGAGACAGCAGGCCCTGCTCTTCCTCACCAGAGGCACGTTTGCCAGGCTCTCCCTGCAGACAGGCAGGCAGACACGCTTGCACCTCTTCAGCATCCTTTTTCTACCCTTCTGTCGCATCCGTGGTAGCTGCCTGTCTAATCAAGAAGTCACAAGCAGATTGTGGGAGACGGACAAGGCAGAAATTCAAGGGGAAAAGATGAATCTCTCCAAAACTGTTTTCTGAACAGGATGGAGCGGTCCCAGGTGCTGTGCCACTGAGGCAGGGCTCTGCTATTCCAGAGTAATAACTGATGCCCTTGAACTCCAGCCTAAAAGTGCTTTTTGGTGAGGTTACCTCACTGAAGGGCTCTCGCTAGATTGCGTGTTCATTTTGGGATTTCTCCTGTAGAACACTATATACTGCATGATCTGCTTCCTTTATGATCCCACAGCAAACCATTAGTGAGGGTCCTTAGCCTCCCTGCATTTTCCTTGGCCATCATCTGAAAAGGTGTCAAAGATTTTGCTTCATAGATTTAGCTTTTTTTTTTAAGTGCCAAATTTAATAGTTCAAACAGTTCTGACAAGTTTCCAAAGAGCTTTGGCTACAGAGCCTGCTACTGGTGCGCATAAGTACACATACGTATACTTTTTGTGTGTATCTAGATACTCTCTTTATATGTGTGTCCGTGTGTGACACATCATACACGTTCAATAGACATGCAGCAAAGGCAGTACACGTGAGCTTCCTGCTGTTCTTAGAAATACCAAGAATTATTTGCATCAGCGATGAGCCCAGTATCATGGAACGGAAACCTGACCCAAGACCCAGGTATCCACCACATAAGAGCGAAGGCCAAAGCAAATACCAAACCTGTAACTGGCCCTGCTGGTTGCTTCTAAAAAAACCTTGCAGCTGCCCACCAGAGGCTGCGTAACCGTGGTAGTGATGACAGCAGTACTGGTGCTGTACCCAGATGGAGATGACATTGAACATGATCGTATGTTGTATCTTTGAGACTTAAACAACATTGCTTCTCTCTAGCATGATTTACGGAACTCTGCTAGCCCTTGGAGATAAAGTTCCTAGTTTGCATCCTCAGATAGTATCAACAGAAGCCATCTTGAGGCATCTTTACCAAAACGTCAGGAAAAACACCACATTCGCAAACAAAAGACCAGCTCCTCCTGGAACCACACCTGTGACACCATCTGCCCCGAGCACGGCCCCTCTGCCTCCAGCACTGCGGACAAACACCCTGCACGGCTCCAGCGCAAAGGAAGGAGTTCCTTACCTCCACATCCTGCGTGCTGCAGGATAAAAGAAACAGAGATGAAAACTCTGCAGAATACCGCAGCTTCTACTTATTTTCTCTTTCACACCACACTGCTACATTGCTGTTCAGCCGCAGGCCTGAAGCTGTTGTTACAGTACTTGACTAACATGAGACAAACATTTTCTTTTTCTTCTTTTTCTTTTTTTTGAATAGAAGCAGCCCATAAAGAAAGCATGCGGGGGGTTGTGACTGCTCTGGTTTGTATTCTTTCTGTAAAATAGTCAAGGAGGGACAAAGCAAGTAGAATTGAACACAATACGTAATTCTAAATAAACATTTTGCCTATGTTTAGCCAGAAATGAAAGTAAGTAGGTCCAGAGATTTAAAATACCCAGAAAATAATGGAACACAGCCTAGTCCTACAAAACCATTATTGAATTTGGAGCAGCCACCATGCAGAATTTTACCCCAGCGCAATGCAGATATTTATTAGCTCTGCTGCTGTTCATAAATCTTGGAGACAAGGATTGACTGGTCAGGTATTTAAAAGAAAGTATTTGTATTCATCTTTTTATTTTTAAAACACCTAAAGCAAACCTAGATAGCATCCTTAAAAATATCTTATGATGACGTATCATTCAATTAAATACTTGCCAATACACGCTTTGCTTATACTCTATCACAAAAAGGGATTTGCCGAACATAATGAGAAAAGCAGCAAGTTCATTTCTAGTCTGTTCAGGTTTTCCAATCTCGCTCATCAGTGAGGTTTCCAACCATTAACCATTTTCCTGTACAGCAGTAAACAGCATGACTCACCTCTTTATCTTCTCCTCTTCCTCCCAGAGGGGAAACTGCGTGGAACGCATTGTTTTGGTCATTTCATATCCATTTGCTTTGCTGCTGTGTTTTATGCTTGAGAAGGCAAAGACGTGCACCTCGCAGGTGGAACCGGAGGCAGAGTGTTGGACTTAACCTCCTGGGAGTGCCTTCTGCCCCCCAGGAAAGCCTTGTTTCACCCAGAGGAGCATTGCTCGGTGCTTCCGTTGGGCCAGAGGCATGCAAGCTGTCAAAGCTATCATCCCTTGATCTTCCAGCCATCTTGGAGCCAGGCCATAGATCAACTAAAACCACTAAGGCACTCATCTGAATATAGGATTTAATGCCAAAAGCAGTGTGAAATGGGAGGAAATGTTTGCTGTGATCCTGTTCTATGCTGCTATGCTTTATAAAAGGCAAAGTTTCCTAACGAAAGTTTTGAATGCTGTATCAATGCAGTGTAAACAACCTAAGGCTAGGCACTGTCAGGACGGGACAGTCTTTAAACTAACCATCTGTGACAGAATGCATTAATTGTACATTGTAATGGAACTGCCCAGCAGTAATAAATCAAAGCGTGTTCCTATGCTCCTGGTTTAGTTGAGCAATCGTTAAGTGGGTGTTTCTAAACAGTAGTAGTTGTATCATGTTTGTGACTTCATCAAAGTCTCTTCTGATAATCAAGAAAACCTGTGACCAGGTTCAGCTTCAGCCCACCATTCTTCATCCAACAGGTTCTGTCATCTGCTGCTATTTATAGGAGTTAGGTGTTGATGTAGTTACACCTTGTTAGACCTCTGTATAAGCTGCTGGTTTTTCAGCCCATGCCCTCCCTTCAGTTTAATGAGACACAACACATACCTGGATTCCTCATATCAGATCTAATGATAAAAGTGATGCTCTTTTTTACTGCTTTTCCCTTCCCGACCACTTTGAGATGGCGTAGCGATAGCACACAGGGCAATTGCTGCAGACATCCAGGAAACTGAGTATCAATTTCTACCCCTCCTCGGCTACTGGCAGGAAACCCCTTATCAGTGCTACTAAAAAAAATCATAAACAAAGAAATAGTTTGAAAGTTTTATCATAAAGGTCCTACCAAGTACAGAAAACAATTTTCGTGCGTTAGTAGTTTGCCTTTGGTTAACTTCTCTGGCTTTCCTGAGGAGTGAGAAAAGTTGATACCAGCAGCTGCTGGGTAAGGGCTAGTAGTACAGAGTGGGCTTCTCTAGCGTTGGTAAAACAACGCAATGTTTGAAAGCAAAAGGAAGTAAAGTGCTTCTTCTGCAAATGAGGTGTTGGCCATATCCACCTGTAGTAGTACTTAGGTTTCCTGAATCTTAGGCCATGCTGAAAATCCCGGATTTGTGGTTCCACTGGAGTATCTACTGTTTTCTGGCAGGTGAATATACTGAACGCTGAAGCTGTCTCAGAACTTGCACGAGTTGTGCTCTCCCTAATTCACTGCACTCGGGACTGCAGACTGATGGAGCAGTTACCGTTGTGGAGAGCTGCTTCAGGCAGAATGCACCAGCTTCAGGAGAGGCAATGGAAAAACCATCCCAGCACTGACTTTCCAGCCCAGATTGACAGCACTGAGTTTTTGGTCTCTAGCCATGGAAGAGAATCAAAATCAAGTACATTGATGAACAAAGAGTAACGGGTAACGGTGGGCAATTCAAAATGTAACAAAGGTATACAGTGACAATGTACCAGACCTTCCATTCACCCTTTAGCGAGTTCAGAATATTACAGTCCATAAATCTGTGTCGCTGCATCAGGAAGGTGAATATTTCTTGCTCATTGGGAGCTAAAAAGTCAGAATGAAAGCACAGACTACTTGATCATGGTTAACTACAAAGTCCTCCGCTGAAGCTGGAGATCAGGTCCATGACATGACTGGTGTTTGTGCTTGATCAAAGATGACTATGAAAATTTCAGGATTTTCATCACTGCAAAGAATCAGGGAAGTTGCCTGCACATTGCACAGTACGTCCTTTGTGCAATGTATCTAAGATCAGGCGTAATTTGGTTGTGGGTGAAATTTTAAAGAGCGTTTCAGTAGCCTCGAGACATGAATCTACAGTTGGAAGGATTGTTCACTTTCTGCAAAGTACAATTTATGCTAATTTCTATGGCACTGCTTGCTTAAAAGATGCTAAGACTGCCAAAATATTTGAAAAGGACACAACTGGAAGAAGAGGCGTTATATGCATGAAATAGAACAAGAATCTTTTTTATTCTATACAAAGAATGACTGAATTTTTACACTTAAGTTTTGATGCGTAATATGTAAATAGAGTAACTTTATACCGACTTTTATCTGAACTGAGAAATTTATCTTGCACTGAATCTATTTGAGAAAGTCATTTTAAAAAAAAAAAAACATTCTTCATCTACAATCTTAAACTTGGGAAGACTTTTATAAAGGGTATCTATTTTTAAGACAATGCAAGTTGAGGAACAGGTGGTTCTATCTCCTTGCATATTAATTTGCAATTATAAAACAATGTCATTTCCTTAGAGGAGGTAAAAGCAGAGCTATAAACTGACAATTTTCCATTCTGCTGGGAACAATCACTTTAGAAAGAATATTCACTGTGAGGTACATAGATATGAATCTTCCTGACAAACATCTCCATTGGAGAAAAAGGGCTGTCAGAAGACCTCCCGTCTCCACATATCAGAATGGGTCACGGGGAAGAAGCTATTTCAAAAGGGAGGTAGAAGCGTGCCCCAAAAAACCACAGGCATACAAACATGGAGCTTAGCCTGGAGAACGGTAAATAAGAGTCGAATACCTGTTACATCTGACGTCACCAGTTTTGCAGAAAAGCAGCAATTCTATGGCAGACAGCGTTGGAAAGAGAGCTAGCTCTGGTCTATTCTCAAAGCCCCTTACACAGGAATTCCCCCAAAAGATCCATAAAGAGCAAGAAGATAAAGGGCTCTCCTCTGTGAAAAGCCAAGACAGCCTGCTCCAACCCCTGCTTCTTAACACAGGAAACATGGCCACACAATCTCTTTAAACATGGACATCTCAAGTTAGGCAAAGCTAAGAACATTTGTTTTAAGAAGGAATTGACTGTCACAGTAACTGTGTTGCTGTGCAGCCAGAGCAATATTGCTGTTTCTTAAGTGACCTTCAAGGACTTGTGCTTTAAATATGACACAAGCTTCAAATCACGTTCGTTCTGATGAAAAACCTGTTGCCTAAGGACTTCCCATTTTTAAACCTGTCAAAGAAGTAGTGATGCAGTTTTATACTGTCATCACCCTGCCCCCACCAAATCCTTGGTAAATCATTCAGCCGCCACGAACAGCAGACTTGACATGAAAACCAAATTAAAGAAAAAGTCAAGATACCTGCGTAAGGGAGACCATTTTTTTCACCAGTAATTTTCTTACAGAAGCAAAAATGTGACTAGTAAAAGCTGGTAAAGAGAAGCCTTCTATGCACAACTGGAAATGCCCACGATTCAGAGCTCCTCCCTGCTGCGTTTCTTGCGCACAGAGATTGTCTCTAACTATTGTAGCTAAGCAGGTACTTGGAACAAGCGATGCTTCCTTCTCAACTGCCAGCAGTATGAATTCAAACAAACATTTATAGCTAACTGAGATTAAATCCATGAATCTTTACAGTTTTGTTGTTTGGTTCTTTCAGTTGTTCCCCTTTATGCTGTAGCTTGCTTAGTAAATGTTGCGAATGCAAGAAAAAAAAGGCACACGATTGAAAAAATGAATTACACAGATGTAAGTATTCAAAAAACCACTGTTGGAAAAACAATATTTTTCAGACTTATGGTTGGTTTGAGAGGGTTTTTGCCATCTTATTACACTAGATTAATGTTTTATGCATCACCTTTAAAATTTCAAATGATTTGGTTTCTCACTGACTTGAAAGAGAAGGAAAAATAATTCTAAAGTGTCAGTAATTCTCTGCACCAAAGTTTGCAACAAACAGGACATCAAAGAAGAAAAAGTTACGACACTGCCGAGGCTCCAGAGTGCATTCCATTTTCTGGGGCGGATTTGGCTTGGTGCAGGGCAGCTTGAATTCTGAAATGCGTTCTTGTTTCCATGGAGTAATTCTTGTAGTTTTGTCTAAAACAAAAGCAGATTCACTCTGATGAATATATATTTTTTAAACATTTTCAAGTTATCTTTATATTATTGTTCTAAGCAAAACAACTGTAGACAGCAAAAAGCCTTTCTTCAGAAGCTCCTTTGTTGCCTACTCTAAAATACAAGGCATGTGGTTCCTAGCCAAACAATGCAGCTCTTTGTTCTTTATTTGTAGTTCCACTGTCGGGCAATTAGCAGAAAAATATAGCTTAATAAGTAATTGAATCTGTTCCACTCTATCAAAATATTGAGTTCAGATTAAATATCTATAACATCCACTTACTTGACATTCAGAAATCAGATTTATCCCCCCCCCCCAAAAAAAAAACAAACAAAAAAACCCCAAATTTGAATACAAACATTTTCAGGTTTGGGTTTTTTCCCCTTCATTTTATTAAGATGGCCTCATCTTGATTCAGCAGACAGATTTCAGGGAAGTAGAGAAAGACAAAAAGAAAGGAAAAAGAGAGAAGCTGTCCTGAACCAGAACAGGGAAACACCCCGCCTGTATACTGCGCTTGCCAACGACGCGGACTCTGTGTAGGAGCTAAGACCAGACGGTTTGCTGCCCTAGAAGCTTGGAAAGAAAGTGGGCACACACGAAACTCCGTATCAGCTTTCGAGGAGAAGTTCACCAGCCCAGGGAAAGACTGGCAGGACTTCCTCCACAAACATCTCATGGCTAACTCAGCAGTGTCATCTGCCTAGAGTCTCCAGTAGCTATGTCATGCTCTAAAGTTACAGAAACATTAGAACCTGTATTTTCACGGAAAAGCTTTTATAAAAACAAAAAAAGAAGTTTTGCCCCTAGGACCACACAGGAAGTGCAGATCCTACTTAATAGGAATTAACATGCTAGCTCCTGCAGGATGGATACAGAATCCAGATACAAAAGAGGATCAGACCATGCTAATTTTCTTTCAGAAGACATTTGTCATCTTTACAGAAACGTAACATTGCATATTAAACAGTCTGTATACCTTAAAAATGTTTCAGTTCAAAATTTGTAATTCAAATCAAGCATGGAAGCACGGTATCTGTCACTATGGCAGTAGCAGTTTCTTTGTGAAAACAAGGAATTCCACACCCGTCCTACACCAGCTTATGATTTTATGTATGCAACGCCCAAGAGGCTGAATGAGCAAAGGAGGTGACTGGGTTGTGCTGTATGCTGATCTGAAACTCTCTTGAGATTTTTTCTTTAAATTAAGTAGATTTTGTCATGCAGATACTGTATTTCTCATCAGTAGGCTGATATTCTTGCTTGTAACTTACAGTAATACAAATAGAAACATTTCTACGTGTGACCAAGCCAAAACTGTTTATCATCTCATTCCACTCTTTCTCCCGGAGTTGAAACATTCGAGCCAGCAGCAGCATGTGGATTTAGGTCAAGCAAACCAAGCGTCACGAACAAGAAGCCTGCGCTCCTGCCAACTGCAAACCTACTTGTGCAGCGCTGAAACCCACCATGGCCACCGCGTTCTCCCTCTCGTGGCTGCAGAGACATTCAGCATCTTTAGCAGAAAGCTTGGAAACCCTGAGCATTTTAACGTGGCGTTAACAGCTGCAGGTGGAAATGTAAGGACGGCACATTTTTAATGACTGACTGAAGCAAGGTGGGAGGTTATGGTGGGGTTTTTTTGTTTGCTTGGGTTTTTTTGGTTTTTTGGGGTTGGTTTTTTTTTGCATATCATTACAGTTTCCATGAGTTCTTTGAGTATAGCAAGTCTCAGTATTAGCTTTCCATACACTGGGTAGCATGGTTTTTTTAAGAGCTGCTGGCTGCTGGTGCTCTTCTTTAAGGCAAACACCTTCCCTCGAGGGAGCACAGAGCCATCAGGGGAAAGGTGCAATGGCTGAGCAGCAAGTGATACAAGTACCAGATGGAATGAGAAGCTCTGAATCATTAATTTCTAGATCTCCTCTTAAGAGAGACTTGAACAAAGGAAATGAAGACAGGAGCAGAGGCGTGCTTTCAGGAATGCGAAACCAATTGAAACACTTTCCATTGCGTTTTGCTAATGCAATTTTTGCTCTTAATATCTTCCATGAGTCTATAGAGAACCAGGCTCACGAGCACAGGAGATTAAGAATTGCAGTATTTTAATGTTTGTGTTGACAGGCCTTTGGCATAATCTTCGGTAGGCTGATTCAGTACTCTTGTCTTGCATAGTGGCCTGACTTGGACAAAAGCTCAACACAAAATCCTCTATCTGACCTCTTTCAAACTTGGACAGACATCAGTTTTGTAGCAGCTAACACCTGCGGCAATGACTGGCGTGACTCTCTGCACTTGGAAAGATGCAGACATCTGGACTCGTTCAGGATCCAGGCAGAGAGGTGAACTACCCTGCTGCAGGATGCTTGAAGAGGGCGAGGGTTGTTTGGTTTGGATTCCCTCTCCTCCCACCCCACCCCAAGAAATTTTGGCTCAGCAGAGAAGTGAAGGCTCAGACAGGCAAACCCTGTATTTTGTTAATTTTATAAAGAACATACATGATCAAGTCCAACTATTCCTCATAAACCTCCTTTGCTAGAAAAATCAATCACACAAAATAGTAAAAGCAGGTGTTTCAGTTGCCGTTCAGATGCAGATGAAATAATACAAAGATACTAAATGCAACCTAAAGCATTACCTTAAACATTTTACCTTAACATATTTCATCAAGGAAAGGAAACAGCACTGCTAGCCATCAGTTTGAGAAATGCTATTTTAGCCATAACACAGAGCTTTGATTTAATTTAATACATCTTTGATGAATAAGTAAGTAGATTACAAAGATTATTACGTTTTGTTACACATGGATAATTTCTTATGGAAGCCTTTGACATTGATGTAACATCTTTAAATTTTTTTTAGTCCTCTTATCAGAATGGATGGGTAAGTCACAGACTGAATGATCAGATAATATCTACCATTAGAAAGGCACAAACCAAAACTAGTCCGTGCATTCCATTGCTTCCTTTGAAAAAAATGAAACTAGTTTCCATGCTATTAATGACATTTTTTTGCTTCCCACTAACCAGTAAATACCATACTGACCCATCAGACATAAGCACAGGCTTTTCACTTGCTTACTTTGCTCTTTCCAGTAGTTTTATTGCTTCTTCTCTTCTATCCTGGTCCAGATACAGTATTGCCAGCTCCAGCAAGGCATTTGGAATTAGGTAATGATCATATTTTATCTTCTTCTCACTGCATTGGAAAAAAAATAGCCTCAAGATCTTGAAATGATATATTGTTTCCTTCATTTAACAGTTCCAAACACAAATAAATAGGAGATTAGCTAAGATCAGGAGGAGCAATCAATCTCTATTACAACACTTGTCATGTTCTCTATCCAAAACTACCTTCCACGTTATTAAACGTGCATTTTGCATAACCATCCTGCAGAATATGTTATATCTCAGGATTACAAAATATTGCCTTTATTATCAGGAAAGTATTAGAAAAGATGACAATACTATGAGATCTATACACGCCAACTGACAAAAAGAGATGCCATTCCTTGCATGATGTATAGAAGTTCCAAGTACGATGGTGCTGCTATCTGTCTCTACAGACTGCATTTGGCTTTTTGGGTACAGCTTCTTCATGACTTGTAAGAGAAGGGGGGAAAGAGAGAGAAGTGGTATCTCAAAAATTTTATGCATGTGTAAGTCCCCCAAAAAGGAGAAAATATCTCAGTAAAAAGTGCAAATTTGCAATTCTGCTTCTATAAGTGGCTGACAATACTGGCAATTAAAATTGCAATTCCTTGATATCAAAGCAACTGAAATAAATACTAAAGATATTCCAGTCCTCTCCCTTCTATTCATATCACAGTTGCATCTCCTCTTACTTGAAATGAATAGTTACTGAGAAATCCCAGAGCTCTCCTATATGCCAGGTATGAAAACTTACTTTAAATAGATGTAATTAAAATGGCCTTCTGCTTCTGAGATCTTGCCCAAATGCTTGAGGCATAAACCCTTTAACAGTTTTATCACGCACTGGTCATCTGCTAGTAATTCTGTAGCTGCAAGATGAAATAAATAGCACATTTTAGAAAACTCTAGAGCAGCAGAGACTTTTACACAAGTAGTGCACCCACAGCCTATTTACTGGAACACAGGACAGGAACTAACCGGTCAATTTAGTTCATTTAATGCAGAGACAAACACACATCAACCTTTTCATAAATTGATCAGGCTTTGTCTAAAAATTGTTGGGTTGTTCTTTCCCCCCCTACTCCCCCTGAAAGGTTTTCCACAATCTTATTGTTCTGACACCTAAAAACTAACTTAAAGTGTCCGCTTTGGAAATATTGAGGTCCAATTTATCATCTCTGAACCTTATGCCTTTACTGCCCTTTAGTATACATAGCTCCCTCCTTGACTTCTAGTCACACGATCTATTCATAGGTGCTTTATCAATTCTACCCTTTTGTTTGGCTAAACAAAAATATGCCAAACTTTTCTACCTGCACCTCACATCCCCTCATCTTACAATACCTTCTGTTCACCTCTTCTGAGTTTATACTTATAACTAGGAGTGCGCAGAGTCTTACCAGTGCCTAGTTCAAAGCCATTACTAACAACACCCTTTCTCCATCAGAAAGTTTTTGCACGATACATTTCAAAGAAAATATCTGGCTTTTTCATAGCCATTCCATTTAGGCAGCTTAGTCTTGAAGTTTACAAGCAAAATCTTGAACTTGCATGCTTATTCCCAATTCATGAAATACCAACTAAAAATAATTTCTGCAAAATTTGCAATACTGCACCTTGTGCTCCTTGTTTTCACTTGTCTAAACCTTACCTGGTTCTTCCTCTATCACTCCAGCTGCTTAAATGCTGACACATACTACAGAAATAGTTGCTCCCCTTTGGACTATGCAGTTGGAGGCCTTGATCCTACAGCCGGAGTCACTTACATTGCTAAATCCCACAGAGGCCTCTACATACATAAGTCACCAAAGCAAAACCCAGGGAAGATGCCCAGAGACTATGCAGCAAACTAACTTAGAAGGCACAGGGAAGAGGGCAATAGTTAACACACTAAGTATGTGCACAGTGAGATGACTCAGGGCCACAGAAGAGGTATTTAATGAAATTTAAAAAAAACCCCCACCCACCAGTTGTCTCTTCTGGACATCTGTTCCAAGGACACATTCACACGCATGTTGTTATTTCCTCTACTTATATCCTACAAACTGCCCTGGATTGTATAAGCAGGCGTTTAGGGACCTATCCTAGACACAATTATGCACATCAGATTTTCATTTCTAGACATTACTTCCACTAACAGTCTTCACTTTACCTCTTATACGGTATAAAGCTGCTAGAAGCACATCCTCAGATTCATAATTTTGTCGTGTTAGATTCTTGCATTATGAATCTAACTGCAATACAGAGAAAATCTTGAAAACACAATAGTTTAGCCCCAAACTCTGTCATGAAAGGTCAAGGAAAGCATGATGCCTGGAAACAGCAAAGTCACTATTTGGAATGGGTAATACTTTAAATTGTTGGTGTGTTTAAAATACATTGCACTTTTTGATTACATGTCCTCATAGTGTTTTATAAACATGAATCAGCTTCTACAAATCCCTGCAGAAAGCCAGCCTTATCCACAATTTACCAACTAAGAAAAAAAGGGAACAGAGAAATAATTCACTTATTCAAAATAATGTAGCAAAATGGGTGACAAAGGAAGCGAAAGGGTCAAAAGCCTTCTTCCAAGATGTCACCTTCACTTAAAATATTTTTCTGTTCTCTTTCACAATTAATTAAAAAGGAGACAGCTGTAGCAAGTCTTTCAGGCAACTCTTTCAAATCTTGCATAACACAATGTGCACAGGAAGACCAAGGTCCTAGAAAAGACTGCAATGCAGTGATTTAGCCCACATTCCTTTGTCAACAGGGGCTTGATCCTTTTGCGGGAAGGTAGTATATAATCGTAAGATAAAATATTTAGTAAGGGAAAATTTTGCGAGAAAAGCTGTGCAGACTCCCACAGGAGTTGGGAAAGATTGGCAAGAAATAAACATCAATTGAACTTTCTCATGGATGCCTAAATAACACACTGACAGAAGCTGTGGTAGCAGAGCCTGTTCTAGCTCAATACCGTCCCCTATCTCATGCTCATTCACAGCACAAAGGAAGCCCATCCCTGGTGTCCCAACTTTCTGTAACATACTGTTGACATGCAAATACCATTCAGTCTAAGGTCACATCATAAACTGACAGTACATTTAAAAGAGAAGACTGACTTGTCTCCTATTTATCCTTCAAAACTGAAATACAGTATCTGAGGATAACAAAGCTTCATGATCCAAGTAATCAAGTCAATGCATATACTGATTTTGATCTACCAAAATAAACAGGCTTTTAATACGTCATAAACTATTCCTAACACACATCTGTGGATGGAAAAATCACTTGCTACTATAGTAAGTTATTACTACATTAAAAACAAAAACTATTCCTATCTGCATAAACAGCTTATGGTTTCATTATCTATGTTCCTCCTATGATCAGATTAACTTTACTAATGAGTGTCTCTCTTTATTCACAGATAATATCTTTAGCTATTGCACTGTAAAATACCTGCTTAAACCATATCACTGATTACCTGAACTTCTTGCCAATGCTTCTTCTGCTTCAATTAAAGTCTCTAACATGCCTTCTGTTAAGTTGGGGCATTTTCCAATTACAGCATAGCCATTCCAGATATACATCATTTCCTAGGGTCAGGGAGAAATGACAGCATCATTAATTACAGTACTGGATAAATGCAGTCATCAAATATTTTGATTTATAAATGCAATCATCAAATACTTTAGTTTATCTCTGTATGATGAAAAAGTTACAGATACCTTAAATAAGAGGTCAGTTTGTCAAAACATATTCTCATTGCAACTGAAAAATTGTTACATTGGTTTTCACAACAAATTAGCCCTGGAAGACAGCTAAAGAGCCATTTACTACACAGAATGCAAGGAGTATTGCTTGAACAGAATGCAAACACAATCTCACTTATACTACACTTACGGATCAAGGCAAGTACCAACAAAACAGCCTTAAAACATTCATGGCACATGGCTAACTGTCCCTTGATTAAGGTCTCCTCTTGCTTTTCAGTTCTATCCCAGCCAGGACAGTAATAACTGTAATTACAATGTATTGCTTCTATGGAAAAATATGAAATCTCCACACAACAAAACAAAAAGAAAACCAAACCCCCTAACCTTTAAGCCAAGCTTCAAACAAACCAACAGAATTTTAGAGCCAAATTGTAAACCTCTTAAGTTCCTCAGGTTTGTTTCATCTTCCCACAGAAATTAACTTCTTTCTTATTCAACTGTTCTTAGAGTAAATTTTATTAAAAGCTATTGGTTTCATTCCTATTTGTTATGGTGGTTCTCTCTTAGAGCATATCACCAGCCCAAATGTGCCCATTGCCACCAGCAATCACAAAGTTAAAGATGGAAATATACAAAACTTACGACTGGTCCTCATGACAAGTTATGTATTCTATTTATTTATACAACCTATTCTGTATTTGATTTAAAGCTTTTCCATAAAATTTCTGTATAGAATAACCGAGTTCTGGAACTATAGCACAAAGCTGCCAGGCTAGACTAGATGAAACAGTCTGTTAAGCCCCGTCACCGTTGCTTTCACTATCTGATCTCTATTGATTGGAAAATCTGTGCTGAACTTACTGGATCTAGTGCAGATTTGTTAACATGTTTTTGACACAGAATTACTCAAACTATATTCTAGGCTAAATCTCTGAGTTAAGACTTGCTTGAAGACTTGTTCCTCTCTGCAAGTACCTTCACAGTGAAAAGAAAAATCTTGGGGATGAGATTCTGCATCCAATTCCACATCCTCAGAGTGCTTTTACCTGTTCAGCTGCGGCATCTGCTGCCTCAGAAATGCAACTGCAGCAGAAACAAAGGACGCAGAAACAAAAGACGCAGTGCCCGGCCGCTCCAAGGAGAGCGAGCCCTTAGTACAGAAACCTGTTCTGCCAAAATCCAGTTAGAATAGCCCGGCCAAACCCCAGGTGGACACGTTTCTTACTCTCTAGAGTCCCTGAAATCTGAAAGGCAAATCAAAGTAACCTAATTATTTCTGTCATTTCAGTTTTATGACTTAGTGGAAAGTGGTCCCTAGTGAATACCCACGCTATGCTGAAACAACTATATTTCTCCAAGAAGCACTGTGTCACATACCCAGCTGGTGGGCTGAGAAATGACTACTCACTGGTGTCTCCAAGAGGCTCTCTTTGTTCAGGCATTTTTTTAAAGAATATTTACTAATCATCCATCTGTTTCTCAAACATAACAGCTCAAAGCACTACAAATGTTAACACCACTGCACTTGGCAAACCTGTGGAGTCAATATCCTTTTATGTTCTTTTACGTGTTCTTTGCAGGCAGATTTTTGTAAGTACACCTTGAGCGAGGCAATGGGTGCCTTACACAGCTGTTCTCATCTGGCCACAGGGAACTGGCCAGCATTACATGCAACAAAAAAAATATAATTAAAATAATTATAATAATAAAAAAAATCAAGAGTATGCAATGGTTTTCTGGAGTGGCTAAAGGATTTGGCTGTTTCATCCCAGCACCCATGAATTGCTCTGGAGAGCACCGAATGGCAAACATCCAGGGGCACGTTAAGCAGATGCTTACATGCAGTCCCCCATCCTTGCACCATTTCCTTTTTTTTTTTTTTCCCCCACCCCTAACTTGTATCTTAAAGTCTCCTTTTAGTAGTCTCAGCAATGACACATGACAGAAGAGACCTAGGGCAAAGTTCCTCAAAAGGGAATCAAAAGAAAGCTGTTGGGAGCATGCTAGTCTATAGCTGGAATAATGAGTTACACATGCAACACATTTACGTGTCACAAACAACTGGCTTGGTTCCCTGTGGCTGGTGCATGCCCCAGTTTTACAGCATTCCTCGCATTCATTTGGCTTTGCTTTGGGAACATTCCAGTCTCCTGCAGAGGTTTTACCTTAGAAACATGGAAAGATACTATTCTAATTATCTCCATTTTATTTCCATAAGTTAAAAAAATGGTAATAAGGTGGGGGGAGGGGTATTTCTAACTTACCAAAGGTGGAACAGGCAAAGGAATGGGGTTTGAAGAAAGATATCGTCGAGCTTTCCGAATTGCAAACTTTTCTGTAGGCAGCGATTTCCCTGCAATTTTCAGTTTCAAACTGGGAACAATCCTGAAAGATTAAAGGAAAACATAAGGAATTTTTTCCACTGTGAACCTCTGGGAAAAAACCATTCACACTTTAAAAAAAAAAAAAAATCAAACCAAAGGGAAGTTAAAAAAGCTGTTACACACTGAGCTATTGCTACCTCTGGGGAAGCTGAGCAATACATACTCACAAAAGGTGTCTTTATGCAGGGCACGTCTATCTCCAGGCTTCCTCTCTAATCAAGCAGGAGGAAGAAGGACTCTTCCCCACCCAAAGAATAAATTAGATGATGCACATAACTTATAAAGGGCTCATCTCTCTTCAGAGACTAAGAAAGAGGTAAGCTAGCTTTTGTCAGCCTTCCTCCCATTCTCCCAAAACTATTCACTTCCTAATGGATCCCAAATTCAGTGAAATATGCTTATAATGATTATATAAGATCTGGAACACCTGAAATAAAAAAAGTGGTATTTAGATTTTTTTTAAAAATTATAAAAAACAAATGAATCAATTTTCTTTGTCCCAGTAAGGTTTAGGCATTTTTGAGGTTAAACTTTACAATCAGGTTAACTCATTATGTTAATAATGCATATATTCACTCACATATTTAACTATTTCATATTCCTCTCAGACTCAAAACCCAAGAATCAAGTTGTACTGATGTCTCCACTGAGGAGGCACACATCTTGTAGCATAATCCATTGAAGCTTTCACATCTCACTTGCCATTTTGATTAAAGGAAACAACTGAAAAAGAATGTGAATATTAGGTGCAGCAGCCCCTGCATGGCTGACAGACCTAATCTCCTATCCCTAAAGTATCTCCAGGCCAGTAGAAATCTGCTGTCTGAACTCATGGTCCACTTTTAGACTAAGGGAATGTTTCATTCTGCAATTTCTTACTAATCCAATGCTATTTGCACAATGAACAATTTTGCCTCTCTTCCCCCAACACTGTGACGTGAAAAGATAGGAAACTGTTGTAACTGGGAGTTAGCAAATTTTACCTAAATAATTCAACTTCGCTGTCTCCAAAAGGACTGCAGTCATCTGGTCCAAACATACTGAGATAAGCGGCTTTCATGTAAATATAAGTAGCCTGCAAATGCAATCAAGAATATCTATACAGAAAAATGAATTTACAGCATCACCATTATGGATATAAAGCACAAAACAGCAACAAAGAGGAAGAAGTTGCTGCTTTTGCTCACAGACAGACATAATTTTACAAAATTTTAAGCAGGAGAAGTATTTTAGAAAGTGGAGTATAGAATTTTTTTAATCATGTATGTCTTTGTTTACTTTGTATCAGCTTATAGTTTATGTCCAAATTCCAAGAACAAATGTCATGTTTGTGTGAACTGAATTTTTATTACTCTCAGGAATACATGCTAGAAAGCTTATGAAAAGGTCATACTCTGAAAAAAAAAAAATACTACTATATAGTCTATGTGTCCAGTCACAACTGGGTAGCACATGTCAAATATTAGGTTCCAGAAAACAGGTTTTGAAGGGTTTCATGATTTCAGATTATGAAAAGTACAGATTTTGTAGGGATTCCTGAGAAATCATACATTCAGCAACCAAGGAAAGCAAAGCAGGAGAGGACATCACAACTCTTGCAACAGTAGAGAATAATGGTGAGTTCTTGAGTGCTCTTTAAGGAGTCTACAGTAACCATGTTTCAGGAGTTTTCTGGAATATTTTAAGCTGTGATTATTTATTTACACTGGAATCCAACAGTGCATATATGTGACTGTCTTTCATTTCGCTCATGTAGTTACTAGTTTGCTACTATCATGTTGCACTGTAGATTACATGCTAATAGGAAGCAACTTCTCTGCTTCTCTAAGGCCCTGGCAATATAGTATAAAAGTCTACACATAGTTTGAAAGGATACACGTTAATATTAATCCCACAGCATTTCAGGATGTTTAAGCTTTTAGTCAGGTGGTCTCTCCTGGCTGTGGGAGTTCTGTGGGAGCTATTCAGAGTAACGTGCCTGGTTGAATGCGTTGCTGGAATCCCTGAGGACACAGGGTGTCCGTACTACAGTTTTCACCCGAGTGGGAACACTGAGAGAGCTGCCCTCACCCGGCTGCTTGGATCTAATGTCAGTTTTGGTGCCACCTGGCCAATACATACAACGTGTAGTAGAAAAAACAGACAGAGATACCCTCCCCACACATAGTCTGGTCACATTAAGAGGAAACCTCCCATCAACCACACAGCCACCCTGGCCAGTTTTAATCCCTTCTGACAGATCTCCCCAGGGCTCAGGGGAAGACGAAGGGAGGAAAGCTACCAGGGCTCTGGGTGGAAGAGCTTCTCCCTTTCAGATGCACAGGACAAGGCGCCTCTTATAATTATATTTATTGTCCTGGAGGCATCATCATGGCTAGCCTCACTCATCACCAAAAGAGCTTATATCCATAATGTAATGAATGAAATGGCAGCTTGCCTCACTAATTGCAATGTGTTGATGACATAACCAGTCAATACACAGCAGAACATCTTTTAACAAGCTGTTCTTCATCTACAAGTCAGGCCCAAAAGACTTCTGTTTGCCCACGATCTGTTCAGATTTGAATGTTTGCAATTCACTTTGTTCTCTAAGATCCACAGCAGATCAGGTTTTGTTTTACCATCTTCATCTTCAAAGCTACAAAAACTTCAAAGCTACAAAAAGCCAACTCAATCTGATTGAAAGTTAACAAGATACTACAGGGCCTTCTGCCCTCCTCTTCTGATTAACTTACCTTTGACCAAGTGTTTTCCTTGCTTAATAGGTCTGCATAGAAGAAAGCCATCTTCCACTGGCGCTTGTAGGTGAAGCACCACATGAGCTCCCAGTAACACATGTGATGAAACTGCTTCCAGTATTGCTGAGCCTCGCAACATTCTTCATACCTATTAACTGCCTGAACACAGAGATTTCCAAACATTGTCTCAATCGTGTGTAAACACACACATAACACTAGTGCTGTAATAGACACTGGGGCTTCACAATCTGCTGGCATGGCTCCTGCAACTTCCAAATTATTAACAGCCTACTATTCCCCAAAATCCCATCTGTTGGCTTTACACGAGAGATCCTTGGCTCCACAGTCATCCTGGCATTAGCAAGTTTACCCCTGCCACAGAGTTCCCCACTCTTGGTAGTTATATTAAGTCCTAAGCATAGGCAAAATGAATGCTTGTGTCTAGGGAAATTAGGAAACTAAAGTCAAAGCACAGATGCTCGGCTGACATTTACTGCTGCAGCTCCAAAGATTTCAAGGGAGCTACCACACTGCATGCCGGCTGATACTCTGTCTCAAGAGTATTTAGGACGTGCATTCTTCACCTCCCTAATTCTTTCAAGTCTTGTATGACTCTCCACTCAGACTGAAGGCAAAACTCGCTTCAGGATAGGAAAGACAATGAGAAAACTGTGTCATTAATACTGGCGGATCAGATTATCACCAGAAATTGAGAAGAGCTGGGCAAACAAGCTAGACAAAATAGTTTTCAAAATTCCTATTTGTAATTCATAAACTATAAATTACATACAGGCCAAAGCCACAGGAAGCATTAGCTAAAAAGGAAACATTGTTCCTGGAGGAGTTTTTCTAAAGCTTTCGAGACTTACTTTCCCAAGAGCAAAAGGATTACTTACCGCATCAATATTACCCTTCAGTGTTTCTATCCTGCCTGCAAAAAACAGGAATATGGCTCCCTGTAATAAATAATAATAAAAATACAAGTATTCTATAACAGTTTTCAAGCTGACCATACAGTCTAGATTTGGCAAGAAAACATTAAACAACCATACCAAACTGAATGATGGTTCATTTTACCTTTGGATAGCGAGCCAAGTAAGGCTTAAGGAGTCTTTCTGCCTCCTCAACATTTCCTTTCCCTGTCCCTAGAATGCATAAAAATGCAAGTGATAAAAATAGTGAGAAAATAAAAAGGAACAACAACAACAAAAGAAAAGCACAGGAACGTAAAGTATTGATTAGGTATGCTCATCTGGCCAACGTGTAAGTTCCTCTGATAAGTGAGGTGTAAATACAGGTTGGTGTCGCACTAAGCCAGCAAGCAGGAAAACCTGAACAACATTGTGCTTACTGACTTGAAAACTCACTTATGCGCAGCCCAACCCATCTTGTAGAACACTTTAGCAGAGATAACAGGGAAGTATATCTCAGCAGGAAGCTACCATCTCCCAAAAAAAGTCAAGGATGATTTATAAACAGGAACAAAGTATTCAGGAAGTCATCACTTACAGCAATTATTTTAACCTCCCAAGTAATGCACCTCACTACTGAAGACAGATTTAGTTCTCACAACTTCCTTTGCTATCCCCATCGTCTCCCTTCCTAGGTGTTAAACAAACCTCCATCTTGAAGAATAAGACACTCTCTTCAGTTACGATCACTACTGTAAAATCACCCACAAATGAGTTCTATTTAATCTGATCATTAACCAACAATTCACCAACAAATAGGTGATGGAATCATCTTTTTCCCCTCTGTGTCCCACAAGAACTAATCAAACCAAGAGTTATTATAAACAATCTTACCTAACACAAAGGTCATGAAAGTATGATAGCAAAGCAACAGCATGGTACACAGCACCGACCTAAAGCTGTATGATGATGCTCCTTCTTGAAGCTGCAGCAGACCATGCTCCTGTGCAAACAGAGGTGAGGAGGACAAAGTATTGGAAAAGAACCAAAGCTGTGTTTTGCTAGTTTGTTAACTTCTGCAGTGTCATCTACAGATTGCTCGCTCACCAAATTCCCAAAATGCACTGACGTACGTTGCTTACATAGCAATCAAAGCTAAAAACACACATATGAAATTATCCAAGTTTTTGATGGACTTACTGCTTAGCCTGGAAAACATCCGATGACAGAGTAGCAACTTAGGATTTTTTACATGGTTAACTATAAGAGAATGTTAGACAACTTATCAACATCATCCAAGTGCTGCTAAACAGCATTCCAGAAACAAAAAACACAGTTTTGAAATGCAAGGCAAGGGACACATATTGCCATTGTGCAGTGTATCCATGTTTGTTGTTATTCACTGCATAAGCAAGTTAAAGATATCAAGAGAAAAAAAAATAAATCTTCAACTAGAAGGACAAAAGGGTGTTTTTTTGTTAAGAACAAAACAAGCTTTGCAATGATGTTGGCCCACTACCATCACTGGAAAAATATGATGAAGAGAAGACTATTTCTGTTCCCTTTGGGAAGAACTAAAGCAATCAAGTATGATGCTGTGTTCATATTCAATGAGAGCACAATGGATAACCAGCTTTAAGGATTCAGGCTCCTGAGGCAACAGCATTTGGCAGCCCATTCTAGGACTGGCTCCATGACATCAACAGCAAGAATATAAATATGCAAACATATTAAATATGAGATCTGCCTACTAGTAAATATGCGCAGTAAGACGTCCACTGTGTGCCGGGGAAAATTCTGTTTAAAAGTTATACTATGACTGTGATGGAAAGTTACTGGAGTGTGATGTATGTGACTATAAGGACATCCTTTCAAACCAGCTACACTATAAATAGGGACCCTGAGGGATGGCTATCGGAGCCACTGCGGGAGGTATCAGGGAGAGCGCTCAGAGCATGAGCTCAAGACAGATTTTCATCTTTCGTGTGTCCATGCCAACAGAAGGGTGTCACACTACCTCATCTTTAACACTTACTGCGTAAACCATGAAGCCTGTAATCATATTCTAATTTTTATCATACATGTATTTTTTCACTTAAGTAGTGTGGTTAATTATTTCCACAAATTCGGTTATTTTGTGGGTTTTTAAAAAAACAAACTTAAGTTATTACCTTAGTTACTGTTATAGGGAAAGGTACTATTAACACATGTATTTGCAGGTCAATTAGTATAACATCCAGCCTGGACATAATAATGAAAATATTGACTTGCATGTCACTTCAGAAGAAATCAAAGGATACTAAAATCATTACCAAAAATCAACAACTTAATGGAAATGAAGCACTTGACAAAATAAAGCCAACTTCATTTTCTGCTGAGAGCAAAAGTTTGACTGATACAGATAAATAACAAAATATGATATTTTCAGCTTCTTTAATCTGCTGAGATGAAAACCACAAATATTCGGATTTAAAAATGTCTCAATGTAGCACTGCAAGGTAGAAGACATAACAATCTGTGGAATTAATTTTGGCAGAAAAAACATTCCAAAGTACATTTTTTTCCAATTGAAAAATCTTCAGGCCGGATACTTCACTGAGCCTTTACTGATATCAGTACTTTGTTTGATATCTGCCATATAATATAAATATAAAACGGCTGCTGATCACATTGGTGAATAGCACCAAGAATGATACTAAACCAAATTACATTAGTTATATAGAATAATTTAATAATTTGTCAAGTTGATCTCACTGATGTACTTCAGTCCCCAAAACATACTTTAATATGGCCAAACACAAAGTTATCATCTGCACGGACAAGGAATGCAATCCACACCCACCCTACGCGGGACTGCATCCCGGAAAGCAGTAAATGTGAGGTAACTGGGTTAAGCACATTGCCACTGCATCAGAAGAGGGCTGCAAATCTGGCATACTGGAGCCTAAATTCTTAAGCTGACTAGTTACACAGGTATGGGAAGCTCACCAAGCAAGTTAGTTCACTCTGTGGTATGTCCATAATCCTATTTTGTCCAGTACAGGTATTAAAGAATGCTTGTATTTCACTCTGCCACTTGAACACCCCAAACTTTCTATATTAAAGTAACAATATCATCAGCAGACACAGTCTGCAAAAAAGAAATCTGGAAGTAGTTGTTATTAGTATTACGCTTACTTATAGAAAAGATTGCAACAAAGCTGCTTCTCCTCAAAAAAATGGTTGCTTCTTTCTGATGAGATCCCCAGGAAAGTGGGATGATGAAGGGTGTCGCTGGGAAACATGGTTTAGATACCACACTGAGTCAGCCAGCCCCCCAGGCTCCCTCTGCGGCTGGCAGAGACAGAGGTGCTCCTCCAAGGAACAATTCAGCACAGAAGCTTAGGTCAGACATCATGAATCACCTTTTGAAGCACCTACCCTTTCTCCACAGGGAGCCTTTGGAGATTAGCCGGCAAACCTCATCAGCTAAGTGAGGTGCCATGAGTTGGGCGATACTATTACACCCATGTAATCCTCACTGGGATCAAACTGAGCATCTCAGTACTAAATCACAAGCAGCTACTACTTGAGCCTAGGAAGTAATTCTGTAAACAAACTACACTCATTGCTACCAGTCACTAAGTGAGCGTGTTATATTTAATTGTTAGGACACACCTTCTAACCATAAATAACCCATAAATACCTCCCACACCTACGCTACAGGTGATATGAGCAATCCCAGAACACCAGGAATGAGCTTCCAAACAATGTCTATTACAGGGCATATTGCTTCAATATAAAACAGATGTCAAGGCAACAAGTGCTTGTAATTTCTCCGAAAAATTTACATGACATTAACACATTTAGGTTTTGTTTTCACACAGCATGTAAGTTGCTCTGAAGGGCATAAGGTATAATGCAGAGCAGGGGAAAAATGACACTTCTTAGAGACAAACGTGATCCAATATGGTAATTCTCACTTTTCTGTGCAAGTTGGTCATAACATCCCACAACCTCTTAATTCCCAAGAGTGTCACTACATTATATTACATCAGTAGCTCATTGATTCGATCCTTGTTCCAAGCCATCCAACGCTCTGTCATTCAGGACTCCTCACATGAGCAGTGGGGATTCCCACAGTGAATGCAGGATGAAGGACAACGCTCAAAACCATTATCAGACAACGTTGAGACTGGTTCATATTTATTTCAGCTGTCATTGACTAAAATCCATCTACTTTCCTGAAGCGAAAGCTCTTGAATGATACTTTTAAATAATTCTCTTTTAATTAGGGCCCTAGACAATGAAAGCAAAGGAAAGCCATCGCTCATGTCCCATGACCTGATCGCATTACTGCAGGCTTAGAAGGAGGATGGATAATGCTAATAGTTTTTATGAAGAATAGACTAATTAAACTGGTAGATGGGGCATTTGAATGTATCCCATGAAATAATTTTAGATTTAACCTTCATTTAAAATTTGCAGAAAAGACCAAAATGCAAATCAAAAAGGTGCTTAATGGGAAACTGGAATTCAATTTATTACAAATTGAGACATCAAAAATATTCTTCAGCTCAGCTGCTTTGGGAAAAATGTCCTCCCACATCAAAAAACATAATTTGAAAGAAATTGGTTCTATCTGAAAGTTTTCCTGCCTTCCCCTGAAATCATGCTGTCATCCGACCCTCTGACAAATTGCATTTAACATATGGTGGGCTCGTGTCAAACTTTTCTGCAGTTTAGCAGCACAGTATTTGTAATCATCTACGAAATAAGAACAAAAGTAAATATTAGCCTCAGACCTGGCAGAGGGGTCAGTAAGAAGGATTCAGTGCTTATACGGGACACAGCGCAAGGACTCTTCTGACATCACACCACAAATTAGTTATCGTTAAACACACAGTCCCAATGGGACACATACTCCACCTACTGCCCAGGGAGCAAGGAAGGCATGCCTCCCCAGCACAGCGTACTGGATGATGTGTAATACATACCTCTGCCCACAAAAAAATTTTCACAAAATTGGGCAAAACTGCATTGAACCTCAACGCCCCAATGCAGGGCCTACTCCAATGAACATGAGCCCATATTTTGACTAATGCTACAGGGGAAAGGAGTCTGAACAGTGAGAACGACACAAATGGCACACCTTGGAGTGGAAGGGAACAAACGTGGCCTCAGGCTACTTTTAGACTTTCTTGATCTTATCCTACCTACTATTTTGAGACTCCAGACTGCTGTTAAGTTGATCATGTTGTTCACAGGGCCCACAAATGGCTTAGGAAGTAATCAAGCTTTGGGCATGTCCTCATTTATTATCAGACATGTCATGTCTGAGAGACAAGAAGAGTCCCTAGGGGCAAATCTGCTGGCTTCAAGGCAGATGAGTGTTGTGGAAGATATCGCAATGCAATTTTACATCCATTTTAATAAACACGTGACCCACACCAAAAGCAAGCTGTCCTCCAGTGCACTGCAGGTCTCAGGTAAACTGTAAACAGCTCGAGGCACCAGCCATGGCTCTCTTGTCTTTTTGCACAGTCTGATGCTCACCATGAGCATGGAAATGGAAAAGACTGTAAGATCAAACGGAAAAGACTGCAAGATCAAATTGTATTCTAAATTTCTTTCTTCTGGATGGGGTGCAGCACACGACACACAAACTTTCCCTCTCCTCCTCTATCACTGTTTCTTTCACCTTCAAGACTCTTGTCTGTACTGCAAGGGGACAGCTTCCTCTTTCAAGTTTTGGAAAACCACCACTGGAAAGGATTGCAAATGCAACTGCAATTTTGCTTTTGGCTTTAGGCATCTGACTTGCAAATGTTAAAAGCAGAAAGACTTTTTAGGATGTTAAAATAAATGACCATCAACGAACTTTGATCAACATGCTTAAAATACTTTTTTTATGGTGTGCAGACAGCAGGTTTCTGTTTGAATTTATGGTAATCTAGGTCATGCTTCAGTGAGTTATTAAAAAACTGGAACAGGCACTGACTCATCACCACAAATATCAGCCCACTCATAGCCATACAAGAAATCCCAAGGCCAAAAGAAAACAACAGAAATTCAATTAGAGGGACAATTTTCATCTGCAGTAGTAAGATGAGCGTTCAGCAAAGTATTCTCAGAACTCTACTGGTACGCAAATTGCCCTTACCTTTCTAGGAGAATATTTTGTTTTAGATGCTCTTTCTTTTCATAACTAACAGGTAGAACTATTCAATTTCTGCCTCTACTGCTTGTGAAACAGCTCCTGACCAGCTCCTGGAAACTTCCAAGTTCTAATCCATGCTCTGCCAAAAGCTCCTTTTTTTTAAACAAGACATTTTATTTTCAGATCTAAGATCCTTCCTGTAAGCTAATAAAATGGTGATGACACTCATCCAGCTGTCACATAAGGTCACAGCTCTGATTAAGGAAACATTTTTCTCCTTGAAGCTTGTTTTGTAAATAGAAAGCATTAGTTTTAACTTGTTTATACAGCTTTTGTTGTGTTTGCAGGACATCAAACATTTACCTTATCCAGCATTTATGAAATAAATGTGATTAGTGGTTTAGGTTGAACAGACCATGTTTTCTCAATTCAGGAACCCAACTTTGAGCGAATCTCATTTCCTGCCAGTAGAATGAGGTATGAGGTATCAAGGCCAAGATATTCCCATCAATTTAGTATCCTATTTTGAAACAACAAATCCACAAAAAACTAACACAGCAGTTTTTGTGCATCTGCCCTGCAGAAAAACTCAGGTTCACTTGAGTTTACTGGTGCTTCATTACTACAGTCCTTAAACTGCATGCAAAAACAACAGTTTGGACTGGTTACTCTCTAGGCAAAAAAGCACTTACTCTTTCAGGCATAGAGAATTTACGTGCTACACTCAACTTATGAGTTGATATTAAAGACACAGAGAAAAAATCAGAAATAAAATTGAGAGTTTTTTTCACCAACTGGATGTCATGCAGGAACCTGTCAGGGACATTCAGATACCATGACAGTAACTATCAAGTAAGGTAATATATTAAAGGCTACAACTACACTTTTGGCTATGGATTTCTGAGCACAAGCGTATATCAACAGACCACTAACTAAAAACCTAAATATGTCAACATCATTGTATTAGCCATTATCTTTATCATGTTTCACAACTGTATCATCACTGAACAATGGTATCACAATCTTTGAAGTGTAATAGTTCAGACAAAAATACAAAGGAAAACAAAGCTGCATGAAAGCATCAGTGCCAACAGCGCGCACATGATACCCATCAGAGTGTTTCAGGGGGTTACAGCTAATGTGAGGAAGAAGAGAGAAAATCCTGTCTCCATTTTTTAATTTAAAAGTGAAAGAACTGTACCAATAATACTTAGTTCACATTTACCTTATTTCCAGAAAATCCAACAAACTCCAGTAATCTCAGAATCCGGGCAGGAAACATGGACAGTGTCTACAGAAAGAAATGCAGCAGTTATGCAGTAATAGACTTTCTGTCTCTCAGCTACCAGCTGCCTCCTACAGCTTTTCCAAACACAAGAAATGATCACTAAAATTACTAAAAACATCTTTATACGTCTCAAGATTTCCTGGGTAAATATATACACCTGCTATATTTTCCGTATGATTTCAATGGAAATATCTGTTTAATATAGGGACCCTGTGTCTCCAGGATTCCCTGCACAGAAATATGTTTGCATACCACACGCTTCGTAACTCTAGTATGTCTTGGATCGGAAATACTGGGTGCGTACCGCAGAGCACATATTTGTTCTTTGTGCAGTAAATCTAACATTTGTGTGAGTCTGGCACATGCCCAAAGTAATGCAAACAAGGGGAAGAGGCAATCACCTGAACAGCCACGTCACCCCTCATCATCTCTGGCTCTGCTGCTTCTGTGCAAGTCTTCTCCTGGTGAGAAGTCTCCCAGTGAGTCCCTCCAAATGCCTCCCAAGCATTGGTCACTTGGCTAACGAACACCCTCACTGGAAGCTGGGCACAGGCGCTCAGCTATAGTCTCAAAGAAAGTGCCCTTAGCCCACGTCAGATAATTTTCTCAGTTAATCATTTCCCCAGGAGGATGAGCAAGTGGGTCACAGCACACACCGAGCAGTGTTGCCCATGTTGCAGGTAGTAGTCTCTTTATTTCTAAAGTGTGTTACTATCCAATGTTTTTAGACCACAGACTGGGATCCCGCAAGCGTCAGCGCACATACCTAATTTTAACCGTGTGATCAGTAACACTGATGTCAGTGGAAGTTCTAAGGTATTTAAGTTAAGAATATTTGCAGAAGGTTGTAGGACTTCAGCTTAAGAGAAGAACTGTTGGTACATACCAGATTAAATGCTCCGACTCCAAGTTTTACACCTCCCTCAAAATGAAGATGGTTCTCTCCTTTGACATAATGTGGAGACTGTATGAGACTGTCCAGCTCCCTGAAAATGCACAAGATTCTGTTACCTTGTCAGCAAACAAAATGAGTAATTACAATTTAGTAAGACAGTAACCAATTACCTTAAACTACATGGTAGTTCAAAAAGGTCAATTTGTCATCTCACCCTGGTGAACCAAACCTACAACATTTTGTTGGATTCGTCAATAAATCATTTCTGTCACATTACTATCAATTCAAAAATATGGAGTCCTGGAGATGAATTCCTGTCAGTTAGACATAGTCAATTTGCAACCACATTTCTGCCTGAAAATGTTTCAAGAATGGCTGTTGGGAGCAACACCAACTTTACTACTGCAAAAAGAGATGATAGGGCAATGCAGGAGAGTTAAATTTAAATTCGCAAGTTCGATTTGAGTTTCACCAATTCCTGGATTAGGTATTCCCTTTCTGTGTGTGTTCATTCAAAAGAACATTTTGTCATATATGGGAAAAGACAATTCTAAGAAATGGATTTAAATGGGCAGGTATATCAGAAATTATTTTTCCCTTATTTTTCTAACTTTCATAGATCTCAATTTTGTAGTGTCGCTTTATTTCCCTGTGTAATGCAGCTGAATTTGAACCTGTTTTGTCTCCAAGCTTTCTATAGCTATGAGTTTTTTGTACTACTTTTTTAGTTTATTTTATTAATTACTAGGAGAAGAAAAAGACTGTTTTAATGGCTGCCACATATTTGTATTCAGGCTGTCACGTTTTTATCTGCTGATTGCTGCCAACAGATAGAGGACTACTCATTGTAATTGCAGTCTTTACAAGGGACCTGCATTTAGAGTCGCCTTCAATCCACACAAACATGGACACTGTCCTCTCTCTCCCTTTCAGTCTACTTCTGCAGAACCTGGACTGGATGCTGTTATGTGTCTGCTAGACATGTAACTTTTTGTGGCTGCTTTGAGTCCAAATTTAAAGCCCTAAAATAAAACAAAATACAATGCATATTTAGCTTTCACTGTTTAAAATTATTCATATGTCTGTATTACCCTCAAAGTTTTCAGATACTTTTTATTCACTGACAATATGCAAAGGCTTCATTCTGAATTATTGTTCTATTTCATCTTTTTTACAGTGTATAGTAACCTTTTCTCCCTGAAAGTAAGTTTTAAAAATTGTATCTTTGCAACATTTATTTCTCCCATCTTTTCAAGGCTGCTGCTGTTGTGGATTATCAAGCAGTACCGCTGACAGCAGGGAAAGGAAAGATGGCTTTTTGTATCAGAAACTATGTTGTAAAATATATTAATCAATCAAAGCCAATAAAGTCTCATTTCCATATTTCATTGTTTTCTCTGTAACCTTTTGCACCATGCTCTCACCAAAACTGCAAACAATTATTTCTTCGCACATCAAAGGTACAGTACTGTAACTGCCAATCTCACATGCAAACCTTCCTTTTGTTAAAATACACATTTTAGTAATATGCACGTTGTTATTAGCATTCTTCTGAAGAAGACCACCTAAGAGCTACTAGATTTATAACACTTTGTTTTTACATATTCTAGAGCTGATCTTAATTTACTGAGGCACAACTGAGTATGCTTCCCATGGTGTACATTGTAATGCAATTTTTAGAATTTACTACTGCACTTCAAAAGCTTTTGCACATGTTTAAAGTAGCTCTCCATAACTTCCTGGACTAAAAGAAATCTGCTTAAGCAGATTTTTTTGACTTATAGACACTAAGTAACGGGCATATTGTGAGTTCAGATAAGCAACCATGCTTATCATTTTCAATAGCATGCACCTTCTCTAAAGAGTAGAACTACCACCATACTTAACCAGATTAAAAGTCCAGCTAACCAAATATTTCACGCAAACAGTGGCATATGCTTGAAAAGTATCCTCTAGGAATTTTCTGTAAATTTGTTTAATCTTTGTTTGAAGCCATTTATACTTTCTATTGCAAGTTCTTCACTTTATCATTTCTTAATCTTGTTTCAGTTTGATGAATGTTTAATGGACTTACTCGTGCTTCAGCTACCGGTTTTGAATGTTCCAAAAAGCTTCAGCTACAACAGCATTTCGAAACTGCATTTCTGCAGTTGCGAGAAACCTCCAAACTGTGCTACGCAGACACAACAAGCACAACATCATTTAGAACAGTTATCTTTTGACATAATTTCAAGGATATAGTATCTGAAGTAGGCAGACCTTGGGAGTTAACAGTGTTAGGTTCTGCTATCTTTATAATCCACATCGACCATAGTATCAATGTCCTTTGTAATACAAAGGAGGAATTTGTGTGGGTTGAGAAAGGCTATAGACAGGAGGCCCATATTAAATGCTGCAATAAATACAATAGTAATTAATTTGTGAATGGGACAATTCGACCAGCAGCACTTTTTACTGAAAGGATGCTTAATTATATCATCATTCTGACTCACCTGTATGTTTGGTAACTGTTTCGGACTTTGATGCCTCCTTTTATGAAGCTAACCATATTCTCATCCTGTTAGAAAGGAAACATGTTAGCAATATGGATTTGTAAGCATTACAAAGAGCTTTTCTTCAGATGAACACATGCCTTGAACATAACCATCATGACAGAGACAGTATAAGACTCTGAGAAACAATACATGGATTTAGGATTTCCTTTCTATATTAAAACATTTTTACTGTGTTCAGACATATATACTTCGTTTTGATGCCTTCTGTGATCAGTTTAGCCCCCACGACATTTGGACCATCTGAATTTGCATTAATGAACACACTGACTAAGCTAATGAATGGCACCTAAGGTACATGCATTTGTGGCTGTTTCAAAAAATAGCTTTCTCCCACTTGTCCTTCAGCACAGTTAAGATCTGAACATTTCCTGGCTCAGCACCAGATACAAATAACTGCCTGTCCTCAGGAGTCTACAGAATATAGTTTCACATCCTAAAAAGGAAGCAGGCTAAGTTATACAGAATATGCTCTTTCTGGTCTGAATATTCAAGAATCTGAGATCTGTACTAGGATGGTAACACGTTACATTACAAGCTATAATGAGAACTTACACCAAAGTGTATCCGGGGGACCATTCGTTTACAGTTGTATCCCAAAAAGAGAACTCTTTAGTCTCACAACTTTCTGGGGGCAGTTTCTTGCCTCTCTCATTGTATATAATCTGTCATTCTGGTTTGGTGCGATATCTGCTATTACTTTGGGATAGGAAGACTACATGTGTTTTAGCAGATGATTTTTCTGTGATGGCATTTTAAGAGGCATGAAGCATTGTGGAGAAAATAGCACAGATTAGATGAACATTTGGTTGTTTTACTGTTACTGTTAAGGAAACAGGCCCCAGTTGTGTTCATCAATATGTAAATAAAGAGATAGAACCTGCCTCAAAGAGCTTTCCAGCCAGGAAGATAACTCGATCCAATCAAAGTTAACAATTCAACTTCTTCCAGACTTTGCTTTCTATGAACTAGTATAGGAAGCCTCATGGTCTGAACTGAAGGGCAGGAGCTTACTCCCGCAGCCTGCAACACCACCACTAGCCTGTGTCCTTTAGTCATCCTTAAGCAACATTACCAAGAGTGGTAACTGAGGACAGAAACTATGCACCACAAATGAGCATGTAATTCCTGATGATCTGTCCCCAGAGACTTGACTCCAAATCACTTGCAAACAAAATAACCACAGAAGAGTGTGATCCTGTTTTTCCTTGTTCTGTAGGAAAAGTCAGTTTTTAATTAGCAACTGGCAGGGGGAGAAGGTACAGTGTACCTTAGAATATGTAAAGGTTCAGTTATACTTTCCTTTGAATGGACAACGAAGAGGAAATAAGATGGATTTAAAATGTTTAAATTCAGAATACTCATGATACCAACACCAGATATAACCAATGTGAGAACAGTCCAGCTCTTGAAAAACCCTGAGACTAATTTTTATATGTTTTTAATTGGATTTGGTCATTTACATTAAGCATCAAAACTAATGCACTTCAATAGCTGCTGGAATCAAGTGCCTTTGCTTAATTTTTAAAACCAGTTCATGTGTTCATGAAAAATTAAACACAGAACACAAGAAGCAGCAAACAGACATTCTTTGTGCAGAAGAGGACAAGAAATTATTTTCTTACTCTTAAATCTCTCATGTATCTATAAACATTTAAAAAAAACCCCAAACCCGTGTAAATGGTGCTTAAAACCAAGAGACACTGCATTAAACCCCTCATTTCTTAACAGGTACAATGGAGAAGTTCTGAACAGCCTTGCTTCCATAGCTTCAGATTTCACCCAAACTGTCCCCAGCGCTAGAGGTTACTCATCCCAAAGGAATATGAAAATAGGTAGTTACATCTTGGCCATTTCAAAGTCTATCATCTTACCATAAAGTCACCATCATCAGCACTCTAAAAGCCTTCAGAAGAAGCTACTCTGACTACTGGTTTTGCTATGAAGCAATAGTTTCTAGCAGAGGGGCACAGCAGATTGCTGAAAAAGGTTACATGGTTCATAAACTATCATAAGCAACATAAATCAGAGCCCATCTGGCAACTCCCAAACACTATAAAATCACCACCTGCATTTCATTCTCTATCAGCATCTTTGAGCCAAGAAGCAGCCGTCCTTTGTGAATGTGACTTTTATTATCCCCTCTGCACAGATGAAGAGGCCCACTGTCATATAGCAAGTACAGCCAAATCAGGAAGAAAACTCAGTTATTTCAACTATGATTAACAATTTAAATTGCAAGCTGGAGCTCAACTAAGTACTGCTAATGTTGATCCATCAAGCAAATCAAGCTTCATTAGTACAGACAGATAAAATTCAAAGAGGGAGAGCTCCCCTTCTTTTAAAGATAGGCAGCACTGTTCAGCAAAAAGCATGTGTGGAGCCCAATAGCCATGCAGACCATAATAGCTGTTCAAGAACAAACAAGTGAGAAAGCAGTCTTGGGAAAGCAAACACCAGCCTGACTGAAACAAAAATCTCCCTTGCATTCCAGCATAGCATAGCTCCAATGGCATATCTCTTTTTCTTTTTTTAATCTGATAACCAACACACAGTATTTGAAAATAGGTGCTTACTGCAGTTACTTTTCGCACATCCAAAAGGGATTGGAAAATGGCATCATAGGGGCTCAGTGCTACGTGTATCGACATAAGCATTTTTAAATAATCGTGAGGGATAACAAAACATTCTATCTCATCAGCACATAATCCAGATACAATCCGGATGAAAGAGTTAGGTCAAACCATTAGGTCAAACTAGGGTCATCTATCATTTCATTAATTTTTAAGAAAAGATATCTGTATGGTGTGTACTTTTTCCCCCCCAAAGAGCCACACAGGAATTCATACCTGGAGGAATGTGAGTGCTGCTCTCTGAAGTAAGCATTCAGCATAGCAAATTTCTGCATGGATTTCCTCTAGTGTCACATGGAGGAGGAAAGAAAACAAATCAATCAGATAAAAAGTAATTAAAAACCACTTAGTCCATTAATATAGGAATAAGATCACAAAGCTCAAACCGAGAAAAAACTTTTCCAAATTTGCTGTAGTGTTTGAGTTCTAGACTACTGAAGTAACTCCAAACAGTAATGACATACAGTTACAGAAACTTCACAGGAATTTCTCTGGTGCTTTCCAGGACCTAGAGCCTTTCTAGTCATTTCCCTACTTCTGCCCAGGTATTTCTTTACCCAGCAATTTTTGGAAATGCTGAGTCAGCAAACAACAGAAACAGTCAGTTATTTTGGATGTGGTGACACAGCAATTGCCAAAACACTGATCCAGCAATTTTGGAACTACCAAATCAGTAATTTTGTCAGTAAACTCACAATCTGAAAAATCACATTGGGCAAACAATTCTACACAATTCAAATTGCAGGAAAAAAAAAAAAAAGACAAAACCATTATGCGTTTAGAGACGTTACCTTCAGTAAAGTGCTCAAGGCTTTGTCTATGCACAAGGTTGTTGATAGAATCGGCTACTGTAGATTTCTTCCTAAACCTGCAGAAAAGTCAGTTTGCACGTGAAGCACCAACAACAGAGAATGGTATCTTTCAGCTGGCCACCCATACAGTCACTAACTTTCCTCTACTGCTCACGAACCCTCTGTCATCTTAACACATATACAAACTTGAGCATATTCCATACAGAACTTGGTCAACATGGTCCTCCTGAGATCCATCTTTTACTCTTCATGTGCAGAAATCTCTCTTGATGGAGGGAGGGCATAAGGTGGCTTTTTGATTGATTTTGTGTATGTGTGCATGTGCATATGTGCGTACAGGAGCGAGAGCACAGGTGACGCAAAGACAGCTGGCTACAGTACAACCACCGCCAAACAGGAAGATCCTGCAGTGCCTGTAAATGGTGAATAACCTCCAGACACTGCAGAACTGGGGCTACAGATATGACAAAAATCTAATTCACATGAAAAATCAGATGTTGCAGTAAAATGAAATTTTCAAGACTAGAGTGCTGAAAATCCTAAGTTATGGGATCTGACCTCATAAGTGACCCTCCTTTGAGCAGACGGCTGAACTACATGACCTCCTGATGTCCCTTCCAACCTCAGTTGTCCTATGATTTCTATGAAATTACATGTCCTTTCTTAAGCTGTACATCTTTCAAAACTTCCCCATGAAGGGACTATTTATTCACTGAATTGCTCCACACTTACTTTTGACAGGTCGCTTGAGCTTCCTTCATTGTGTTTCCTGCATTCAGTATGTCCTGAGGATCAAATGTCATCATAGCTTGCATTTCCAATATGGTGGCATAAGTCAGTGCGTGATACATACTATCTTTAGTTCTGAAAGAAAACAAGATGTAAAGCACAGCTGATTTCATTATATTATTACTTTTGAAAAACTAATACAAATCCAATTCTAGAAACATATCAGTCTGATGGGAACAAGGTCTCAACGAACTAGAAATAAAACACACAGGACATGCAAAATAATCAAGAAACACTAACAGATTGAGATTTGTACTGGAAATCATGCCTACAGCTCCAGTTTCAATAGCTGTGCTAAAATGTTGCACTTCTGAGCTGAGGATAGGTATTTAACAGACAAAAAGCACAGGAATTAACCATGTGGTTCTAACCATTCAGGGATGATAGAATCATGGGAGGTTTTTTAACGGGGTTTCTAATGAATAGTACAACACATGACACGCATCCAGATAGTCCTCTTCTATTTTGGGACAGTTACTCAGGTCAGACTCAAGGAGATAAGTAACACAATACTATATCCATGGCCAAAGTAGAACCTTCTTCAAACAGATCTTCCCACCAGAAGCGTTCTAGTCTATGCCAAACATTACAGCCTCTTCCTCCTCTCCCTTTCTGCCAACCTTCCACCTCACTTTGTTCAACTTAAATATTCTGTGGGATTTCAGATGGTGCCTCTTTTGCAAAAAGCCAAAACCTTTGGCATTTAGTGGAAGGAAAACAATTAACTCCTACCTGCAGCAACTGCCAGCACCTTTCCTCTGACAGAGGAAGAGTTTATACATTGCAGATGTTTACGGCATTCAGCCAGTACCCACCTGTGTTATAATCCTTTGCAAATGAATCAAAATATCTTCAGGCCTAGAGGTCCAATAAAGACGACTTGGGAAATACACTGAAGGGAAAGCTCAGATGAATTCCTGCCACAGAAAGTCTCTGTAGACCTTGCAAATCCACCCCTGACAAATGCCACGACTTAGACAAATACTGCTAAAGAGCAACAATTGCTATTTCAATTGTTTACACTTTTAGAATAGATCAAATAGTTCTATATGGCAGAGAATATTCAAAAATATCAAACGAGGATATCCTTTCAACAAAATCTCCACTCTCAGTACACCTATTCTCAATAAGTGTACTTCAGATATTTTGTTTCTCAAAACGAGCCACTTAATTTTCTTCTTCTTTCAAGGAGAAAGCAGCGTGCCAGCAACGTGCCCTTGCTGCAAAGGGGCTGATGGGCTGCATGAGGAGTGTCGCTGCCAGCAGGTGAGGGAGGGGATCCTTCCCCTCTGCTCCGCACTGCTGAGGCCATACCTGCAGTACTGCGTCCAGTTCTGGGCTCCTCTGTACATGGACATACTCGAGAAAGTCCAATGAAGGGCGATGAGGATGATTAAGGGACTGGAACATCTCTCCTATGAGGATCCTATGAGGAAAGGCTGAGAAAGCTGGGACAAGAGAAAGCTCAGGGGGTTCCTATGTATATCCAAATGCCTGAAGGAAGGGTGCAAAGAGGATGGAGCCAGGCTCTCTTCATCGGTGCCCAGGCAACGGGCACAAAATGAAACACAGGAGGGCTCTGTCTGAACATCAGGAAACACTTTTTTACTATCAGGGTGACCAAGCACTGGCATGGGTGGTCCAGAGGGCTTGTAGAGTCTCTAACCTTGGAGGTATTCAAAAGCCAAGAGGACATGGTCCTGGGGAACCACGTCTAGGTAAAACTGCTTGAGCAGGTGACCTCCAGAGGTCCCTTCCAACCTCAACCACTCAGATTCAGTGGTTTTGTTTTAGGGGGAAAAGCTAAACTTTAAAGACACCTCAATTCATTTAATTTGTCCCCTGGAAATACACTTTCCTCCCCAGGTTTTGATACCTAGATTGAATTGAAACATAATTTTAAGGATAAATTAAGATAATCCTACATTAATCAATGATCTAATAACTCACTGGGGTGACTTGGATCCCTTTAAGTTTTCTAACAATTCATACATTATTATGCATTAATCCTTTTGCTTCATGGAGTAAAACACCCTTAAGTATCCTCAGGAGTCCCCGATATTTGGTTAATATTTTCCAGAGCCAAAAAATAACCTTGTCTACATCTAAAGTAACCTCCTCTCAATGACATTATGCAATAAAATCACCAAAGAAAAATTCAAGTGATCATACAATCCTGGCTTTCTTTGTATATATATTTTTTGAGATCTAGAGATTAAAATAATACCTAGCGTTGGTGCAGATAGCACTACACAGATATCCGGTGCTTCCCTTGCCAACCTTCATACCAACGATGAAGGGCTACTTTTTCCAATACACACAGCACAGAGCAGGCTGGCTGTACTGAAGAAATTTGTAGTGTACATCTTTAAACTGCCATCTGTCTTTGTGGCTGTCCTTAACTCCTAGTTGCCCCAACCATGTCCACAGGTTACCTAACAAACTGCTCTAACCAACATCTAAACCAATCTAGCAGAAAAGCCACTTTGGGAAATCACCTACTGCCATAAGTGCTATGAGCCCCCAACTCTGCTAACATCCATCTCATCTCAATGTAAGAAGAACAGACAGATAATAGAGAAATTAGTTTAGAATCCAGTGGAGTCAGGACTGCTCTGGTCTTGGCCTCCTGCATCACGATTCTTTTAGTAGACTGATAATGTAAAGTATTAAAAAAAAAAATATATATATATGTATACACACTATAAAATGCCAGCCTGATGAAGTGTTCCTGTTCATTTGATTATTCATCAGCCTCAGTGGGTGCAGAGAAACATACTTCATCTCATATTTATTAAAATAAAACCCTTCCAAAGGTTCAAAATCAAAGCATAGGGAAGGCACTAAAATAGTCCCCTTTCAAAATTTTAAAACTTTGCTTTCAAAATCAAAGCATATAAATAAATATTAAATTCACTGCGCTAAAAGGAAAATTGGTATTTTTCACATATATGTGGTGAAGAGGGATTTCCTTCTCCAGTAATTTCCCTCTGATACCAAACCACTCCTGCTGTAATCAATGCTTTCATCTACTTTACTTCTAATATTTAAAGGAAACAATAATTAATGTTTATCATTAGCCAACTGGTATTTATCAACACTTGAATTTCCTCTTATTTTTTTCCAGGGGCTGGGAGGTGGGCAGAAATGCAACCAACTGGAATAGTTATCTGCGTTATTTATACTAACCATACAATTAAAGTCATTAGTTACATCCTGGCGTATTGCCAGAAGATTTAAGGCCTGCGTTTTCTTTGGATAGAGAACAGAATGAAACTCGATAGCTTTTTTTTTTTTTTTTAAACTTCTTTTGATTCCTCAGCAGCACTTTCCCCAGAACACTGCTGGAGTTAACAAGTCTTTATGACATAAATACAACTAACATTCTGATTAATGACTTATCCCAGTAGTTGGTATCACATGGCTGAATAAGAGGATTATAAGTAATATCTTCAGGCACTTACGGAGTTATGCCACATGCCTGTTCTCCAACTACGGTGCAATCATTATCATCTTGTAGCACTGTCCTTTCTTGAGAGCTGCCGGAGAACACTTCTATTCCTGCTTGAAAACAAGTACCTAACTGAGGACGGTGACAGGTCTCCCCTCCAGCTGAAGTATGAAAATCAAAAAGGTTGGCTTGTTTTAATCTCAGGATTAACCCAGGGGTTAAAATTTTTTGTGAAAAACCCAGCGCCCAAAATCTTTTTGTGGATCCTTTTACAGTAATCCAGCACGCAGGACACACATCAGCAGGTTACAGAAACCCCAAGTTCAAGTCCATGCCCTGATTCACTATCAAGAGGCTTCTAACAAGTGAAAGAAATCCAAGAGCACAGGGTGAGAAAGACCCTCCACAGAGCAGCCAACAGTCCATTCATCCAGGTGTACCCAAGTGTGAGAGACTGAGGCCAAATCGAAATGGCATCAGGAGAATGTGGTCACATGGAGCCTGCCGGCTTGCCTCATCCTTCATCAGAAGTTCAACAACCCACTAGACCTACTGTGTGGGCTTCGGTAGAAACTCTCCGTTTTGATGAATTGACATTTTCCAATAAAAACCTGTTTCCTATGAAAACTCCCCACTAGCATTAAGTTTACAACTAGGAAGGACCACTCTAACCAGCCACCAGCCCGGTTCCCTAGTTACCACAAGCGGTCAGAATGGTCTAAGTCTGGTCTAAGACAAAAAGCTGCCATTCAACAAGAACGCCCCTGAGCCTTTTTGATCTAAGCCACTCCAAAATTCAGAATCTATTACATTCTTTCAGCCAGGAGGTGAAATCAACAATTAAGTCAGGTTTTGGCAGCAACGTATTTATTTACAAAGACTATAAAAGTTGTGTTCTTCCAGACTCTAGGAATAAAAAGATAACCTCCCACAAATAACGACATCCTTCATGTTCTTGACATTCTTTACCATAAATAGCTAAGTCTTCTGCAGAGCTGTGCACCATCTTTATCCAAACACCGCCTAGAGCTTCACTCTACCTCCAAGTGCTTCTTACTCTTTCACAGTCTGACAATCACACACCTTGTTAGATCAAGGAGGAGAAAGCTCCTCCACCCCACTGAGCAACCTCATGTTTGCTTTTGTTCCACAAGGGCAAGAAAATTTCCCCACACCACAAAGACAGCCATTCCTTAGTAACCTCTTTAAACTTTATAAAGATCAGGATGCAAAAGATAACAGTTAATATTGTAAATCAGGTTTATATTAAAAATTCCAGTGACAGTAAATAGGTACCACAGAACTACACTACTACTACACTAAGAGTTTCACAAGTAACTAGGAGAGCAGCAACACAATCTCTTCACACCAACCTGAGATACTCCCACATCAAAGGATTGAATTTACCTTTCAAATACAGTCATTCTAGAATTAACATTCCATCAACCACGACCAAGTGCTTTTTGGACATTATTTTCAGAATAAAGTCAATTGCCCAGAATGAACTGTTCTCATATTGTTCTTACAATACTGCAAGCAGCAACACAGATGTTGCAGCTCATCCAATGATCCAAATTACTCTGTGTCATGAATTTATTATTTACCATTCTCCCAAGTGATTTGACATCAGCAAGCTATCAGGCGATTATGTCATGTTTTCTTTCAGGATAATTATTAAGATATTAAACACTTGTCTTGGGGAAGGGAACATCTCACCAGAGTCAGCTCTTTAATTTATGATTATCTGTTTGCAATTACATGAGGCTAAAATCTAGTCAGCTTTTAATCGACTTACTTTATATATCTCAGGGTTGAGGAGGAAGATGAGATTTTTTTCCCCACTCCAATGACTAAACAGTTTCAGTGTTACTTATAGTCATAGTTAACAGGTTACATATTGAAAAATCACTGCTATGTTTGGTGACTGAACTTAAGGAATTTCTTAAGAGTTCTTAGACTTAAGGTGATAACTCCATGTAAAAGATTAATTTAATTAAACTTACTGCAGAAACCACAAGATAATTGGAGCCCACTATTGTGCAATGATTGTTAATGATAATAAAGAAAACTGACTCTAAAACCTAAAAAGTAGCTGAGGAAACAAGAAAAGTTATGTAACACAAAGCAAAAATGCCAGATGAATTTTTTTTTTTATGAAACCAGATCTGTTCTTTATGATGGATTTGTTTTTCTAACAGGAAAGAAAGCGCTTTACCTCAGCACAAGTCTAGACACCATCCTCAGATATTTATTTTTAAGCTGCTAGGAAAGATCTTCCACTTAAATTTCATACATTGCCAAATCTGCTCTCAGTTACACATGGTGCAAATCAGTTGAAAGTACACTTATTGTGCAAGCCAAATGTGAGTAATTTAGTGAATCTGCAATAACGTAATACAGAGCAGAGTATGTCCTACAACATAAGTGGTAAAGCTGCAAAATCTATGATATGAAATTCTTTACAAACATGTAAAAATTGAAAAGTATTTCTTTAAACAAAGGTAGTATGTTTATGGACTGTGAAACCCAATTTCAAATCTCAGCATGCTAAAAGGCAACAGCAAGGAAATGATGACTCCTAAAGAAAATACTCAGTATCCCCATATGTGCCCACTCTACAGCTCTTGTCATTCCCTAAAGAGATGGAGTGTGTCCATAATGGATATCATCTGTGGGGAAATTTAGCATTCTGTTTCTGCATTACACTGGCAAATATCATAAATCTGTATTTCCTTCACTGCAGAAGGACCAGAGCAATAAGGGTCTCCTCATAACAACAGGCTAACATGAAAAATCAGTTTCAACATGGTTTTGCAATGTGGAATACAGTCAGGTACAAAAACAGAGTATCAGTTCATGAAATGTGTTCTGCAGGACCCAGTAAAAGCTGAATGAAAACCATATGCAATAGAATAAAACTGGATTTATAGGAGAAAAAAAAAAATCCACAGCCTCACTAGCTTCTGCAATGTTTTGGAAACCCCCTTCAATAAAATATCTCCCTATTTTATGCTAAGCACTAAGTAAGCAGAGCCTTTACTGTCAGTATTTAAGGAAAACACAGCTATTCTTCTTAGCATTTCTATGATATCTTCCAGTGATACATAAACACAAAGCAACACTGCTGTGAATAATCCCAGTATGATTAATACATCTGAGCCTACAATTTACCATGAATGTCTTTCACAGAGTATACTTACATGGTTAAGCTACACATTCTGGCATCAAAGACTGAGGCTGATACCTCAGCAAAGCAGATGCGTAGTATACATTACAGTTACCTCTCATGCATATCAAACACACACTGCTGCATTACCTATGAATTTTACTTGTTTTGTATGCCAGTGGCCATAAAGAAGGCATGATATAATTTGCTGATGGCTCAAAAATAAATGGAGCAAATTCAGGGGAAAAAGTGTGAATTAACCACAGACTTCAAAAAGCCAAGCACAGGTAACTTCAGGACAGAGCATGAAAAATCACAGACATTGTAAAGACACAACAGTTTTTAGAAGCTATTTTATGACCTCACTGCTTGCAGCTGGGTCACTCATTACATGCTGGGCTGCAATGTGTTTAGCAAACAGAGTGCATGACTACAACACTGAATTGCAAAATAAACTGTGAGAAAGTTTCTGCAAGTGGTTATTTTAAAATAAATAAATAAATCAAACTTGATATCATGTGTCCTGAACTTGGTAATTCACAATCAGCTGCTCGTTTAGACTCAAAACTATAAATTCTCAAATTATCACAGTATGCAGAAAAATATAGGAAAGGAGGAAAGAAAAAAAAAGGGGGGGG
>VXBL01006470.1:939889-1029713 GCA_013400195.1 Aramus guarauna | reverse complement strand
AAAAAAAAAAAAAATCCATAGAAGAAACAATAAGGCCTTGCACTAACAAAGTTAAGGTAACCTGGCCAATGTCAGGACAGTTGAAACATCTGCATCTAACCATCAAAGAGCTATACTGCCCTAAGATGTTTTGTAGACAAGTCTGTACAAAAAAAAGCTCCCCCAACAAAACACAAACAAATCCTTATCCTGTTCTGACCCCCAACAGCTCTAACTGATGTGAACTGTCTCGCGATTTAAAAACTATGTTACTTCCTTAAAAATGACACAACACACAGCCTGCTGAAAGGAAAAACAGAGAGCAAAGTCCTGGTATCATCTTCAGGAAAAGACAAGGGAGCACAGAACAAACAGAGAGCATCAGTTATAACCATTGACTGCAGCAATGACTTGGTTTTGGTTTTAAGAATAATGACTGCAAAGAAAAAAAGACCGTAATTACATATATATGAAAAACAGGATTAGAAATTTGAGCGGAACATTTTATGACACCGTTCATGGCGGCTGCTGTCACCACACTTCATCAGATACGCTGCAAATCATTCCGCACCCAAGAGACTCTCCAAGTGCTTTGCAAACACTGATTAACAAAGTCTTGGCATCCATCTCACACAATATGCAATATCATGTCTGCCTAGCTATTCCGAGCCTTACGTACTGTAATAATTAAAACCTTGCCTATTATTGTCTACATGTATTACAATTCTTACCTGCCTTTTTTAAACCCGTGTCCCTGAACCAAACAGTATCTTTAACACTATATAAAATATATTCTCATCTGCTTTAAAATACTTAGATGTTTTACCTGGGTTTTTTGTTTTTTGTTTCTTGTCATACAGGAGAATTACCCCATTCAATAGAAATAAACCTTTTCAAACTATTCCTTTGAAACAGAAAGATGATAAAGGAAAAAACATTGTTGAAGCTCAAAGCACAAATATGATATATTAATTACTTCACATCTTTTTCTGGAATAAGAACTATTAACACAGTGCCACCAGCAGCAAAAATACAAGTTGCCCACAGCAGCAAAAATACAAGTTGCACACTTCCCCCATGCTCCAAGGAAACTTGACATTTAATGTAGTTCCCAAGTAAAGGGCTTAAGATCTGAACACAATACACACCTTACATAAATGCTACAAATCATCATTTGTTACTGTGAACAATAGGGAAGAAATACTTTAAACTGGAGAGTGCTAAGCATTTTAGCAAAGTGATTAGTCATGCTTCAGTGGGCTGCAGATTCTCTCCTGCTTTCCACAGCAAGCTCAGAACTGCCTCTAAGCCAAATGGAAAATGCTGTGCACTGCTACTTACCTTGCTGCTAAACCTTTTGTGTTTTCTGACATAGTCATTTGTATGCCCACTCAGCATTTAGGCACGGACATCTAGCAGCAGCAGCACTCGGTGCTACTTAATCAGCTCTGAGCGACAGTCACACTGTGCGCGCCGGGTCCCCGGGCAGCGCCTGCCTGCGATACCGTACGCTCTGATTGGGCACTATGGATGATACGATGAGAGTTACGAGCATCGCCACTTCACTTACAGCATACTACAAATGAGTGATTTGAAGGCCGGCCCGTGACACGTGAAGTTCGTGTATCACTGGATACTGACTGCTAATGCAGAAGGTGCTGGCAGCTGCCAGCCTATCTTTGATCCACAGAGCTGTCTGAAATTAGTGGCAGCATCAGCTATCTTTCAATCAAGTATAAACTAGGCAGAAGTCAAATATGTCTGTAATTACAGATCTGAAACAACAAAAACCGCTGCGTGTGGCAGTGGACCACATTGGAAACCTGGGAACCAGAACGGAGAGTCAAACGAGGCCAGCCGACGTGCAGGAGAACTGGCGTTAATTGCTGCAAGTGTGAGAAGCAGACGGGCTAAAGAGATGAGAAAGTCCTTCTCCCAGCCAGGATTCTCTGCAGAACAGCCTTCAATCCACCAGCCAAACTGCTGCTTGTTGTCGGTTCCTATAACTTTGGGAGGTGGTGAGAATTTACACATTCCTTGTGAAAATCTTTCTTTAATGCCATGCAAAATTACATGGGTTGGCATAAACAATTTAATCAGTGGAGTGAGCTCATTTGGCTGATTTTGCCCAAAATAAAATAACGTATGCTCTCAAACTTCTTTGCTGGCAGGTCAGCAGTACTGGTCCTGTACATAAGAAGGGGAGCTACCAGCAGTAGGAACAGTCATCTCTCTCATTATGACAGCTGGACTGTAGAAGTTGATCAGCTATGATTTAATTATCTAAGTTAGTTTCTCCAAGAGCATCTAATGTTAAAAATTACATATTTCTTTTCTCCTATATCCGGTCTTATTGGTTAGATCACACAAAGCAGTACCAATACTAAAGACATCAACTGCTGAAGGAAGACCCCAAAATGATAAACAAGCGAGGGATAATTTCAGGAAGATATTCTGAAGCCATTAACATACCTGATTAAATCTCTTGCTGTTTTTATGACATCCTGTACAGGAAAAGCCTGTGCTGCATTTGCTATAAAAATTATTGTAATAGATCCACAGGCTGCCCCATTAATGGCTCCATCACATGTTCGTAACAGCACTATGTACCTGGGCCACAGCAGGAGATAAAAAACATTACCGGGGGTTTTTAATTCCCCCGTTGGGAGTAACTACTGCTTACAATTTCAAATTAACCGGGGTGCTTCCACGGCAGGATCACGATCACTCTGAAAAGATTATTCATCACTTTCACTAACTATTTATGCAATTTCTAATTAATACTGTATTTTTCCAAATGGTCTTAAAGTTCTGTATGGTGAAGGCTCTGGATATTTCTGCCAAGTTCAAGACTTGAGTTGGAGAGTTTTTATCTGAATATCACTTCTCTGGTAACAATTACACGCTCAGACAACCTTCAGCATGCAACCTTTCTTCCCTCACATGTACCAATGCTTTCTTTTAGCTAAAGAAAACAAATATAAAAAATTAAGATCTGAAATATTTCCAAATTTAGGCCGTTTCCCCCTTGGTTTTAGAAGCTTCTTTCCTTTTTTGCTTTTTGGCAGCAGGTCTTGCAAGGATAGTCATATGGCTCTCATTGTACTTCTATTATTTATGAAATCATCGCTCTCTGCCCTGAGGACCATGATTGGGGGGTGCTTCACAAATCATAATTACAGTGTATCCCCTGAATTAAGGCAAGATCTGATCTCCTTACTCCACCGCATCCCCGCTGTCTCTAGTCAGAAGCGCAATTACTTGGGACATCTTAGGCAACGCTCTTTTTACTTAAACGTCAAATCTTTTTTAAGCCAACAGCAACATCGATCAAAATAAATAAGCAGGACTAAGCAAAACTAATTTTCTGAGTATTAATGAAACATAAAGCACTTTCAAAAGTAAAGAATCATGATGTTTTCCATGGTCAAAAGCAGGGAGAAGGGAAGGCTTTTTTGAGCATGGGAGTTACCATATTTCTGCATAAATTTTATCTCACTGTGTACATGATATCGACTGATTTCTTACTATAAGTTTGCAGCACATATGCTTTAGGATTTGTAATTGGGTTTTAGGAATTTCATTAATAAAAAGGACCTTGAACCTTGTATTCTGCAAAATGCTGAACTATTGAACTCATTTTACCTCAGTAATTATAAAGACTTTGCAAAGAAAAGTAAGTCTGAAGTCGGTGCCTTTGTAGTAAGGCTTTTAATAGTAATTGAAGAGCTCCTTCACTATTGTGAAACGCTGAAAACAAGTTAAATCAGTCACATCCTAAAATATGGATGCATTTCTCTGCCAAATCTACATTATCTGCATAAGTCAGTTGAGGTAGTGTACTGCATGAGTACTTGACGAGAAACCACCACAGAGAAGACCAAGAGCTGGTGACTCAGCAGTTGACTCTTCTCTCCATTATCAGGAGACTCAGGAAGCAGGGAGAAGTGGAAATACGCCGTGTTTTCCCAAAGATAGAGTAGTCCCAAACATGTAAAGCAAGTGGAATGCAAGATCAAAGAAAAGCATCTAATGGAAAGATTATATTCCCATTCCAAAGAAATTTCACAGCAAAATCTCTGTAATCATACTCGGGTCCTTCTATCTCAGGGGCTTGAACAGCACCAGCGCAATTGGGCTCAGGAATGACTGATAGTGCTTTCATCTTCTTCAGAAACATCAACAAAGCTACTCTAGTGACACCAAACTGGGTTCTGGCTCGATTGCTGCAATAGGTCTACCTACACCACACAGCTGGCTGCCGGTCCCGCTGTCCCACTGAAACATTTCTTCTGCGACGCAACAGAAACTGTTCGGCACCCAGACTTATTACATCGAAGGCAAGGAGAACATAGCTGTGAAGGGTTACCAATTCAGCTTACAAGTTTCCTGTTAAGTAATCGTGAAGTATTTGCTGTTGATTTCATTTTATATTTAACAAGCTGGACAATACGGTGTTTTGGTCTCCTTTACTCCCTTGATATCAAGGGCCCTCTGTATAACATACAGTTTCAATTTTTGCATGATAACGCTAATGTTAGGCTATTAAAAGGCAGCACAAACACTCATAGTGCTGGTAGAAAGGACTGGGTTGCACCAACACCTATTTTTGTAGCCGTTTTAAACTACACTTGGCAGCACACCTTACTATTTTGATGGTGGAAAGCTCACTACGTACACTGGAACAACAATTAGCATTACACTCTATCTTTACAAAGAGATTTAGAGAGGGTTGCTTCTAGCCACTAGTCAGAAAAAAAACTAATAAATTCTTAAATAACCTCTTTATAGAATCTGAAGTGGAACTGAAAAGAGATCAGTCTCATGCCCAAAATGGCTTCATTTTCTCCAAAAAGGATGGAGTAGTAAAACCGTATTGCTCCCTACAAACACCATGCCACTCGGGCTACCAAAGCTTCATCAGTGTTAACACTTCAAACCGTTCACAGATGCGAGGAAAACCCCAAAGCACACTTCAAAGGTCTGCGTTCCCATTCTTAACAACCCCCCCCAAATTAAGACACCTCCAACATACGAACACAACCTGGTTTGCTGATAGGCAGGCCACCGGGTGTGATAGGTACCGTCGCTGACATCCAGGGGTCCTTCTCACTGCACGTTTTCAAAAATATCACCACTGAATGTAGACATTCTTGCCATGACCCCGCCTTCTGTTCTCATAATGCTGGATAATCATAGAGACGTTAGGAGATACTAGGATACACCTGGGGTTACTCTCCTTGGCCTTTTCAAGTTTGCCAGGTCATTCCTAAATCAGTGAATACTACTTTTCTAAATAGGTGACTGCTTTGAGCAACACTGCGTTACAAATGTTCCAAGCCTGAGACTGAAAAAAATCTCTACATTCAAAGAAAATAAAAAGCACATCACTTGGGAAGAATTCTCTTCCTCTTTTGCAAACACTTCCAAAACCACATGAGATCAGAAATAATCTTGGATGAACGGCTCACTCATTACCATGAAAAGGAGAACCAATAAGCAGTTCTCACAATACTTTGTTACTATTCAGACAACACAGAAAATTCTTCATAATTTGAAAGCAAATACGTTAATGCAGGAAAATGAATTCTACCGTATCCTTTTCTGTTCTATGTGCCAAGCTAGTAATACCTCAACACTTATGTTCTTGTGACTCTGCGGTGCTGCAGAAATGCCACTACTTCCAACAACAACAAAGCAATTAGAAAGGTTTCAATATTCATGTTCTCCAAATATTCTGTATAGAGACACATCAGTGATGCAATTTTGGCATTCAGGAGATCTTAGTATTTCAAGTTCTACATGGAGTATGACTTGATTTATTTTTTGAGTTAATGCAGCTCTCAAACTACCAAGTTATGGATGCCTCGGCAATGCCAAAGGTCTTTGGTTAAAAAGATACTCAAGCTTTCAGCCCTTCTGTTTCAGCGAAAGCTCACAAAACAAAAGGATGTGGCAAAGCAGTGAAGTGAGCAGAACAAAGTCCAGGGAATCACTAGACTTGCGTTCTGCCCTCGGTTCCACCGCTGTTTAATTTGCACTGAGCAGGATCTAGGCTGCATTACGTGCACAGATCTCATCCTGTATTTGAACGGGCAAACAATGCAATAAATTCATTAAGATACGTTTGTTCAGACAAATAAAAAGCATCAGGGTCATTTTTGCAGTTCCCTTTCCGTGTTGTGCTGCCGTGACAGCTCACAGAGGGTTAAACACACCATTATGGGTGATTATGCCCAGTTAGTAGAACTGTCTGTATCAAAGAGAATGAGAATAAATAATAAAAATAAACAATATAATCTGGCAAATTACAATTTATCAACCCAAGCATCCTGGAACTGCAATAACCTACTGGAATGTACGCAGAAAAAATTAGCTCACATGGGGTCAAAATTAAAAGAAAACAAATATATCCAGTATTCAAGAAATTTACAGGAACCCTGCAATTAAGAGTAAATTTTCATCATAAATCACCTGCAACGATGCTTAGCAAGTTTTAACAACACTTTTTCAATTCAAATGCTCTACAATCTTTGTCACTGTGAAGGACAGATGGGATTCCCCTTGTGCCTTTTTGGTCTTAAGGTCTTTAGACAACCTTACAACTCCCATTTTCTCTTTTCTCAAAGTCATCTAACTTCTCAGTTTTACTGCTTCTGAAATACTCTAATTTTTAAAGGTCTAAACCTGTTCATATAAAAACAAATGAGAAATCAGCAAGAGCTGCACTAGACCACTGCCGTGCAATGGTGTTGAGCACATTTAGGTACCCAGCAAACAAACAAAAAAAGCATGAAGCAAAATGCAAGCTCACGTCTGTCACATTCATGGTAAGAAGCCAGACAAAAATCTGTGAGAAGGGATGAAATACACATTTTGGCCCAAAAGGTATTTTCCTGCAGCACTTCCTAATCTGAGCTGAAATGTTTCTTGGATTGGTTTGGGGTTTTTTTTGGTTTTTTTTGCATTAAATCTATGCAAAGCATTACCAAAACAAATCACTCCGTAATATGTTTTATTGCAACTTTAAAAAAATATATCATGCTTTTGTTTCAATCCCATTGCTGAACAGTACTTCAGGCTCTCATAAAAAATAGGAATGACATAAAATACTTTAACAAATAGGGGATTGTTGCTTTGTCTTTAATCATTGTTTTACATGAAATTTCAGCTTATGTTTCCCTGAGAGCTTCCAACAGACTGACTTCATATTTCAGAAGTCATCTGCAAAGCATACTTCACGGTACCTTGACCAATAACAATGCCACTTTCTCTTCAATTAAATAAAAATTCAAGCATAGCACTTCAACACGCCTTTATAACTCTCTTGAACCTGCCTATTGAATCAATACTTGAGAAAAGAAAAGGAGTATTAGCAGCAAGTTTTCTTGGCACTCAGTATTCCTAAAGCCATTTTGAAGAGTTATTCTTAGGCACAATGGCTTCAAGAAGCAGACAGTTATTATTTTCTCCATTCCAGAGTGCAAAAACAACTAAGCAAGCTACATGAGGATAAAAAAAACCACAAACAAACAAAAAAAGCAAAGCTGATTTTGAACTCAGAATCAGAACAGTCTGGGGTCTTTCTGGCTTCCCCCCAACCCTTTCTGACAGAAAACATGGACCGGTCAAAATTAAAAACTTAGATGAACTGTTTTGAAAAGATTTCATCAGTTCAGGATGACAATGTTAGTTAGAGCCAAAGAGAAAGAAAGATTAAATTACATGCAAGTGCAGTATTGCATTCTATTTGATTTGCATTCAAGATTGAAGCCATTAAGTCAAGTACATCCGAATGACCACCTGAACATTCAGACTCTCTTCTGATAGATGGGGTTTTTCCCACAAAAGATGACTGGAAGTTTTATTACCAAAGTGAAGACAAAAGCTGAAAATCTGCAAAAATAGGAGATCATTTTCTATCACCCCTACTCCAAATATCTTGCATTTAGATTTTAGTTCTAACCAGTTCACTACACCATCATGTCCTCCAACTATGAGCTAATAATGTCAATCTACTCCCAAAATATATCTGAAACCTAAGAAACCACAAGCTCAACTCTGCAAAAACATTGTCTAGGAACTTCATTGGGGTTTTAAAGGAACATTTTAAGCAAAATGTGAACTACAAGAAGGACATAGTAATATTCTTTCCAAAAATTAGCAAAAATCCTGATGTATATGCTTTGAACAGTAGTACAGTAACCAAAGCCTGAAGCACTTTACATCTCTGTGCAATGCTACACTGGAAAGCGACAGCTGGTTCCAGTAGATGGAGCTGCAGAAAGGCAATGAGGACCCAGCACCAAGTTCTTCAGCAGCTTCAGTAACACAGCCTGGCTTTTGGGACAACCTGCCCAATCTAGCAAAATTCAGCAAACTCCTTCCTCCTCCTGAATATTTTTGCAAATGTTCTTCTGGACGTTCAAAACTTTCTGAAGTGCAATGCAGTCACAATTGCAATCTCTTAGCCTTTGCTGCTACTATTGTCAATGCAAACACAACATCTGGAAATAATTTAAAATCATTATTGCAAACATATGGCCCACCTTCCCACCCTAAAGAGTAAAAAAGAAAAAAGATGAATGTTGGTCCATTAAAGAGTTATTGAGAGAGCATGTGGCAATAAAATTGTATGAGGCTATTACAAATACTAATACACGTGTCATTTTGGATCATTAGCAGGGCTAACAGACTGTATTTTTTAATCCTACAGCACTTTGCTGCTTTAAGTGCCACTAGAGCACCCACTCACTGTAATAACTCTAATGTTAAGATAGATGCCACCAAAAAATGAGCACTATTGATTAGGTTATATAATCTAAAATTCAGGAAACGTTTTCCATCATGGTTTCTGCAGACACTGAAGTCTTGGGCAGATGTTTGCTGTTTTTAACTTCAAGATATAGGGAAAGCAGGCAGGCAAAGACAGAGCAAAACACCACTTCCCACACTTCACGAAGAACCGTGAACTGCCCCTTTACCACTCTTCTAAGGAGAGAAATGGTTTGCTGACCTCTCAAACAACCGCAAAGTTTCTACTCCTGCATAGATCATAAAACCGATTATTTCAAAAGTCTTCTGTCAAACAGGGAATCCACACACAAGCCTTTAATGCAGCCACGTCTAAAATGTAACATGCCGTCATCACTGGGGAAGAATGTTATTTGCACACTGATTCATCTTTTGAAGAAACAACTCCCTCACACACACACAATGGAAGTTTATGTGTTTTAGGGGCAGTGGGAGTGCACACATGGAAAGGAGAAAGTCAAGTTATCCACCTGCAGCTTGTTCAGAAGGGCGAGCAAGAAGGCATTGAGTTACAGAGTCACGAACATCAACGTTTCGCTATCAAGGTGTGTTGCAAGCTGTGCAAACAGGAGCTTAGGGAAAAGGACTTGGTCTTCCACAGACTCCAGAGACACGACACCACTCTTAAACAACACTTTGAAGACCAAAGTTAATTTGCATATAACTACTGAAGCACTGCAGCAGTATGTAATTAGCTTAAGCTAGTGCTTTTGTCTAAGCAAAAAAACCAAAGCCCCTGAAAGTGCAAAAACCAGTTTCTGCCCCTTCAGTCGCTCCGTTCGGGTCGGTAAGCGGAAGCACAGACCAACAGCGTCGTTCGCCCGAAGCTGGGTGCAGTTCGGCGGCAAAAGCGGCTCCACGGGCGGCCGGCGCCCAGCTTGGGCTGCAGCTGCCCGGCGGCCCCGGCCTGCGCCGGGGCAGGACCGGCCCCAGACCACAGCGGGGAGACGAGGCGGGCCGAAGCTACAAAGGCACCGACTCCTTGCAGCCAGCCGGGAAGAATTCAGACAGGTATCAAACTCGATTTTCAGGCTTCAGATCAAGGCGGGCTGCTTAGCCGGGAAATCAGCCGCCCTCACCCCCCTCCGTCGGGGCAGCGGCCGCACCGACGCCTCCTGCGACCAGACCCTCGGCTTCAGCCGGTACCGGGACGGGTGTTCCCGCCGCCGCCGCCCCTTTTCCCACCCGGGCCGGAGCGCTCCCAAAGCCTCGGGGGAAGCAGTGCTGCTCCCGGGGACACCCCAACCGGCCCCGCTGAAGGCTCCAGGCACCGGCTGTGGCGGGAGAGACCCCGCTGCCCCTCGCGGCCTGAGGTAACGGCCGCGGCCCCCCCGCCCCGCCTCAGCCCCGTACCNGCATGGTGTGAAGCGGCGGCAGCGGCGAGCCTCGGCGCATGTTCGGGCAGGGCCGGGCCCGGGCGGAGGGGCCGCCCCCGCAGGTGAGCGGCTGCGGCAGCGCCCGCCCCTCCGCCGGCCCCGGGGGGCTGCCCCGGCCCCCGGCCGCCTCCCTTGGGTTGCGGTAATAAGGCAGTATTCGTGCACGCAGCGGCGGTGGGACGTTTTCCTAGGGCAGGACCTGGGGTCTTTGCTGTGTGGGATGAAGGGCGTCAGGCAGCTGTTAAACTGAAGGGAAGGGAGGCCTGCGGTGTGCCCAGGCGGGCCCCAGGACAGCCGGGAGGAAGGCATGCATCGTTACGAGGTGCTGGANCAGCGGGGAGACGAGGCGGGCCGAAGCTACAAAGGCACCGACTCCTTGCAGCCAGCCGGGAAGAATTCAGACAGGTATCAAACTCGATTTTCAGGCTTCAGATCAAGGCGGGCTGCTTAGCCGGGAAATCAGCCGCCCTCACCCCCCTCCGTCGGGGCAGCGGCCGCACCGACGCCTCCTGCGACCAGACCCTCGGCTTCAGCCGGTACCGGGACGGGTGTTCCCGCCGCCGCCGCCCCTTTTCCCACCCGGGCCGGAGCGCTCCCAAAGCCTCGGGGGAAGCAGTGCTGCTCCCGGGGACACCCCAACCGGCCCCGCTGAAGGCTCCAGGCACCGGCTGTGGCGGGAGAGACCCCGCTGCCCCTCGCGGCCTGAGGTAACGGCCGCGGCCCCCCCGCCCCGCCTCAGCCCCGTGCCGGGCGTCGCCGCTCCCGCTGTTGGCCGCGCGGGAGTCCATGGAGGCGTCGCGTAGGGCGTCCCCGGCTCCAGAGGCTGTGGGGAGGGAGGCCGGAGCCGAGGGCTGGCGGTGCTGCTGTTACCCGGCGCGCTCGGCAGCCGCNTCGTTACGAGGTCATTAATTCATCTGGAGAGAAAACAGGAGGAAAATATAATCCATATTTAACCAAGTTTATGAGTATCCTGCTCCCTGGTTGCAGGTCTCTACCCCAAACACAAGGGGCAGTTCATTATCCCGAAGGAGCACTTACATTAGAAATGTAGCAGTTTAAATTGTTTTAAATAATTTGTTCATAGTAAAAAAAAAAAAAAAAAAAGCTAATCCAATTGAAATTACTAATAGATATGCACTACTGAAAAATTAATTTGGTCATTTATATAATTAATCATGCAGCTTCATGGTTCCAGGGATAAAGTTCAGAAGAGATTGGCAAAAGAAAGGAGTTTGTGGAAGGAAATGAACTGGGAAAGAAGGCAAAAGTATACATGGCAGAGGGAGTGGCAGGACAAACAGAAGGACAGAGTTGACACAAAGAAATGGGCACGTTGATGAGAAAAGCAGGCCCAGAAGGTTAAAAAAAGAAAGAATTTATTAGCTGAACGCTGCAGTGTGGTTCGTGATGTGCAGAAGGAGAGGTGGGCGGCAGGCCTGCTCACACTCCTGTGCACGGGGCGCAGCTGCTGCCAGAGAAGCCAAGGCAACTGAAGAGCATGACAACAGGCAAAAATTCATGATTGTCTTAGCTCAATCAAACATTTTAGCTCAATGAGGGATGGTGTAAGGAGTGGTGACAAGCACCTTCACAGAGCTATTTTGGTACAGATGCAAAACCACATTTTGAAGCATAAAATACCTGTTACGTACATTTAGGGTTTTTAATTGTGAAGCTTATATATTCTAGCTCACCGCTTTCATAATGAAGACTGACTTCCCATGTAGTCCTGCACTTTAGATACAACCCATTTTCAATAGCTAGTCGCATTTAACCTGAAGAATGTTATTAATAACCACCCCAGAATATACTCAAAATTGCTTTTTACAACTTTTAGGAATTTTACGTTGAAGGGACAAAGTTAAAAGAGCTTAAACAGAAGGACAAAGTTGCATCATTAGCTTAACTGCAGTTCCAGTTAGTTATTCTCCTGAGTTATTCTCTCATTATTCTATGTTAACGAACAGATGTGCTTTTAATATCTGACTGTAAAATAAATATTTTAAGATAATATGCTATCAATTTAAGGAAAATTAGAGAATTTAAATCTGTGACTCTTAACATTCAACTAGTACTTTTACATACAGTTTTCGGGATTCTGGGTCACTGGTTTGAACCTCAACGGAGTTATTTATTCAGTAAAAGCTATTACTGGATGTCAGTCCAAAATGGGATTCATAGTCCAAACTCCTCAGAACTGTTTAGAACTCAAAGCCCCTAGTCTACATTACAGAAGAACATTTAAGAATAAGGAGGTATTAAGAGAGTTTCAGATGTTTATTTAAAAAAAAAAAAGTACAAGAAGGATTTTACCTAAAAATCCATTGAGCCTTTCAAAATTAGTTTTTCTTTGTAAGTGAACACACCTGTTGGTGTAACATTTGAAGAGAGACCACATTTTGTGGAAAACAATCCTAAAGACCTTTTGGTTTTGAATATAAGAAGTTCAATACTACATAGTTCAACAGAATAAACATTGAATCCATCCACACAGGAAAATCAGTCTGAGTAAGTGGATCTGGATAAATCCTTTTATTGACTTGGGCACTGTCACATACAAACCCAAGAAAGCTGACGCAGTTCCAGACAGCGAACAAGGATCTCTTGCTGGCCAGTGCAGCTGGGACAGACTTCTGAAGTCAAAGGTAAGAATTTCGCCCTTGTATTATCAGCAAAGTAAATCCTCAAGAAAGTATCATGTTCAAAGCAGCACTTCTGTCAAATTCTTAATCTATTTCCACTTATTGTATAGTCCTGGAGTGCAAGCGACTGCTCATACAGAGAAGACACCTTAAAATCTTTCCTACCTACAGGATACACACAAGTAAAATGGAGTAAAATTCCTTTTACTCTGCACAAGGTTGTCTTTCTCAATTAAAGCAGTTACATAATATGCTATCAGACCCATTGTCATTTAGAAAACAGGAAACATTAGCATTAAGAAGTGCTTTGTCCAAAATCATTTAATAAATCTGCAAGAGATAACTAGAAACAACATCCTGAACGCTTGAATACACACCCAAACAATGCAGCATTCTTCCCCTCTATCAGCTTGCTACCTGATCACCTGCTTTAAAAACTAATGCTTTTTGGTGTCCTTGAAAAATCTAAGGTCCTAGAAGCTCTAGATCTCTCAAGTTTAGCACAACAGGGATTCTTAAGTATTGTGAGCAAGGAAATGGCAACACAGCCAGTATTATGTATTTTTTGTTACTCATGTTTCTTCAAACAGATTTGTGGATGAAAATGACTTCTGTTTCAGGATATTACTGACTTAGAGTTGATGGCTTGTCACCTGACAAATTCAAAGCTCCTTCCCATCTTTTCTGGGATAACAGACACAGGCCAAAATTTACTTTGAAGCTTCTCACAAAAACCCACAACAAGGGATTCTCATACTCATCTATCAGTCTACAAGCACAGGAGGAAAGTATTTTTAGTTGTTTCTTTTTCCCCTCTCTTTCTCCTCCCTGACTTTTCTCCACATAAGATACTCCTTAACATGATGCTGTCTTCCGTCTCTGCAGGGGTACTGAGTTACGGTTCTGCAATGAGCGCAGACAGCACCTTTCTTCATTTTAGCCTCAGAGCTCCCTGGAAACACAAGAAGCTTTCTAGCTGTTTTGGTAGCACGAGAGTTTCACTGGTACTACAAATAGCAGAGATATCACTATGGCAGAAACATGTGAAGACTGTTCGGTTGTTGCACTAAGGCTTAGGTGCTACAAACTTGGAAAGTCTGTCCCTCCCCAGCTGGTAGTTATACCCTTAGCCACAGCTTCAGAGATTTGTTTTGCCTCCCCTTCCTCTCCCGCCTTTAAACTTTAATACCTACACCTTGCTGCCAACAAGGAAGACAACACACAAGTTATTCTGCAGAGGGTTCAAGAGTTTAGTAACACTCATAAAGGTAACTAAAGCTCCACTCAACCAATCAAAAGGGTAAATCTCAAACTTACATCAATAAAGATCTTCAATTTGTGAAAATTACAGCCTGCTTCCAGTACAAACTGTTGACTATCTGCTTTTAATTTGACATTGTCTTGTGTTTTATAATTGCACAAGGCAAACAAATCCTCTTTCCTCTTATGATAAAAAATGGATGCATCTGAAAGCCAATGTTCATGTTCACTCTAATTAACAATGGAATTAAATTCCAGAGTATTCACTAACATGATACAGAATACCATAAAGAGAAGACATATGACTTTAGTTGCCAATTTTTTGACAGATACATTGCTTTACCAATTCTACCCTTTTATAAATTAAACCTGTATGCTCTAGATTATAATTTAAAAATACTAGTCTATCAGTATTGAAAAAAAAAAAAAAAAGAGGTTGCACATCCACGCACGCAAATCACATTGAAGATTCAGGCTAAAGCATGACTAAAACATTCCAATACTAAATTTATAATTTTACTAAATATTCAAATTCTGAAACAGTCAATTTAAATTTAAAGCAGCTAAATGAACCTGTTGAAAGTTAGTGGGGAAACAACAGTAGGGAACATGGTTCTGACAGCTGGATGCTATTTCTGTGAAGAGGTGGCATACAGCACGTACGTTGGGTGCCAAAGGATGGCAAGAAGTCCACATGAACCAAAGAAAGCAGTCAGTCCAATGCTGAGGTCTAACATTAGGTTATCTCTTCAATCTTTTAAGTGCAATGGTATTCTGGGAACAAAATAGAAACTTTTACATGACAGTTAGAACTTCATAGTGTAGGAAGTTAGAGGAAGACAGTGAAAAGAGAATATGAAATTATTCAAGATGATTAGCAACCATCCTCAATTTCACGACAAGTTAGATGGACTGCACACAATTTGGAGGGAAGAGAGGGTTGAAAGCAGCACAATGGCAAAGTGCACCCAAGATGGAAACTGGACAGGGGACTTGGGGGGGGGCGGAGAGGGGGTGGGGATGGATAGCCTGCAGAAGGTTTCAAATAGCCTCAAGAACGTGTGTGAACCTGGTAAAATTAATGAAAATATTATGTTGCCTAATCCAACTGATGTCTCATTAAAAGCAAATAGGCAAACAGATTTGGGTCCACTTAGATGAGTATATTAAAACTTAGAACTGCTGCAACAAAGACACATGTAATTGGTTGCTCGAACCCGTAAACCTCTGCCCAGTCTATGCCTTGTCATAAAGGAGATACTGTGCTGACAGACATATTTAGAAGAATCATATATGCTTGGTCAAACTAAAGATCTCTTAAGCTCTCTATGTTGACAGCAGGCAGTAGAGGATGTTTACGTATCTTCATAGATAAATCTTAAGTATCTAAACATTTTGGCTTTGCAACCCTTGTGCAGGGAAAAATCCTTGGACAAGAGTAGCCTGAGTTTTCTTTGAAGCTGCCACAACTCCTAATGAAATGAGTGACAGCTGGGATTAGTGTGCACTTCAGTTAACCTCAAGATTCAGGCAGCTTTTTTCTCTGAAAATTAACCCGCTCCCAGATGACTACAATCAGAACACTTTCTATTGTTTGCATTACATTTACATGTTGCTTTACAGCTTACAGCATCCTTTTGAAAAAATAGGCAAACAGTTCACACTTATGTACTTAAACTTTATTTCTTCATAATTACAGGCTATTGTTAGAATTTTTAAACAAAAGGAAAGTCTATAAATAGAGGCTAATCCCACCTGAACAAGTTTTTTTTTTAAAAAAAAAACAAAACAACAAAACAGTTAAAACTTCATAAAGTAATGCCATTTAGCTCACAGCAGTGGTTTGTTGGTAGTCTGAGTAAAAGTACTATAGTCAGAGTCAGTAACATGAAATGTAACATCAAATGACTCAAAACTTTAAATTCCGTAAAGGAAAGCAGGAATATATATATAATATATACATATAGTATCATGTTGGTCCACTGAGTATACATTTTAAACAAAAGATAAGAAACTATGTAATCCAGTTAAGCATATGATTTGCAAGATTAGTGTACACTCATTACAAAGATGTATAGATAAGTTATAGCTATTTAATACTTGCAAAATTTTAAGTTACTTTTTTTGAGCAGGTGTTTAAATGCTCATTTCCCAGTGCAAAAGAAAAACCATCCCAGTCAGGTTACCCATTTTTCCTGAAAAATTGAAAACTACCCTCAAACTCATGCAACAGCAGCATTGAAAGGTAATGGGAAGAGCTTAAATATACTGAAGCATGGCTGAGTTCTCCCCTTTTCCCACAATGCTGTGTGTTGAAACACTTCAATTTCCTCACCAGAAATACCACAGGTTAAAAGTGCAAGGAAAAAAAAAAAATTCTTGATGTTTATGCTGCTGCCATCCATTTTTCTTAGATAGGGCAAAAGATTATTCTTTTTTGGAATTATTTTAATGAAACTGATTTTCCAGAATAGAGCTCTTTCAAGATGAACAATAAGTTATTTTCATTAAGTTATTTTCATTAACATTCTATCAATCCTACTCTGACTCAGTGACCATAAAGAAATCATTCAGTTTAAGGTGCAACTATCAGTTGGCATTCAATAAATTACATATACAGAAAACAACTGTGGTTACCAAAAAAAGAAAAAAAAAAAAATCAGACTACCTGTTTTTTCTTTCTATTCTCAATCCTATTTCAAATTGAACTTACTCACTTGCCAGTTCAGCTGCATATTACATGAGCAAAAGTGGCTCAATTAGCAGTGGGGTCTCATAATTTGACAGTCATCTTGGCCAACAGCAAATGCACATGACTCTTCAATTTAATTGCTTTGTAAAACACAATAACAGGTCTATCTTAAAACCTATGACCATGCAAGAAAAGCATTAAAGGTTTCAGACACTCTCTTTCTGACTTAGACTCCATGAAGATTGTTATTTCAAATCCAAACGCAGAATCTTCAATGAAGAGAAAAATCTATATGCATACATATAAAATAAAGCTCTCCACAACTCTGGCATTACTAAAATCTCTTTAGATGGATAAAAGGTTTCAAATGACTAACTGCTTGATGGGAGACAGTCAGCCATGGCAGAATAATTGCTATGTTCACTTTATGCTCAATTACCAACTGCTGACAGATTACAGTCAAACTACAATCTCGCTATCTGCATTTTAAACTGATTAGCTTACAGCTGGGAAAAAGTACTTTGTTCTCCTGAAAACTTGAGAGAAATTGAATGCTAAATTTAACAGTTATTCAAACAATAACCGAAAGGATTGAATTTAGCAGAAACATTCACACCACTTTCAGAAATTTAAAACTTTTCATAGTTTCTTGTATATACGTATTTTCTGATTAACATTTAAATAGGTTAGGTATTCAGGGAAAGGGACAAAACAGTTGACATAAGACAAAAATCTTATTCTAAACTTCATGCCTCTGATATTTCAGATTTACTGAGTGCAATAGCCAGTTCCAAGTCTTCTTGCTCTTGCTGTTTTAGTCTTGCCAATCTTTCTTTCTCTTCTCTCTCACTTTCTCTCTTAGCCCATTCAATCATGTCTTCCTCAGTAGAATACTGCATTTTTAAAAGACAAAATAAACCAGATTAATAATACAATAATACTGTCCAAGTCCTTGGTTTAAGGGACAATTATAGTTTTTCAAAAATTGTATATATTGTAGTCTTCAAATATTACTTGCTTTTAATTTTAATACACTATTAAGATTATCTTAGTCTAAGGCTTAACTATTAAGAACTGCATGGAAGCCATCCAACTGATGTATTTTTATGAAATATGCTATGTTTCAAATTCAGTATTAAGTTTTAAAACAGTTATTGAGCAGAAAATGCTATAATTTAAATCCAAACTATTTTGGATTAAAAAAAAACCAGTCTATACAAGAAAAATCTTAAGTCAGGAGAACATTTTACAAAATACTGCCCTATCCGCACTGTGGGACATCCTGATTTACCTACTGCCATTAGGGATGATTTTCCAGGTGACAATGACTGCAAAAATTAGGGTTGAAACCAGTAGAATGACTGTTTTCAATTGTGCAGATGGTAAGTACAAGAGACAGCAAAATAAGAAGGTAACCATACAATTAGAAGCCTAGTAGTATGGAGAAAGGTCAGTGTGATACAAGAGGAAAAAAAAAAAGAACAGATTCTTGCAATGTATATTGATGTGAACAGAATGTGAACTGAATTTGTGTGGTACAATTATGATAACTCAGAGAGAGTTAAGGGTATTATCTTAAATAAAATACAAAAGATTATGCTATAAAGTTTGTTTCTAGTCAGCATGCAGAAAAGCTAAGAGGTAGGTGAAGCCCGTGTCTTCATGAATGTCCCAGTGTTAAGTCTGAAAGGGAGGGTTGTTATCACAAATACTCCAGCTAGTTTCTGCTTTGAGCTGCTGCTATGGGAAATGTAGAAATGCTTGAGTTTTCTCCATAGTTCGCTTAGTATTTTCAGTAATTGCAGCTGGAAAAGAATACTTTTTCCTTCATAAAGATAATGAACATTTTTGCTTTCTGGTCCACATTGCACATTTTATCCTCCAAACTGGCTTCTCAGTCCCTCTAATAACAGTGATAACAATAACAACATGTCAGAAATTGTCATGCTACAAGACACATCAACCAGTGCAAGTCAATTTTGAGAGCCTGTCAATCCTCAGTTTACTTCAATCAAGCATATAGTTTATTAGGCCTGAAAATAAAAAAAAAAAAAGCAATATGATCAAGATACTGTAAATGCAAATTGCATTTAACAGGTATCAAGCTTGAAAGTGAGATGATCCTATTTGCAAAAGCTCAAAAGAAAAAAAAAATAGGCATGCACAAACCTTTAGATTTGCTTCTACTGCTTGGACACCACGACTTCTATGAAATGGATTCTGGTTATAAAGAGACACTTACTACTTTTTACTTCATTGTACATAAGTCTGGAATTTACTAGCCATTCAAAACTCACCAAATTATATTTCATTAACATATACCGTTATGAGGCTGTTTATCAATATTTCAGTACATTGAAATTATGACCAAACAGTTCAGTGACAGCTAAATTAAAAAAATCACACCTTTTGTTTTATTTTTAGTTAGATAGTTAACAGTGTGCTTGTTATAATATATAAATCGCTGCATGCTTTGATAAAATGGATAATCCCTAGAACATAGATATTTAAAAAGTCCTATTTTCTAAAAGCCAGGAGGTCTCCATGAAAAAAAAAAATCATAAAAGCAATGCAATTTCAACATTAACTACAAGAATTTGCAGTATTTTGTTTTAGGACAGCCTCAGCTGTAAACTAAATGTAAACACTTTTAACTGGAAGTGATATCCCTTTTGTACATGGGATATGTTTTGATATGTGTGAACAATTCAAAGCTGTCATTATACTGAAACAAATGTAAAAAGTGTTTACTCACAGTACTGAAGTTTGCAAAATTGTTGGGGTCAGCCTCTTTACTGATGCTGGTGGGAGCAAATGGATCACAGAATAGATCTGCTTCTTGTTCTTTGGGAATGTCTGGGGTGGGGAAAGGCTGAAATGGATCGCTCGGTTTAAAGGAATCTGAAGAGTCTATTTGATTGATCGGTCTTTTCCCTTAGATTAAAATGAATTTAAAATGCATTTAAGATAGCAGGTAATAACATGCCAAAAATAGTAAAAAAAAAACCAAAACCAAAAAACCAAAAAAACAAGTTCAAAAGATACTTGGAATGCAACCTCTTCTAGTAAACTAGTGGAGTTGCAATGACTTCAGAGGAAGGGTTGCCAATTTAAAAAAGGAGAGTATGGTCCATAGTTTCTTACAGGGTTATCAGGTAAAAAGAAATACATGTGTGTTAATGATTCAAGAACACAGTGACATACTAATTAACTGTTTTGGGAGGAGAATTTCTGAGAGTTTTGAGCCCCTATCCTATCAGCACAGTATTTTTTTCTTCTGCTTATCAACTGTCCATGATCATTCCAGCAAGCATCTTTCATTGTTTGGATCAAGTTAACATAATTTCATTCAGAGACCAGAAATACATTTGTAAGTCTTCTAAACACCATGTCCTCTGATTATGCTAACACCTGAAATTTCTGTAGTTTTTAAACTAACAGGATGAAGGAGTATGACAAGAGGCAATCACAGGCTTAACTATTTTGTTAATCCTTGCCTAAGTAGCTGCAGATATAACAGAATCAGGCACAAGCCCCCACTTATCTTGTTCTTTTTTTCAGCTTAACCCCAGTCAGATTTCAACACCTTTGAGGACATTAACCCAAATACTTCCAAGAATAGTTGAGCTGAATTTCATCCCACCATTCTCTCCATATGTTACTGCTTACAGAAAAGGTTTCATTGCAGTTTCTTGAATTCAACTAGTGCGTTCTGCAAGCGGTTCAAGACTTACAATGGTTGTATTTTAGAACTTGCTTCTGTTGCCATTTTAAACTGCAGAACCAAAGTGCTTCGCATTTTGCGTATCACTGTAGCAAGTTAGTCTAAAAATTCTTTCATAGACCAAAAGAGATTCTAATTTGGCAATGATTTAGAGAACGCTCCCTCAGGAATACATGTTTTATTTAGACACTTTGCAGACATCCTTGCCATGATAGCTCTCACTCACTGATGATGTTCTATTACTGGCAAACAATGCATGCTTATTTCTTGAACAATGTGGGAGAAGCCTCTTCAAATGACACCTAGGGAATTTTATTTCTAGTCAGGAAGGATTAATAAGTATAAGAAGTCTACAATCTCCAAATCTGCCCAAAAATCATGAAGCAGGGGTGCTTATCAGTATCTAGAAAGGCAGCAGATTTCAGAGGTAAACCAACAGCTCTTTTGCACGCTTTCCAGTAGTGTAACAAACTAAGAGAGAGAGTTCAGAGTATTTCTTTGAAAAAGCATTTGTTTTGAATCAGACCAAGACAGTAATTAAAAACAAATACACTTAAGTATCTCCATTTTTTATTTTCATTAGAAAAATAATTTATTGGGAATGATTATCAAGATAACCACAGTATCATTGTTAATATGTGCAAATCAAAACAGGCTACTTTTTTCTAGGCACCTATTGGTAAGGATGCTGCTGGCCCGCCACTAGCAGCCTGCATTCTAAAAGCAGATCTGTACACCACATCATAGCCACTCCCACACAGTGAAGTCAGAAATTCCTTTTTGTTTTGTTTTGTTTTAAATAAGGACCACCATAAGAGGAAACACTATCAAATATTCAAATTATCACTTGTCAGGTCAGCTGTTTTAATGTTATTTACAATGAAACTGATTTAAACAGCTGAGTTTAAAACTTTAGCATTAACATCCCTACATTTACTGTGTTCCTCTTCTTCAAGACACAAATACATGGTTAAGGTTCATGCTACACGGTTTTCCAAAACACCTTAAGATTCATCGATATAGTGTAATAGTGAAAAAATGATGCAGTAGTTTTTAAAGAAAATGAAACAAAGGAGAGAAACTTAAAAAGGAATACTAGTAATTAAATTTCCAATCTATAATAAAAAAAAAAATCGGGAGAGAGGAGTCTGTTGAAACATAGGCTCGTTGCAACCACAAGAAGGTGGTGTTGCCTTTTGATAATCACGACCTTTTCTGGAAAGCAGGGTGGTTTGTGTCATGGAGTAGACCTGAGGACTCAGTATCACTTGAGCAGAAAACAGCATAGGAAACTTGGGTTTATTACTATTACATCGGCTAGGTTGACTACTACAGACCTCTGGCAAGGCCACCTGGAAAAAGTTAATCTGAAAGCCTGAGACAATCATTTAACCCTATTTAATTCATTTTGCATTAAAACCAGAGCTTTCACAATGGATAAAACACACTGAATTCTCACTTTAAGCATAATTTAACACAAGATTCACAACATATCACATTAGTAACCATTTAATTTGCAGCCATGTTCTTGCAGATACTTGCAATAACTATTTTTTCCTGTTTTCTTAATCCTTTCTCTCTTCAAAAACCAAACTATGATCCTAAACACCACACAAAATTTAACTCTGAGGAAACCAGCAACAAATCAGGAACAGACTTGTTTCACATCTTTCTCATTCATTCTAAATTCAGACGCTTCACCATCCCCTCATAATTATTGTCCCGCTGCCAATATTTGAAGGAGCTAATTGTTAACATCATCTCAGTATCAGCTCTTACCAGGTGGTGGCGGACAGGGCCTTGTGGGAGTTCCTGTTTTAGGGGGCAATGCAGGAGGAACATCCTCATTTTTAGCTGGTGGTTCCTCAAATAAGTTTTTAGTTATGATCACATTGTTGACAGAACTCGATGTGGAAGAGCTAAAGGGATCCTCGTTGTTGGCCTTCAACAAAGAAAACAGCAACGTCCACATTTTCAGTGCAATTCCACCACTTTTACTTCTTTTCAGTAATGCAGTATTTATTTAGAACTGAAAGTTTGGACTAAGACAAAAGGAAATACTTTTGTCTGGTTTTAAACATATCATTCACATACTCCAGGAGATTGAAACTAAACAAAAATCAGGAATGGTTAGTGTCTACAGCAATATAAAGTTGAGTGCAGTTATACATGCAAAAGTAATACTTTTGCTGTTAAACTCAGCAAATTTTTAAATTATAGTATCATTTCAAACAGAGAAAATACTTATAAAGCCACAAAGATCACATTGCATTCTTCACAGTGGAACTGCAGGACAATTTACTTTTTTCAGGAAAGTCAGCCATTATAAATGTTTAGAGGTGGCAAAACAGTAATGGCAGTGTTGGTAGAGGGAGTAAGCTAGGTCTTGGCACTGCAGAGTTTCATGCACCTTCCATGAGTGACAGTAGCTTCTTATTACCTTTGACAGTGTACTAAAGTCAGCAAAGCCGCTTCCAAAGGATTCGTTTCCAAACAGAGAGGCAAAGGGGTCTGTAGCTAAATCCACATAAATCAAGCAAACAGAATGAAAAAGTTAAATATGAAAGAGATTGAAAAAAATCCCACAACAACAAACAACTGTTACATATTTTGCAGCATAGACTAATTCAAATGAAATATTTTATGAGGTGGTCACTTTTATTTAAGTTATTAAGTAGCTTTTACAAAACTCTACACGTCAACAACCGATTAAGAATAGTAATTCTCCTGAACAGAGAGTAATTCAAAAGAAGGTACCGGTATTCTAATTTCCTACATTTAAAAAAGTTAAATTCCACTGAAAGTATGAAATAACCATACTACTGGATGTTTTGCTGAGATACATATATGTATACACCAGAGGTATTTTATGTCTGTGTGTGTATATTTATGGGTGTATGCACACAGATATATATGAACAGGAACAAAAGCTCACTTCTGACTGTAGGCCCACTTGTGTAATAAAGTATCTAAACCCCGTATCATCTCAATCTAATTCAACAGTACCCTTTCATTCCATGCCTCACAACACATGAAAACCGCTATGCTACTGTAAAGCAAGAAGTGCACGTTTACCAATACCCACTGTTTTCTAGAGATGCAGAAGTGAGTTTTTTCCCCTACGATTAACCCGAACAGCTTTACAATATGAAATCACACATGGAGTCATGTTTTGGATTACCCTTGTAAGTGCGACTTAGAAAAACAGGAGATTGGAGTCTTCCCTAAAATATCTTTAGCTTTCAGATGAGAAAGGGTCATGACAAAACAAAAGGAGCAAACTTCAACAGCAAAAAATGTTGATGAAGCAGTTATTCTATCCCACATCTCCTCTTGTAGTACAAAGCTATCTTGTATGTTACTTAGCAAGTAGCATGACGTCTCTAAAAACAACCCTAATGGGTAGCACTACAAACCATTCAAACAGTCCAAACACTTAGATCAGGATATTTTACCAGTTTTAGGTAAGGCAGAGGAACATTTTTTCAGACTCAGTCTTCAGTGATACACACCACAGATGAGACAGTTTTGTTTCATAAAAATAGCCCCCTGCAAACTTGCACCGCAAGCTTATGTCATACTTTATAGGAAAATTCAGAAAACTCTGGAAATCCCTAAAATGCTCCATAACAAATTCAGTTACAAGACTAGAAACAAAAATAAGCAAAAGCAAATAAAAATAAAACCCAGAAGTCTGATGTGTACAATCTACTTTTACCTGGATCATTTGATGTAGTAACAGTTGTTCCACCAGGAGCAAAAGGGTCATTCTTCTTCGATATCTCTGTCTAAAATAAAAAATTTCTTTGGAGGGAAATTTGTTTTTCAGCTTAAAAGATTCCTCATTTTAAGAATACAATCACAAATTATTTTAGTTTAGAAGATTTAAGATAAAATATTTTTGAAGTAGTTTTTAATCAACATCAGTAATCAAGTCTATTAACAGAAACTCCTCCTCAAAACAGTGATCAGTACTTTCAAAGGATGGGAAAAAAATATGTGCAACATAGTTGGTAAACACTAAAGCAAAATTTAAGAATATCTACCACTCATTTTATTCTCAGATTTCTCCAACCGGAGCCACCTTCATGAAGATTAACTACAAGATAGCAACACCACAAAAAGTGTGTTAAAGCATTTAGGATAAATGCATAACAGCTTCACTTCAGAATTACACACCTCACAAGAATCAACTGCTAATCTCACACCACAGCTCTGACCCTCCCCCCCTCCTGTACTTCTCTTATTATTGGACTGTAATATGACCAAGAATTGGTTATATCAGAACATTAAGACTTGGCCATAGTGTGCTGAGTAAGTATTGAAGATTGTAAAAAACTAATTTTTAAGGTTGGAGGTGTAGGCTGTGATGTGCAGTACGACCTTGAGATCTGCATAATGCACATGACATGGAAGGTAAACACCACCACTGTTAGGCGCAGCGATTTCTCACTATCTGGGCTGTTGTGGGCTCACCTCACTCTACAGCCACCTAACTTGCTTCCTTATCCACATGTACTAATTTTTATATATGTATGCGCATATTTTACACACAAAACTGGAAATGAAGCATGAATAGAAGCAGCACTGAGAAGGAAAAAGAGATGGGAAAAGGACGGAGACAAACTTATGACGTGAAGAATTTCAGCTTCTTAGATTGTTTGTCTATCAACTGTCATTTGGAAGAGAAGGTTTCGTGCCCAACTACCTTATTAGAGGCTCAAGACGAATCAGTAACTGCTCAGTTTTAATGTGAACAGCTAAAAGGTATGCCTAAGTACACTTGAAAGAGGTGCATTCAGTAAGAATCACCACATTATGAGTGGGCTTCAATGACTCTTATTAAAAAAAAACACAACAAAACCTAAACAACATACCCCTATAGAACAACTTGTCTTTTCAGAGGGGAAACCCCATGCCACATCAGATTTCAGATAAGATATGGAATATATTTATTGATCCGATAAGCTTTGGAGGCAAAATAAAGTGTCTCAACATAACTTGGTGAGATTAATCTTGGGTTTCTTTCAATGTTTAGTAAGTTCCACCAGCTAGCAAGAGAACTTAGTTCATTATTCTCAAATATTCCTATCTGTGGGGCAATGAAGCTCCAACACTGAAACATTTTAAAAATATTTTTATTTTTACTTCTATTTCATCTGTGACTACTTCTAGAAAATAGGACACACAAAAAAGACAAGACAGAGCCCTGGGGTAAGAGGTAACCATTTATCTACGTGATTTCTGACTACCAGCATTTCAAGGCATGTCCAAATGTGCAAAATAGGTTATTTTTTCCAAATCACATATAGAAGGAAGAAGTATGCTATTCAACTTACTGTGATATTACTGTTGTCTGCAGTGCTAAATGGGTCAGTGCCAGCAGTCACAAAAGGATCAGCGGAGGATTGTTTGAAAAAACAGTCAGCTGCAAAAGGATCTGAGCCTTTGAAGGGATCACCACCAAAGGGATCTAAAAAGTAAACATCTCATTAACATTTCTGCAAGCTTTACATCTTAAAAACTAAACATTATATTGCTTTTTTTATACTGCAAGAAGGTGACACATTTAAGATGAAAGATCTTTGAAGTACGAAATTAATCTGTGAATAATTTGTATTCTGTGATTCAAAACATTAGACAAGCCAATGTTTTCTGCACATCATGAAAAACTTTGGATAGTGCCAGTGGTTCAGTTCCAGAATCATCTGAACATATAGAAGCATATAGCTTCTTTAACCAATCCCCCTAAAATTAAGTCTTTTACAAAACCTATTGTTTCTCTGAACTCTCCTACCCTCCTCTCCTCCACTCCCCAAACACAATTGATGTTTTCTTATTTAACATTTGGTGCACAATCCTATTTTGTTTTAAGCCTTCCTACTGGCTGTTTTGCTTCTTTGTCACCAACAGCTCCCTTCAGGACCAAGCAAATAACGCAATGCCATTGTCTATACAACCAGTCTAAAGAGACACTTCCCACCTTTTTCAATATACGGTTCTAAAGAAAGTTGGTAAGTTAGGAGCCTTTGAAAGGGTACAGTCATACTTCTTCGCATACAAAACAGGCAGCAGGAATTTGGGGCCTTCTGTTCACCACCTTCACATACTTAAATCCCAACTACGGATACTTCCAACAGCAAGGGAGAAGTTCTTTAACACAAATGGCCATCTGCTACTGCCATCCATCCATCCTATGGTGACTTTTTGGGTCATTTCCATCTTTTTTTGCACTGAAAGCAGTGACGCTTTTCCCCATGTACTCTTCTAGTAGGAATCATTTAGAAGAACAAACACATTAGAAGTTACAAAGTTACTCACCAATTTTCCCAAAAGGGTCATCTTTGAAGGGATCACCTATTTAAAAAAAAAAAAAAAGTTACTTGTCATAAAGCATATAACTCAGTTGAAGTCTTTTCCATACAAACTCATTTCTACAGCTAGAATTTAAACAACTCTCACTCAGAGGAATAATTTCACTATTTTCAGTGGAAAGACAAGAGCTAGTATTAGATGAAGCAAGTAATAAGTAGCTCAGTACCAGCATGAAACACACACAAAAGCAGCCATCTCAAAGATGCATTTCTGTTGGCTATCGCCCATAAACACACAGTTTATGCAGTATTTACCACCATGCTAATCCAGGCTAACTACTGATAGAAGCTTAGTCCCAGTTTTCATTAATTCTCACAGGAGCTATGGATGGTAGGTCCTAAGTGCTCATTTCTGTGCTGGATGCACAATCTCAATTGTATCAGTTCTACTCTCTCATCTCCATCTAAGAGACACAGATATACTGTCTCTTAGCCCTGTTATCTACCCCAGAACATACTGAGCACATAAAGCCCAAAAGGTTGGCTACTAACAGACATACTGTTCTCCTTTGAAATAAAGGCCTTGTCATGTGCTGTAAGTAGGACCAATTCAATATTAACAAAAATCAAGCACTATCTAGACAGAAGCATTCAAGCTGTTTTAAATTAGTTTAATTTATTCATTAAAAGTATTAAATCTGCACTGACATTCTTTCAGAAGCCATGTGATCTGAAACTAATTTAGCTTATTTTCCTTTCAAAGTGATATGAGCTAAACTGATCAGACCATGTTGATTCTGAAAGTAAGCATGTACAATCATAGTAACATGGCTGAAAACATCTGCTTCAGCAGTTAATCCAAGTTAAGTCCCCTTCTCCAAGTGGCTCCATATAGACAGATCATTTCTTCCAACATAAAAGAAAAAAATAAAGTCAGAGCAACAGCATTCCTAAGTGGCAAGTTCTTAAAATAAAGCATAGCACTTCCACAAGAACAGATGGTGCAGTTCCACATTACCTTTTCCTGAGTGCCAAACTCACCATAAGTAGGCCACAGCCATTCATTCCCAACCACCCGCACCCTCCCCACACCACAGCTCACTGAACCCTCAGTTGATCTGTTTGTGGATCTGTGCTGTAAATTAGGGGGGGTAGGAGGTAAGAGCAGCGAGGGAAAGGTGCAATTTTCACAGGTAATTAAAAAGTTCAGATGAAGGAAAGAGAAACACCCTGGAACTCTCATTTCTATCACTTCTATTTTTGTAATGCTATTGGCTCCACACTCCTGTCACTCAAACACCTTCACATCTATTCTATGGAGAGCAGTTCCAAAGTGAAGATTTGTCTGACGTGTTCATACAAGACCTGTTTCTGCAAATCTGCACTTAGAGAGAAAAGTTTACTTACTGCCAACAAAAGGGTCAGACTGGAAGAACTCTAAGCTGGCTTCAGAAACTAGATCAGGCAATGGATGAGATTCAGCGTCAAATGGATCTTCCTGGGCAACACAAAAGAAGTAGAGAACGGTATTAAATTTTTAAGACATGCAGGATAGAAAAAACTTCTGTCATCTTGTGTTACCATTTAGTAGTTTCTTAAATCTGGAGGGGGGAAAAAAAAAAAAAAAAGACACAGCTAGAATTCGACATAATTCATCAATGGAGATCCAAAATATTTCTCAACAACAACCTGCCTGCTATATGAGATGAAATGTTTTCATAACATTACACTCTAAATAAAAACAATGTGACAATTTTATTTCTCTGTTCTATGACCACGAAGCAAGTGATATGATGCGAGCCTGAAACAGCTTAACTAGGATTTTTTTATTTACTTTTTCCTCCCTCAAATCTGAACAAACTCACTTTTTTGGCAATAGTTGCAGCTGGGGTCTCTTTCTCTTCTTCCACAACAGAGGCTGTTGTTTCAGGACTATTTCTTACCTACATAAGGATAAAAGCAATTCACCTTAAATAAGTAGATTGTATTGTGCAGTCTAAGTATTAAATAGCTAAAAGAATATACTAGAGGATACTTCAAGAAGTTCACGCTTATTATAGAACATACTGAAGTGTTCCATAAACCCTATGAAAGTTGGGGGGGGGGGGGGGATCAATCAAGAATCTACTGGGACATAAGGAGGGACATCTAAAGCAAGACGGCTTTAGGTTTTCTGTACTATTCCTTATTCCATTCTTGTTGCACCAACTGGAGACAGCTGCTCTCCTTTAATGTTAATTCTACTATTCATTTTATGATATTTTGCTTTGGAAACAAATATAGAAAAATTCTTATTGCCACTTTCCAGCAAAGCTGAAATTGCCTCCTTTTCTGCTTACCAATTTTCAGATGGCTAAAACATAGTCCCTCCGAATAATACCCTGAAATTTCGCTTGTGCAAGTGTTTAAAAACATAATCAATCCTGATACATTATTAACTTATTCCAACTTCACAGCTGCATGATCAAGCAGGCAAAACACTACTCACTGGAGACGCACTGTTTATTTGTTCATCTTCTGCTATACTTTCCCTTTCGGCATTCTCATTAAGGTTAGCAGTTTCACTGCTGCTGTTGCTAAGACTAGAATGATCCGCAGTTCCATTAACAAGTGTGTTATGTGGCTGAGAGTGCCAACTAAATTGGTTATTTTCCAATTCTTTTAGCTCAAGAAGTTTTGTCTGCACCTGTAAACAGAAATAAATGTGTGTGCATCAGTATGGCAGTACACAGAAGCTAGCATATGACCGTCCCCTCTTAAATATAAGATGGAAGTTATATGTCTGAAACTCTTATTTTCAAAAGCAAATATAATAAACCTCACCTTCTTTCAGTCAAAGGGTGAAATGTGAGAAATAAGCACAAATCTGATGTAGAAGAGATGTAATGTAGTTGAAGGACAGACCTGAGAAACTTCTCCTGCCCAGGAAGCAGACTGCATCACTGGCAACATTGAGACTTGTCCCTTTATTTCTACTAAAACTCGTAAGAAGAGTTACAAAGCTTTCAGGGTTTTTTTTTTGGTTGGTTGGTTTTGTTTGGGTTTTTGTTGTTCTTGTTTTGTTGGGTTTTTTATATTATGCATTTGTAATTGCCTTAAACTCTGAATTAAAAGGGCTGCTTTATCAGAATTCTCATCTTCCGAGAAGGAAAATTAGAAATTCATTATCTTCTCCCACATGGCTTTTGAAGTCTACAAAATCCACGGTGTATCTTCCTAAGCAGACAGTTACATTCACATTTTAATAATAATTAATAAGTAAGTAATAATAAAATAACTCAGCAATATGCTTAATGCAGTGCCTCAGGGCAAACATTTACAACCAAACTGCCAGTTATGAAGGAAATACTAGATTTGGCAGATTATGCAGAAGGATGAACATAGTTCAGATATTTAGGGGTCTAAATCCCACTAACACCTCTTGGTCAGTCACCTAATAGAGTTTTCATTGCCTTCTACATGTCAAGTCAGGTGGCAGCAAAGACAACTCCAGGTGTCTTTATTTCAAAAACACTGACTTCAGACCACCCATTAGATAAAAAAATGATGTTGTACTACAGTCAAGCATAACCACTTATCAGCCTCAAATTTGTTGGTTGCAAGTACTTCTTGCTGGTATATTAATATTGAAATAGCCAACCTGCTCTCTACCTGTGGTGAAACAATGAAAAAATCCATTTGTTTACCACTCAGTTTCTAAACCACAAAGCCAAATTTAAAAATTATGTGTATGTTCTAAGGGTCTTCAACAGAAGAAATTGTTCTTGCATGAACATTAGCAGTAGAAGTCTTAAGAAAAAAACCTGTTAACAAGTTACAGGTGTGAATTATGTGAAATGACCAACCCAAAAGTCAGCCATTTCTAGGGTTCAAAGTTAATAGGAAGGCTTCTTGTTTTGTTTTTAACCTGATAATGATGTGGTCTGGCTCATATATTAGACAGCTGGCAAGTCAGAGAAGAAGAATGATGAGGAAAGGGTGAAGCTAACACAGCACTGAAGTAATAATAAATTACTGATTACAGATAGGAGGGAAAAGTGTTCCTTTAACGTAACAGCAGATACCTCAAAGCACAGTTCTGTGCATAAAAAACAGTGCAGCCATCTCTCTGCTTCTCATTGTCTAGTCTCAATCCAATTTATTCTTAGACTCACCTTACTTTCCCCCTTTGACAACGCACTAAGTAAACGTTAGCAATGCTATACTGACTTCCATCAATTAAAGAATAGTGAGAGCGTGCCCCAGGCCATGGCTGAGCGAGAAAGCAAACTAACTACTGGACATAAAGAATTTAAACACACATTATCTGTTTTTCATTAAGACAAACGATTTATGAAATATAAATTATTAATATCTTTTTACTAACAAAAATCATGAAGTATCTTGAGTCAGCCTCCAAGAATCCTAACAACTACTAGCACAGAAGACATATGTAAGCAACTAAAGACATACACAAACAGTGAAGAAAAAAAAAGAAAACAATGCCTTCCCCTTACGAAAAACCACACTAAAGGTTGAAGCTAAAAAAAATTTGTTTTTTTGGTCTTTCACACTGCCTTACTGAATTGATTTCCTGTTGTGAATCCTGCAGATGTTGCTGAAGAGGTCCCAGCTGTGCTTTCCCAGACTCTATGCAATGCTCAAGCTCTGCAGTTTCTTGCTGCAGGCGACTCAGCTCCTCTTGAGCTTTGGTCAGTTCATCTTCATACGCTGAAATCTTTGATTCCTGGCTTGTTATTTCAGCCTTCAGCATGGCAATCTAAAGCATGAACAAATATTTCAAAGCCAAATAATAATAAAAAAACCCTCACCTCCAAACACTTCCAAATACTATTATTTATGACCAGAAAAAGTAAAAACCTCATAGCTATTGCAGAGATCATACCTGAATAAAAGGTTAAACCCCTACTGGTCTCAATAAGATCATAGTATTCTAGCTAGTTTCCTGACCAACACAGATATTCCTAATAATGAAAATATCATTTCAGATCTTAAAGAAATACTATAGCTTTATATTAGAAAAAATCTGCATAACCATGATTTTTTTTAACTGCTAAGCAATTAGTCCCAGTAATTAGTGCTTCTAATTACACTTATATTGCATTATAATTTTGCATTATTTGTTTACACAACCGTATTTGTATGCAAGTATATCTCAGTATATTTCTTGACACACTGATACTGAATTAGGGCATCACTGAAACGAGTGACATATTTCCGATTCTCTGTTGGTCGCAAAATCTTGACACACCGGCTGTTTATTCATTAAAGTTTTCTCTCCTGTCCCAACAAGTGTAACACTGCAAGGCAGAGTTCTTCAATACAAGGCATTTACTCTACCAAGGGCCTTAGCCGCTGGACCTTACCAAATGGGCCTCCTCTGCACACTTCTGCCTGATATCATTAAGTTGCTCTTCCAACTTGGCCTTCTGCTCATCAAGATCATTAAGGATTTCCTGCGCTTCCTGTTTCTGAGCTTGCAGCTTTTGCAGATTACTGCTCTCCCGCTTTACTTCATCTTGTAGATCCTGTAATAAAACAGATTAACTTTGCATTTGTTCCCTCTATCCTCCTAACCACTAAATTGCACAGTATAAACTGCACTGCTAACTCAGATGTCAAAGTATCAACAAATTATCTTTCAAAAGCCAGCATTTATAACGTCAGACAAGCAAGTATTCTCAAATTCTAATACACAGAAATAATCAGGTTATTTACTTTTTCTTTTCTTTAGTAAGAGAATTTCACTGAAATATTGAAGATCTTGCATGAACACAGAGATTAACTGTGTTACTCACAGGGAGGTTGGGGTTTCATTTTGAATTTAGAAGTCATCTTTATTCAGGCTGCTACATTGTCTCTCTCCTATGTTTTAGCAACATGTTTTACTGAGTTCCTTAATAATAGAAATTCTTTATTCTGCTCCTTCCCCCTTCAAAAGCACACGGCCAAAAATAGAAACTTGTTTTAGCAACATGGTAAAGGACCAAATCAGTGCATTATTAACTCAAATGCACTCCCTTTTAGAGCCTTGTCTTTGATTTTGCAAGTCAGCGAAAAACTTATTTTCCGTGTAACAATACTGGTAAGAAATGCACATTTCACACACAAATATGGCATCTTTTAATTTATGAAACAGCAGTATGTATGTATCCTGTGTTCTAAGCACATTAAGTAGTATCATATGATAATTAGTTCATTTCCAAGCAACAGGAATGCTTATACTTCAAACTGCAGACATAACATTGGAAAAAAAGTCAAGAGAAGAATTTAGGAAGAAGAAAGAATCAAAGTCAAGAGGAAGAGATAATACAGGGAGATCAAAAGGGATTAATACAAAAGGAAAAGTATTAGATGAAAAGAGAAGATTGCAGCCTTTCCAAGAAAATATGGTAATTGAAAGAAGAATCATGAACAAAAAAAAACCCCAAAAAACCCAAAACAAAACAAAAAACCAAATAGAGATAAAAAAATTAAGGAAGGTAAGAAAACAAGCTGATGTGAATTTCTGATTAGATCATACATTTGTGTGCTACTCTAAGCTAAGATCCTTTTTTAGGGGTGTTTTGTTCAGGGTTTTTTTTGGTGAGGGCAATAGTTTATCCACATGTGCTAACACCTCCAGATAATCAGGACAAAAGAGCCAGATACAAATAGAAAGGCATATGGTGCAGCAGTCATACTAGGAAAATAGGTAACCTCAAGACAACTGGAAGGCTACATGAAGAAACAGCATAGATGCTTTTATGAAAACAGACAAAAAACCCATCAAAAACCTGCAAACCAAACAAAACACAACAAACCCCCACAAAAACACTCAAATTACATTTGAAGTTCAGTATAGGGTATATGACTGATGTACAGAAGTCACTCTAGGTGAATTACTGGTTATTTCTAATATATGAAAGAGAAACCAGCACACACACAAAAAGCTCTTACAGCAGCTACTGACTTGGATAATTGGGACACTCCTGATCCATTCATTTTTTTTACATCGCTTTGAAAAATGGGTATCAGCTGACAACACAAGCAACGGGCAGGGGGGAAGTAACAGCTTAAAGAGATTTCAGTCTCCTTTCTCTGAAAGGAAGCAAGAATTCACCTACAAAAGCTAAATATAGATCACCTCCACTCTTGAATTCCTTGAATCCCAGTGTCTGTCCTAGGCAGAGCAGTAGAGAAGCACTGAAGAGACCTGACTAAGCCTGATGGCTCCCAGAAGAGAAAAGAAGAAAACCCCAACCAAAACCCAAATGTGTTCACATAGCCACTCCAAAATTAAAGGTCAGAGTAGATACAATACACAGAACTGGGGCTGATACTCAAAGATACATCTTCCTGAAGTAAACCAGGCTCCAATTAAGCTTTGATTTCAAAGAATACCCTCAGCAGAGAAGCATCATCTTAGTGTTTAAGCACAGAATGAGATTCTGTATGAAAACCATTAACATAGTTGAGGTGGTACAAACTAGCATTTTTATGGTAATAGTGACCCTTGTATTAAATTTACTATCATTATAACTCTCCATGCTGATGCAGCATAGGAGAAGAAAAGTCTAGAGATCTGTATTTCCAGATAGACAATGTATTTTATAGCTTGCCAGTCTGTACTTCACCAAACGATTCAAGTGCTAAGAACTGTTAAGCCTGAAACAGTACAGAAAAGTTAAACTACACTGACTTTCTACTTGCTTTGGTGCACTCCCACAAAGAATAGGGAAAATCCAGTGCTGAGTGGGATACACTCAGTGTGAACGTGTTTAAGAAAACTCAGGCCAACAAGGAGATCAAAAGGCTAGAAGAGAAGGCCAGAAACATTCTGGACTATTTGGAAGGACAGTCCCAAAATACCTTTCACTCACCCCACCTCACCTTCTCTGAAGCAGTGTCTCACATGCAGTAACATTTTTTCCCCCCAATTGATGTAAACGTACGTTATGCTTTGTTCAGGAGTTACATGCATTTGTTCTACAAACATCTTTACAAAGTTCCAGCATCCCATTGAAAAACAAAACCTAGACCTTTTGACTTCATGTCAGTAAAATTCTAGGAAACATGCAGAACTTGTTGGGAAAGCCAGGAGAACCGCCCCTTATTTCAGAGTCTTGGCAGGTTCGCATGCCCATATGTATGAAACGCAAGATGACAGTCTTGTGAACGTGTCCAAGAGCCCATTGCTTGAGGCAGTGGCTAGCCACCGAGGCACGCTGTCCTTCAACAGCTGTGACTAGAAGACCAGGCTGGTGACAAGAGAGCAAGGAGACAGCCAGGTAAAGGCATTTCCAGATGCCACTTGGTATGCAGTCAAAACAAAGTTCCCTACTGCCAAGAAGAGTATTTCATATAAGAGTTTAATACTCCTGTATTTATAGGAAAATGCTAATCCAATCACAGAATAAGTTAAGGAAATGGCGCCTTAGAAGTTTCTTGATCTTTGTTACTCTGCTCATAACTTTTCAAGAAAAAACACCCCTTAATCTTTGCTTCCAAAGAGCTGATATTTTAATAAGCATGTTAAAATCCACCAGTATGCCATCTTTTCCCTCCAACTCTTTTTCTGTCTTTGTTTTTTAGTGTCTATTTACATAGTATATAATTACTGTATAGAAGAAAAACTGTCACTCTTTTCCTCTTCCCATACAAGACAGTTCAATCATAACAGACCATAGCTATATTTGAGATTAAAATTTGTGTGCATAGAATTAATTCTGGTATCGGAAACCCTGGAGTGCTATGCTACGAAACTAGCTTGATCCAAGGTGGCAGGTCAGAACACACTGGTTTTATACACCATCTTTAGAAATGTCACCATTAGAATAAACCCAGAAGAAAAAAAAAAAAAAAAGCACGATGTAAATATATTCTTAGTCTGTTGCCACTTTTCTCTGAAGTTCTAGAAAGTTTCCTGAAACGTGCAGATCCTCCAACATTCAGGAGTAAGAAAGGGACCAGAGATAAAGGGCCACCAGCTTAAACAAATGCTGCAGCCATGTCCTATTTGATCCCCATGGTTTCACATTTTTTCTGACAAGCCAGTAATAGACTGTTCCTTCTCTACAGGCTGACAGAACTCTAGAACTCAATTTAAAAAGGGACAAATAGCTTGTGTGATCACTAAGAGGTTAAAGACCTGAGACGGTTGCTTCCAACATTACTGCTCTGGATACAATGACTTAATTGATTCTGTGATGCTGCTGACTATCAAACCCTAAACATGTGCAGATGACACTAAAACCCTAACATTAAAGGTAAGGATTTTGTTTAGCTTTATATACCTTTTATGCAAAGGCACTGCAGAACTCAACCTTCACATAAGCATACACAGATTCCAGAACACACCAACAAAATCATCCTGTGTGCAAAGCCAGGAATATCCACAAGAATTTTTAACAGTGTGAAAAGGCAATCTGCAGCGTGGGGAGGGGAATGACCGCTGCATGCACGGACAGAATCACAGACATGGGCAACTTCTGTATGCATTCCTGCAGCTGCTGAATCTGGCTGCCATTGTGACTAACAGGCCAGCATCTGATTATCTTCTGAAAGGTCAGACTATTAATTATCAACCAGGCTTTAAGGATATTAAATATCCAAGCACAAAATTCACAACAGTTGTAACACATTGGCTCTTTTTCTACCCAACACAAAGTAAAATGCAGAAATCTTGCATTATTTGCTTTTAATCAGATAAAGATTATTTGAAACAAGAAAGATTCCCAAAATAAATGTAGAAATAAATGTAAGTGATCAGATATCACACTAAAGTTTTCTTCTTAAAGCAGCAACACCAGCTGCTTTTGCATCTTAAAAATTTAATTGAAACATTGCTTTGCAGCATTTAATTCAGGGCTTGGCTAGATTGTTAGCACCCTAAACCCCGATGCTGACCGTATAATTTTTAATACCTGTAAAACACTTGCAAAATATAAATTTTCCAATATTCTGGAAATTCAATGTCATCCTTTTAAATAAAAAAATCAAACATTATTTTTAAAATCCACTTATATTAGGCAAAATTAACTTGAGGCAACATTCCTCCCAAGCTGGTAATTACTGCGACTCTCAAGAAGCAGCCCCATATACAAGCCCTTTCAATTCAGCCACTTAAGTTTATTAATTTGCAGTGCTACAGTGTCTTCTTTAGTTTTAATTATACATTAGACAGCCTTGCTAGAAAAGACCCAAACAAAAAAGAAATCTATGAATTTGTAATATTTGTCATTTAAAACTCAATGCAGGCTATATATCCTAGGAGCTCACACATTTATATAAATATATACGGCTACACCAACCCACATTCATATAGCGAATACACTTCAAAGCACATTCTTTTTCTTAGCCAACAATTTTTTTTCTTTTCATAGCGATGATCACATCACTGAATAAGTGATCTAAAGACTCAGTAATCCCACTGCCATTAAAGCACCACATGGTGCAATATCAGATGTCTAGAACAATATTTTTATGTCTTATTTACCTGGACCTCACTTGTCCTCTGCTTGATGGTATCTTCTTTCTCCTTCAGGTCATGCTCTACATTATTCTTTTCCCTAGAAGACCAGCAAACAATGCAAGAATACTTAAGAACATCAGCTACAGCAGGTACAGTTATCCAGCCCCCTAAACCTGTATCTCTCTTTAAATACATAGTGAAACATTAAACACAAAAGATGTAAGGGATTTCTGTTTCCCCAATTATTTACAAGACAGAAGCCCACATAAGTGTTCTGCATAAAACCCCCTGTCTTTTCACCCAACTGCACTTCAGTGATAAGAATGGCTCAAAAATGGAAGGGGGCGGGAGGGAGAAATCAATGAAATACTGTCTCCAGTGATCTCACTGTTGCTATGGAGCACTTGTCTAATGAAAACTGCTGGGAAAAGTGGGAGGGATTGCATCAGATTCCATCTATTAACCCCTGCAAACACAGTAATTCCTATGCTAACAGCAGTTGGAAAACATGTCCAGCAGGCCAATCTAGCTCATTAATTAACTTTGCCTATCATATTTTAGATACACCCGTTAGTAAGCTCAGTCACAGGAAGAAAGGTTAGCTTGCTGTAGTCGCTGTCTGTGTAGAGACATCACACGTACTTATTTGCTGTGTCATATCAAGTCTGTCTCTACAGACATTTATTCAAGTTTAAAAGTGACTACTGATGACAGGGGAATTATCATCAATAAATTCTTGGCAGTCAGACAGAACAATAGCTTTAAGAAAGGGAATAAAACCAACATACAACTCAGTGTTACTGTTTTAAATAAATCATAAGGACTTTCATGTCTAGACAGTATATGGATTCTTTTATCATTTCACAGATGAAGCATTACACTTTACAGTTTTAACATTATCTTCTGTATACAGGTATTTACTTTCATAAAAGATTTTGTTAATAAATTAGAACACACAATAAAAGTCAGAATTTGAACAATGATAAAACTAACATTTCTAAATTAAATACCATCGTGAAAAGCTATCAAATTATATTACTAGTGCATATTGAAATTACAGTACCATCATATTTTAATAGCAGCAGATTGGTAATCGATCTAAAGCTATTAATCTTATTGTTTACTCTTATCTAATACAGAAGAAAGCATTTTTGTCTCTGAAGTAAAGCAGGTCTACTCTAAGTTCTCTTTACTCAAGCTGAGGAATACTTGCTTCCTGCTAAACCATGTACAATGGAAAATTAAAAAAAAATCCAGATGTCACAGATCTTAAATGAACATTTGGTCTGAAAAATAATTACTATAGATTATGTTCTGCGATTATTTATCTCAGTATCTGATTAAAGAGTAACTTGCTGAATGTTTCCCAAAGGAAAGTTTTACATGGAAGGAAAAGGAAAGATATGGAAAGAGGGACTTTGAGGAACAAGGCTAGCTATTCTCTTAAGTGTGAGCCTTCAAGTTTCATAAAATTCCTCACTCTCCATTCATCACAAAGTATAATGAAGATACTAAGCAAATCTTTACCACTTCCATCAAAGCTACAGCACACTCCTCTAGGTCACTAAAGTATTTGTAGCATAGTTGTACTTCGATATTTAAAGCATCACAATACAGGGTTGGAGCAAGTTCTGGTGATTTTGCTTTCTGTAACTTTCCATGAGCTAAGGGTCTCAATAAAGCACTTCCACAGATCCAAATACAAGTCAGGCTGGAAAATACCTTCGAGCCCTCAGGCATGCATCAAGCACAGCAAACACTCAGGAATATTACTCCTGATTGAAGATAAAAGAGAATAACTGACTAGGTAAACAAATACTTGTTATCTTTCCTGTTTGGGTATGAAATAGAAGTGCAAGCAGGTATGTATACTTTAATACACTGCCTTTCCACACTGATGTCACTGACATGCCTAAGAGACTGTCAGAGATGAAAATCACTTCCCTTTTATTTCAAGAGAAGCCAGGTACCTAAACCTTGCGATCTGGACTATGCTATGCAAGCAACAGGATATAATACCCACCCACAGGCAGCTTACACTGGCCAAATCACAACTCAAACAATGAATTAGAAAAAAAATCAAGTGAAAGAAGTATTGTCAGGCAGAACAAGAAAAGCTTAGGCAGCAGTCTCAGGCAAAGGAAAACAAGCTGAGTGTATATAGACTACACATAACACATCCCCTCCTCCCCCACAGTAATTTGTCTTTGTTTCAAAAAAAAAAAAAAAAAGACAACACAGACCTACTTAATTCACTAATTCTTCTGAATGCCTCCATTTCTTTTACAAACTATCTGGTATGCCCCTGTAGGAATGCTCAGCAACTGAAAGAACCAAAAACAAGTAACAAAATTGATTTATTGGATGTGACAGATTTCCTGGATCATGAAGTCCCTTACAACATCAGCACTTGGGGGGGGGGGAGCCAACCCAAAAAGAACTGTGGTCTTGCCAATAAGTGACACTTGTAATCAATTCTAGTCAATTTATGAAAGCAATACAACTGCCCCTACATATTTTAGTAATAGCCTGGTCAGGAGAACCTCAGATCAAAGAAATTAAAAGCAATGATTAAAAAGCTTCTCCAATGCAGATACTTCATGATTTAGAGGTAAATAATCTTAGTAAATCCATAAATTTTATCCTAATTCATGAATGCAGTAATTTATAAATGGGAGCCAGCATATTGCAAATATTTGTAATAGCTGACAACCAAGGAGTCCCCACATCCGTGGAGACATTGAAGCCAAATAACAACCCTGGCCAGGCTTCTCAATGGCCAACCCTTACAACCACCTTAGTCCCAAAAGCAAAAAGTCATATCTCTTTGCCATAATAAGTGATAGATGATAACTCACAGAGCTGGTAGCATTATCTACACTCACAGTTGCCCAACATTTCTTATTTTCACATACATTTGTAATTTTGGAATTCCTAGCGTAGTAGTACTTCAGTTTGGCAATTCTAGGAAAAAAAATACCTGTAATTGCTTCTCCCCTTTGTTCCTCCCAACCTTTTAAGATGCAACTGCTCTGTTACTTCCAAAACAGAGGTTGGAAGAAATAATCTAGCTTACATTAAAATTCTTACCATTGCTTTGCTAAGAAGCTGTAGATCTCTCAACTTTGAAACAAAGGCTTGATGCAAGTATATGGCAGGGAGAGGTTGCCCTGTTTTTCTGGGGACATTTTCCTGTTTCCTTACTTTTGAGAGACCAACTTACCAGCTTTATGGTCCTTACAACCTGATTTATATTCAAGACAATATAATTGTTGCTGCCCAATATATGTGAGGGGTGGCAACTTTGGTGAGAGCTAAGATTGCAATAAGTTAAGCTCAACTACATAACACGCTGAGAGCGGAATACAGTATTGGTAAAGCTTGAAGAGATTCCCCTAATTTGTGGGCTGTAGCTAGCTTTGAATGCACAAAAGCAAAGCAGGGTTTGCTAGGGAAGGAAAAAGGTTTTGTGGCTCAAAAAAAAAAGAATATTAAGAACATCTGGTCTAGCCTCCCACAATGCTGATCAAAAAAAGCTTCAAACAGCTTTCTAAAAATACAGTGCAACTGAAACAGAACTTACAGGCAGCAGTGCTGACAGGCTCAAAATGATGCAGATTCTACAACATCCCCAGGCAAATCTTCCCCCCTACCAAACTGGAATTATCCTCACTAGTAAGCGTTCTGCATTTTATTCTTCATCTGATCCTCAACCTCCACCTTCCTGCCATTGTTGTTATTGAATTACATTAAAAAGCTATTGGCTACCGGAAATCTCTCCCACACAAACTTGAGCCACAAACATATCACCTCTGTATTCTTTGCTCAGTCTCTTAAAAAAGCTGTGTTTTCCAGACATTGTCATTCTTTCGAGGCATTTCCTCTGCTGCCTTTTTTTTCCTCCCCTTCCCCCCCCCCAAAAAGAGCACTTCCAAAATAGATCTAAATTTCTATTACTGGGTCTCAGAAATGCAGCTTTCATGGATACTTCTCAATGGAATCATGGACTACAATTATTACATATTGAGTTCTATAGCTGAACAATATACCTTGTTTAAAAATTAACAAAAATAACCTAAGTTTAAGTTAAATTTTTATATGATAACTATCAAGACTGAAGGTGTACTTCACCGGTTATAATAGAAATGTGGATTTGCCAAAGATGAAAAAAAATTTCCTACATTTACCACAAAGATTAATCTGTTGCCTAGCATTGCCACCTGTGCTTAGGGAAGGTACAGAAAAGGAACATTTACTCTGCTACAGTGACTAAAGGATTTCCAAGTAATAAAAAAATTATTTTTCTTGAAAAAAGTAAAAATGAAAAAAATTTGAGCTACAATTCACTTTATGACATTGAGACCTTGCTAGTCATTCTTAATGAAACCACACAAACCTTTTACTATTATACTTCAGTTTGACAATACAGGCTTAACCATCTGATTGGTAATCCAGTTCTATTCTGAACCTCTAAATCACATCCAAGTAAATTTCCCCTCTCTAAAAATAAATACATATTAATAGTTGCCCCTACCAGACCTTCAACAATCTAGTATCATTCAAATATGTCTTAAATAATTGTCCACGTGTATTTGCCACTGAAAAAATGGAAGCAACAACTTTCCAAAGGCCACTTACCACACAGTAAGAAAAGAAAACAGACATAAACAGACTAGCTTGCATGTTAGGCTGCAAGCCCACCTACTGAAAACAAACTTCATCTAAAAATTCAGGCTCGTGAACAATTTCTTTCCTTCTAAGATACTAACAGCAAATACACATGGTCGTAAATCATATTTCAGGTTAATAAATGTGAGAGTCCAAAACTGGAATTAATGCAACCTAAAGAACAACAGAGGAAGGCAGAGCGGGGAGAAGTGAAGGAGGGAGTGGGAGTAATAAGAGGGAGAATAAGCAGCTGAAGTGAAAAAACGTTTATGTATTTAGGAAACAGACTGTGCTTTGACATATTGCCAAATAAAATCATTCCTACAAGTGACATGAATAAGACAGGGAGATTTCATCATGATAAACACCCTCACTTATAAAATAGTAGAATTTACTGTTCTGAATATAATTCTCAGTAGATTTATGATAGTACCAAAATAATCACTGAAGAAAAATATCTGCTATATCTTGAGAGTATGATGAAGACTATACAACATATATGAACTTGATTTTCTTAGTGACTTGAAGTCATCTTCTTAATTACTTTTGAAATAATTAATGGAATTCAAGGGTCTGCAGACCTCAGATTAAACAATTTTTCTCAATGCAACAGTTTATTTTACTGAACAGAAGAGAAGCATGAAGAGGTTAATATCCAAGAAGAGGTTAATATCCAAACTGTCATCTTCCCACTCTCTACCCTACATACTGCGTGATCTTTCCCACCTCACTTCCTTACTGCCACTGGAAAAAAGTCCTTAGAATTCCTTCTACAAATTAAAGACAACTAATACCAATTTATATCATAGTTCCAGCATCCTAAAGATCTGCTCCGTTCTCATCTGCCAATAAGATGAAGAAGAGAGAATATTTCTATCTCAGGATCCTAAGATATGCAGCTCTGAAACATAACCAGAAGGAATGAGGGACAGACCTTTCACAGTCTTGCTGTTATTAAATGCACTCATCTGACTGAACAGAGTAGAAGTGTTAAACAGTATTACAGACATGCTAACCATTTACTTTAGCACAGCAGATTACTACCACCTGGTTTTCTCTTATACATTGAATTGGTTTTTTAAAACCAGTAAGTATCACAACTGAATCTAAGGCAACTATGACTATTCCTCCTTTACGTACCTCTGCAGGTCTACTATTTCATTGTTTAATGTATCAAGTTCTTTAATTGCAGAAAAATCTGCTACAGAATTCAGTCCTTGAGTACTCTGAAAGATAAAAAATAAATACTGTTAATTTATAGTTTATGCTGCCCAACAACTATATTCACTTTACTTTTTGTGACAGCATGAGCTATCCTCTTGTAACAACTGTTGGTAGCATTGTATTTCAAATTTCCAATCTCAAAAAATCCCAAAACAGTACAGATGCTATATTAACAGAACACAACATACATCCAATGCATCTAATAATTCAGAGTTTGGCACCTGTAAGCTTTTGAAGACATCTTCCACAAAAGCACAGGACAACTTGATCATATATAAATAAAGTAAATCTAGTTCTAAAGTGGCATTTATCTTACACTTAACGTTTAGCTGGTTTCCTAGCATTCATTTAAGAGTGGTTTGGTTTGTTTACTACTTTGACATTCTTTCACCTTGGTGACCTTCCTGTTGCAAAGTATAGACACTTATTTGCAATGCTTTAAGTGATATCGAGCTAGTTTAACATGAATCTCCAGAGTACTGAATGAAACTTTGATAATACATAGTTAAGTTACGCCCATGAGTTCCTATTTACTTAGTGTCTTTATAAAAAGACAACCACTGTAATACAAATTATTTGTTTCAAAAAAGTACACATAAATTACTAGAGAACAAATGCTGAAGACACAAATTAACAGATACTGTAATTGTTCTACTGTGCCTTATCACAACACGAACTTGTTTAGGAAGCCATAGTCACTGTAACTACCTTCTATAAATACATCAACTCCTTCAAGCCTTGAATAAAGTCACCAAGCAGAAACACAAAGTTCAGAGGAAAAGTATATACATATAATTAAAGGCAAGCGATATCTCCAAAATAACACAAAAGTCTTTAAATGTTGAAGTTTCTCTAAAGAGAAATCAAGATACTATTAACTATGTGTTTATTCAAGCTTATACTCTGGGGAGGGTGGAAGAGGGTAAGGGAAGACAACAAGAGCCATGAAAAGCCCTAAACAGTAAATCTGAGCACACTGTAGCAAAGAATATTATTCAGTAGAACTATAGATTAGTCATGCATATTTTACTAGAGCAAATGGCAGGAACTGAGAATTAAAAAAAAAAATCCACCACCACCACCCACCAAAACCCAAAGCACACACCATACAGCTATTCTTAAACTAGGTAGTGTACAGCTTCTCAAATGGGCAAAATAACTATGAAGTTCAATCCTATCCTAAAGGAATTACACAGGAGTTTTGCTGAGTTGCTCATGGTGTTCCAACAAGAAAGGTTTTGCTTCTCCTAGGAAGAGGACAGAAGGAAAACATGGAGCTATTAGCTACAAGTACAAATTCTTCCAAGGCCACCTCCTCTCATCAGTTAAAGAAATTCTGCACACTAATGCCAGCATTAAACTTGAACAAAATGTAGTTCAATTGTATTTGCAATTGTTCAGGAGAATTGTTCAGGGATGGGGGACAGATGATGACATAAAAGCCAACATTTTTCGCTTCAATGCACAAGTGAAAAAAAGACAAAAGTTAGAACTATTTGCTGCCATTTACTACACTGCAACATGCATGCAAACAACGCTTCAAGTTTTTAACTCAAAATATTAATAAATATCAACTCCTGTCAGAATTCTTTAAGAGAAACTTGCATGTAAGTTTAAGTTTTATGGCTGGTAACGCAAGTGCAATTTGGTGACTACAAACAGTTGTAGGTAAAGAAATACAGCAAGAAGTACTAGACTGCTGCTGTGTCCTATTCACGGGATCTGCATTCAGGCCTCAAAACTAAAATAAAAATTACACTACTGTGGTAATAAAATTCTGTAAGGAAACAAAACATTAGATAACAGCAATTACATACATACCCATTCTAAGCATCTACCAAGAAATATCAACAGTTAACTTTCCCTACTTGAAAAACATAATGGATTACCATCATACTTACTGACACTTCTGCTACTGCCTTTATATGGGTCAAGTCAGAAGATGAAACCTAATTTTATTTTTTTTATATATATATATATTTTTTTTTTTTACAATGTAAGCCACTACACTCAAGAAAATGAGAAGAAGCCTATTTCTGCCTAGTGCTCTTGTCCTTTGGGTTCCATTCTTGAGCAATAACCTTGGATAAACAGGTTCTTTCGTATCAACAAGACATCTCTCTTGAAAAAGTTCAAAATGAGCTGAAGGTTCAAGCTCAATCTAGTAAAACAAATTCTTCATAAGGATTTACAGAGCTAACTAAAAGCTAACTTACCTTCTTTCACAATATTCCTACTCTTATCGTTTATGTTAGTAACAAAACAAAAAAAGATGACACGGATGGGTTTGAGAGTTCCATAAAAATAATTTATACACACAGAATAGCAGTAACCAACACAGATCTCATCTAATGTGTTCTGATCACCACGTTTTCTGCAATATCATCAGTAAAACCATGAGTATTAGTCTTAATGATAATTGTCAACTGTCACGTTGGGTTACTACTCTGTCACCACTTCCCCAGCAATTTCAACAGGGTAAGACATAGCATTTTCTTTCAAGTTTAACAGCATGTGTTACCAACAGGTAACAGCCACAGAGGTCTGGGTTTATCTTCCAGATGAACAATGGAAATCAGCAATAATCTGAGACTGCAACATACTGTGACACTTCAGAGAAGTGCTGGGCTATTTCAATGATTATGTAAGAGTCTTAGAAGGATGTTCAATATTAAACCAACAGACAGTAAATATTAGAAAAGCAAAGATTCTCTAACCTTGAGAAAGCAGAGTTAACAAACTGACAGAATAATAAGGATGAAAAGCAGAGTGGTGCAGAATGGAAAAAACAGTCCAAACTAGAAAAGAGACATAGAAAGGAAAGCAAACATACAAAAAAGATTAGTAGAGTTGCAAATAAAGCAATTACTTTTTAAAAAACAGAATGTAAAAAGAAATTAGATACCAGTTACAGAAACTCAAAAGTAGTGCCAAATTTTGAGTTTCTTTTTTTCAGGTGCAAATTTTTCATTCTGTTTAAGAAAGTTGTAGAATTAGGTCAATGTTTTGCACAACCAAGAAAAGGTAACCCACATCAGACTTTGGGATGCATAAAACAAGTCAGAATTTGTGATGACCTCTACCATTCGGATAAATACAACTTGAACTGCTGAGGTATAGTCTACTGCTGGATTAAGATAGATGGCAATCAACAGACTATGAAGATATTTAAACTATCTGTGAAGTATAAAATGGAGGACCATTTACTTTTAAGACTTTAAATATATAATTCTAAACTTTATTTAGTTCACATTTTTTCCAGGCGTCTTAAAAACAAAATGTAAAAAAAGGCAATTGTCAACACAGTAGGAGAAATACATTGAACTTGTGCATGTTATTTCAAATGCAAACTAAAATTTCTTTAGACAGGTAGTAGAAAGACTATTCCTTCAAAATAGAAAAAACGCTTTCTCAACATAACATCTCTCTGCTTGGTTGGCAGGCGTAATAAATGACAGCTTCATTTTGAAACATGAATGGAACAGTGTTTTGTCAATTCTTTGCACTTAAGACTTGTTTTCTTCCTGATACTCTGATAAATTTAAGGTATGCCAGTACGTGAGGTGCTTCTCGCACAGCCTTTGAAACTAACATTCTTTGTTGGAGATTTATACCAAAAATGCCAAAGCCATCCTTACCTTCTGTAAGCCAACACCCCTGTCTGAAGGTGGAACCATCTCTGGAGTCAGAGCCTGAGGTGGATCAATGCCCTTTGTTAACTTCTGATTAATTAAATAGAAAGCCAAAGCAAACTGTTCCTTTGAAAGCTTTCCGCAGTCCTTTGTGTCACAGAGAGCCCTGTACAGAGATGCACATGAAATAGATCAAATCCTCAATCCTGCAAGTATAGCCCTGTTTACTGTACTTGCTGTCATTTAAAAATGTGAAAATTGCTAGTGTGTATCTCCTCTTCTAAAAAACACAATGTAGAAGGAAGGCATGGTAATAAATAGGAAACACTATTCAAATATACACACCACTTTCTCTTTGCATGCTAAGCTCCACAGCTCTGTTACAGTAAGTTCTGATCTGGTGAAAGGCAGAATCAGGGCTATGAGTCACTAACACCACCCGAGTATCTGTAACTGAAGTTCCTTCTAAATTAAACAACTTTTCACAGCCAACACAAGTTTATCTAGTTTTCCTAAATTTGAGGTTATGTTAACCATACCTTGAAAAAAAAAAAGTTTTTCTTATCAGTGTTCTACAATAGCTTTTAGTGGGGAAAGAATTTAAAAAGCACTGGGTGTAACTACTAGCCATAATGAAAGACAAACAAGTTGCAGAATTAAATGGGCCATAAGTCTCGCACAGTATGAATTTTATACAGATAATTCTCATTACCAGTATATGCGTAGTATCTGTGTTTAGATACACAGCAACACTACAACGTCTTAAATACAGGGATTTCACTGAAGTGCACTATTTGTACGTAACAATCTGTGTTCAGGAGTTTTACTTACTCCCCTAGGAGATGACACATAGCATAAACCTGTTTTCCCCCCTTTCTGTTCCAAAGTACAAACAAGTAAGTTACCACTGTTTATACAGAGGCCATGCTATTCTATACAAAAACCAACTTTCACTTTCCAGAAATGTCAACATAGCACCTTCCCTGAAAAGTGCTAGGAAGGAGCGAGAACCATGCCATCATCTAAACAGCTGTCATGGGAAAAAATCCCTACCAGATATGTGCAAGAAGAGCAGAAGGCAGTCCTGTCTTCAAGAATAGCTCTCTGGCTTCCACACCCGACACAAATCCATCCATGTCCTTGTCAGTTTTCACAAAGATCTCATCATACTTAATTTTGTCTGCAGGCGTTGCAACCCACTGAAGGGGATGGGGATGGAAGGGAAAAAAAACAAACAACAAAAACCACAATACTAAGATATAGGCCAATACTAAGATATATTCTGTTTTCAGTTACTTTCAGAATTACATAATTCAAGGACTATAGCACAGATTTAAAAAGGTGATACAGGTGCCTAGTTCATGAACCAGTTTTATCCTCCAAAACAGAGATGCACATAGACCCACAAGCAACTCCAAAAGCAGAAGCAAAGTATTTTCATCAGTGAAGCACCAAGGCTGCTGATTCTGCTCTGCCTCTTTGCCTATGTATTTAAAATATTCCCTGGAGCCCAGATCTCCCAGCATAGGGCTGTATCCTCATCATGGTGCTCAGTCACAGTCCTGCTTACTGTCTGGCTCCATCAATTTTATTCCTCGTTACACAGCTGGAGATCTTTAGCTGGAGGGACTGAAGAACTGCTCAAGCCCAGACTGTTAATAGTTAGCACATTCTAAATTGTAGAATTTACATTCGATCAAGGTAAAGACGGGAATTAGAACTACCTCTCTTACTTCAACCTTTTTTCCAAAACTATGCTACTATAAAGATGGTTTGGTTGGGTGTTTTGTTTTTTTCCAGTGAAAATGCCTTAAGGTGCATGCTTGTGGACACTAATTAATTTCAGCGTACAAGGACACTTAGATAAATCCCAAATGGTCCTGTACACAAAACATACACTGAAGCACTCATCCAGAATGGCATTGCTTTGTAATACACACAGCAAGTCTTACCAAGTAAACTGCCAGATGAAAACCTTGACACCTCCAGAATTAAGATTCCAGTTTCTTACTAATTACTCAAATATGGGTACTCAGATGTCCAAGCAGTATCTTATGCATAAAGTACTACAGCTCTTACCTTAGATCCCCTTCTGGTTTTCTTTTTTGGTTATTGTTTTGTTTGTTTGTTTGGGGGGTTTTCTGTGTTGTTTTTTTTTTATTTTGAATAGAAGGAGTAAGTTATAATCTACTTGGAAAGACATTTTCCCAAATTCTGCATTCTAAAATGACGAGGATTAAATAAGATGTTTGGGGGAGAGGAAGGCATCAAGTTTCTTAATAATTACATTTGAAACAAATGCCAAATTTCATGGTTTTAGGTGGATATGCCAAACCTTCAGTCTCCTTTTTCCCATTGCTTGCATTTATCTATTACATTTTTGTTAACATCTTCTTCAAATTGCAGGCAGGCGCACGCATACAATTGCACACAGATGCCTGCCACAATCTGTGTTATGAACTTGTCCATATTCAAATCAGTCTTCAGCCAGAAGACTTACGTTCTGCAGATGTGTACCTGGACTATGTTTTTCAACTGTTTTCTTAATATTCTGACCTTTGGGTTGAGCTTGATGCCATGAAATAATTTATTTTAAACATATCTTCAAAATCTTTACTAAATAATCTAACTGTTTAACATCTGAAGACATCTAAAAAAAGCAGAAGATAAATTTTGTACTTCTCCACCTGGTCTTCCCATCAGCCTCCTCAAATTCATGAGCCAATCAATAGGGCAAGGAAGAAACTAAAACCCTGTATCAAGACACTTCATACATGCAGTCTCCAAAGCACAGTATTAAAAGCAGAAATCCTCTAACCCCAAGTAACTTCAGAATTATACCTGTGTTAATGGTGTTTTGGCAGCTAAAATGCCTACAGGTGGCAAGGACTGATGAGACTCTTTGGTAGATGTTGAAGGTGGGATTAATGGCATTGCTCCTGGGACACTAATAGGTTTTCTCTTGGATGGTGGCACCAAAGCTGCAGGCAAGGACATTGGCACTGGTTCTTTCTCCAAAGCGCAGTACACCAAAAACATGGCCTGAACAAGAAAACAAGGTGTGTAGAGGTAAATATATAAGAAATAAGTGTGTGTGTGTATGTATATATATATACAAAATTAACTTATTAAGAAGGAACTTTGTAGCATTTTTTCCATTATGTTTCTCCTTTACAAGCCCCCTCAACTGAATTGCAGCTTATCGCCTTCTGGCCTGTGTTTATCATTACTACTTTCATTTGAGGTTCAGTGCTTCGCAAATGAAGTTCAGTATCTTTTAGAATATTAAGATGATTCTCCTAAATATTACCAAGCTTGTACCACCACTTGTGGAATTCTATTTGGAAGAACACTTTAAACACTTCATGTTAATGTATTCACTTTTCCTGCAGGAGTTGCTCCACTTAGTGACTATTCTTTTGTTGTGATTGTACATTTTAATAATTTTATGACTGTTGTTCAAGACACAGAACTGCATCTTAAATAAATGTTCTAATACTTTACAGATCAGTTTACGCCCAACATTTGCCTAGAGCATATCAATCCTCTGATCTCAAAGCTAAAAGTCTGAAGAATTACTGCACAAACACAGGAAATCAAGTATAGTAACAGTTAACTCTGAGGGTCTTAAATGAATCAGTTTCAGAAGAAACATATAGGTGCCTGAAGATGACTAGAACAATATTTGAGAAAGCTATGTTTACACTTTCATCCTTTCTCAAAAATATAAATGACAGCAGAAAGGTAAATTTGTCATATTTACATTACAAAAATAACTAAGCAAGGTTTTCACGTTGTCCATAATGTCAATTCTTGGCAATTAAACAGGTATTTTTAACTGTATTTTTTTTACTTTTGACTCTAAAAGAATAAGCAATGGTTTGTAGAAATTAAAATTAAAGGCTGGCTTGAGTCCCACCTGAGGTCAGAAAGGTCACATTACTTTTTCAAGATTCTTGCAACGCAGAATGCAGTTATTTTGTTAGCTTTTCCAAACCTTTAAACTCAGGTTTGATATCTCTCTGCATAAAATGAAACCCTCTCCTCCAGAGTGAATGTGTAATTCCTTCCTCTCTAATTCACTTACATGCAAAAACAAGCTGAAAGTTTGAAAGTTTTGAGGAAAAGTTGATGCATAGTTATTATCGCATTCAAGACTTACAGAGTCTTCAAAAGTAAGAGCCTCCCACTCTTCTCACTTGCCATCTCTCAGGGAAAATGAAACTTACTTACCACTTCTTACATTATTTCATCAGTCCTGGCATTAATAGTGTTAAAATTCTAACTTACTATGAACTTCTGAAAATTTACACATAATTTCTTTTAAATTTTCCTCAAAGGTATCTTGAGGCATTCAAGTACTATAAACACTGCATGGTAAGGTAAAACTTATTCAGTGAAATCACGCAGTCTCTCAGGCAACAGCAGATCACAGGTGTAAATTTTTAATGTCCGTTTAGCCCACAAAGAAAAGTTACTGCTGTGTAATGACAGACATTAGATAAACTGACAGAAACATTAACTAGTACTAAAACTTGATTAAGGTCTCCGAATAAAGGCAATGAATGAACCACGCAAACAGTCAAAAATTAATACACAATGCATCTCTTTTAAACCTCTGCCATTAGGCTTTCAGAATCACAAGAGGCAGAAGATACTTACAACTGCAAACTCATCTCGATCCAACATTCCATCACGGTCAATATCACTCAATTCCCACACCTACAAATAAAAAGCAGAATATAGGGATGTTTGCCTGAACTTCAGCAGTTTCTTATTTAAAACCTCATTAAAAACAAACCTGTGAACAGCCTCCCTCCACCATATCCTAAGTTCTATTAACAGCATTAGTTTTCAGTGAGCAGCCTGCATTCATATAAACCATGCAAAAGAAGAGAGATTCTTAAGTCAGAGACAGAGTGCAAGAGTGCACTAAGGGCACCCTGCCCTAAAACCAAGTGTTAAAGAGTACACATAACTGATACACTCTAGTAAAAGGTGATCTATCAAGATATCATTTTTTTAAATTTTATTTTTTTTTTTTGCAGTTTAATAGTTAACACATGTGACCACTCCATAAGATAGTATTTAATACTTAGGCTCATTACCACAAAACTTCTATTTGAAAAACAGATATTGCACAGTTATTATTTGTGAATTAACAGTTAATAAGAAAGAGATTCTTACTCGTCCTAAGATATCCACTGGCAGTTTTGAGTTAAGGAGTACAGGTTTCACCTTATCACCCGACAACAGTCCATTCACAGGATTTAGGCTGTCAAAAATAGCATCATACTTGGCCTTGTCTTCCAGCTGCAGGGGCAGAAGAAAAATATTACTTATGGAAACAGTCACACTTGTAGCCTAAGAAGAAGCAGTTCTTCTAAAAGTATTAACTTCTTTTTTTTAAGTTACAGTTGGAAATGCACACACTGCAGTTTCTGATGCTTAAAAGCAATACGGAAAAGATATTACTTCTAAGTAAGTTAGAGACTCATCCAAAACCCAGTGAGATTTATTCTTCAATTATTTTCATGGCTTCAGGTAACTACTCTTTTTTTTTTTTAATCCTCCTCCAAATTTCTAAACAGGAAGAGATTTCCCAAGGGTCAAGTGTTTTTATCAAATTAGGTCTACTAGCCCAATTACAGATTTGGCATGAATGGTAACTTATCATACTCTATAAACTACAGTACCAGTAGCATTACATTTCTCTCAGACTTATGTTTTCTTGCAAACCACATCACAGTTCTAAGTAATAGCCTGATCTTTACCTTAACAGCCCACGGTACATCACTTGATGCTGTTCCACTGAGTAGCAAAGGACTACTAGTATCAGTCTGTGGAAAAACAGGAAAAAACCCACATTAAAAAAGACACGGTTCTGACCTTGTAAAACCACTCCCTTATTTGAGAAAGTTCCTTCTCAAAGCCAAAACTGCATTTTAGTCACTCATACCTTAGTTAAGGATACCAAAATTTAGAGTAAGAAATTTAAAATGTTTATTCCATTAAGGACAACACTAACAGAACAAATACCATATATATTTTTTTTCAAATTATACATGATTTTATATTAAAATCCCCACTAGAACACGTAGCACACCTTTTTCTTACTCCACATTGCTTAACTTTTCCCTGTTGTAGGGAAAAGTTTCTTACTTTTTCTTACTCCACATTGCTTAACTTTTCCCTGTTGTAGGGCCCCATTACCCTACAACATCACTCTCAGAAGTGTTTGGTATTTATACCAAACCTTCCTAATTGTTCACTTAAAAGCAGTTCTTACTAATAAGTTGATATATTCAATTAAAAAAGAAATCTTACAAATCTTGGTGGAGGAACAGGCAAATTAAGACTACTCAGGGAAACATCCAATCCATTCTGTGCACATGCTACAAGTCGTAAAGCCACAAAAAATTCCTACAGGAAAAATGAAATTTTAAAGGATTTATCATATGGAAATACTCAAATTTCAGAAGAATTAAGAGCTTTTATAGTATTGCTATATATACACAAAAGGTTGCAAATGACTTCAAAGGGGATCACAAAACAGCAGACAGCAGCAGTCAGCAACTGCTGAATTCCTCCAGTGGGACAAAGTTTGCAGTTACTAGCTCCAAGCATTTAGTAACTTCCTGGCTAGTGTAGTCAGTTCTCAGCACTCAGTTATTCTATGGCAGAGCAGTGAAAATTTAAAGTAGCAAACAATTACAGCTGTTTAACTTGGAGGAACAGAGTTGATCCCAAAGGTGGCAGCTGATGGAGAGGGAGGAAAAAAAGGTACAGCACATGAGAAAAATTAACCAAGAGAAGTTTGGAAAAAAAATAAAAAATTGTTTGGTAGATACTACAAGCTCCTCCTTTTCCTACTAGGGGATGAAGCTATTAGCTCTCCACAAGTTGTTATTTAAGTAATTATACTTCAAACCAAACAGCAACGCACATTAGAGCTTTTCAGTAGTGCCACTGATATGCAGTGACTGCCATACTGCTCATCACTACAACTTTGGAAGAACAACTCCAAAGAGAACGTACTAATGTCAAATCCACCAAAATTAGATAATTAAGAATTCTGAAGATTTTTCTACAGTTTTAATTTTTGCATTGTTTCCTCCAAGATTAAGAGGAAAACCCACCTTTTTAGTAAATACCGTACATTAGCCCTTAAATTACTTCTCAGTATGTTGTATTGCACAGCTACACAGCAGCTCAAAAAAAAAACCCAAAATCCCCAAAACCCACAGATGAAGTAGCTGAAGGCTGCTTAATTTATTGTAGCTTATACTGAAGTGGGAAGTACATATCTAGTTCCAATTAAAAAAAAATCTGAAAAAAATCAGTTAGAAAACCTACTTTCCTGAACCAGATATCTTAACTTTTATCTTATTTCAAGGCTTGCTAACAATTAGAGTAACCTCATACATCATATAAATAACCATACCTGTTTGTTCAGGATACCTTTGCCATCAGTATCAGCTAAGTCCCAAATCTAAAACATAAAAACAATAGACACAAAGTGTTCCACAGCACTGAGAGGAAGTTGGCAAGTTCTCACTCTATTTAACAATGTGTTCTTGGATGAAAGTTCCCATCTTGACTTTCATGATAGCACTTATTTGTGATGACAAATTTAAATATTGTTTTAATTTCCACCACAAGCTACATACATAGTAGAAGCAGCAAGGATACTAAAGTTGGAAACTATCCGATAGCACAACTGGAAACACATTAGGGAAGATCACATATCCTGTAGTACCACTAAGTATTTTAATTTACACAGGATAGTAACTGAAGCAAGAGACAGGACAATTAAATAATTGTCATTAAATACCTTTCCAAGTACCAAATCTGTCAATCCAGACTTTTTCAAGAAAACAGCTGCATCAGAAGCCAACACTCTCCCCGCATTAGCAGAATCAACCTGGAGGGAGGAAGAAAAAAAAAAAAAAAAAAAAAAAAAAAAAAAAAAAAAAAAGACAAACTAGCTTTTGATGATACAGTCTCTTCACACTCTCAAAAACCTAGCAAAGAATGCTCAGGTTAACACAGTCACTTTGAGAACAATCTTCAGACTTTTTTTATAAAAGAAAAACTCCCTTTCATTAAAAATCATGTTACATTAGAATTAAGACATATTGAACTAGCAGCTCCAGATTTAATATTAATAGTTTAAGATATCCACTTCAAAAGCCTGCCTAACAGTGCCAAATTTAAGATATGTTATGCATATATATCTAAGCATCTTTCACACTCTAATGTTTTACAATGTTCCAGAAAAATATGCTATTGTTCCCATCTGTCTGTACAGAAGTAAGACACAGGGAGATAACAACTTTGCCTAGATGGCCTGGTTTGGGGCAGAAGTGACGAAGGTAACCCAGGTGTCCCAAGTCACAAGCTGGCACCCCAACACAAGCTTAGTCTTAGAGGTCATCAATGAAGATTTAAATTAATTCCACTCAAAAATTGAGGAAAACCCACTTATATATATGCAAACAATCAAGTGTCCACTGCTGTTAAGTTTCTGACCATTCATTATGCCTGGATTTCAAGGTCTCTGGTAGTAAGTTTCAAGTACAGACAAAGGCCCAAGAATTTCTCAAGTTATGTAGTAGATAGGGAAGCTTGTTCGCATTAGGTCATCATCTGAACCTATCTAATTAGCCCTGCGTAATCACAAGTTTTTCTTTATGATGCCTGCAAAATATTTCATTTGTAAGGACAGAGAAGTCCCAGAGTTTGATTACATTTAATTGTCCAGCTCTGAATTCATTACTCTTACGGTCTGAAAAAGAAGGTTCCGCTTGAAGATGCCTTTACTACCCTAGAAGAGGGAAATGCTCAGTGCCTAAAGCAAAACTTATTTACACAATGAAGAAGTTGGCATTAGTTTTGGTAGAATATCAACCAGCATGCATTTCTCCCTGGATCAGTAAGGAACTCATGAAAATTGAATGTTATTTAAGTTCCTAAGCAAAAACAGTACCTCAGCTATACCTTCAAGTGGAAGAAGCAAGCAGTAAAACTTACATCACCTACATGATTGCAAGGGAAATAGAGGAAAAGCTGCAAGTCTTTGAGAGCCTAAAGCAAAAAGATGTCTAAAAAAGGGCACAGTATGGAGAAGAGGACTAAGGGTATCTTCAGCCAATTCAAAAGGTCAGGCTTACTATATCAGACAGATAGCTGTACAGCTCCTACAAGACGTAGAGGTCAAACAATATATAATATAATTTTTATCTTTAAAATGTAGTATCTCCAAAAACAATCTTCTATGATCAGCTGAGATGCCCTGAAACTCTGAAGAATTTGTGAAATGATAAACATTTCAAAGGACAGGAAAGAGGCAAGAGAGGTCACTTACTTTCCACACTTCCTGGAAAGAAAGAGACAGAGAACCAAAACTGAATTTGTACAAATAAACAAGCATGCATGGAAAATTGAAGCATGTGCACAGAAAGAATAACTTGATGCTAGCATTAGGTTTCCCAGCACCTCCTTTTGAAGATCAATGCTTTTTAAGCACTTGCTGAACATTGAGTCATCATGGCTGTCTTGGAAATAGCCTGAGAATGTCTAGCAAAAACTAGCGCTTTGGATAGCACAGCAAGTTTGGGAATATACAGCAAAACACTTGATGATGCTGATGCATTGCGTCATTTACAGTCTCTTAGCTTTGTGTTTAAACAAAGACTATATTCAATATTTTGTTTGGAATGCAAAACCACCCTTCCAAGTTTACAGGTGCAGCACACTCAAGGTGCTCAAAGCAAACACCACCCAAAGATGGGCTCAGAACTAGCTAGTGAAAAACTGCAGAGAATTTATCATTTATCATCAGCAGATGAAGGATGTCTGTAGAGACCACTTCTTCTAAAAGTGAACAAAAAACTCTGAAAGCAATCCCAAAAGCATCATTTAAGTGACACCACCACCCCCATATATGTCGTATGATTTTAATTAGAAGTTGTTTCCAAGAATTGAGGATTCCCTGGTCAAAGCAATAAAATTGCAAACACTACAGCCTTGTAATTTGCCTGCTCCTCAGATTTTTAAACTATCTAATTCAGTCTGTATGGGAAAGCTGTTGATATTATAGACAAAACGTTGCCAAGCCACTGCATCAAATCCCCTTTTCAGTTAGTGGAGTAAATCTTGCACGTAAGCACAGTAATCTTGGCATCCACTCAGAAAGCCTCCAGTGTAGGACTTCTCTGCTCTTTGGGGAAAGTTACAAAGCAACACCATATCACCTGTGTTTATTTTTTTTATTTCCCCACCTCCCACCCAGAAGAAAGTGACTTCAAGGGATTTAAGCAGGATTCTTATTTAATCTGATATGGATACAGTTTCTTTTTGTGCAACTAATTCCCTAAGTTTTAGTAACTACTTTTTTTACAGAGCTGATTTCAATTTCTTTACAAATTACTGAGTCTTGCATGCTGGGATGGGGATACTTACTAAGCACTAAAATAGCGCAGAAAATTGGCTTATGTTTGACTAGCACACTGAGAAGATCACTAGTGTTTGTCAGTTATGCACCAACTTGGTAGAGCTTCTTCTCTGATGTGCAAAAAGCAGTTTTCACAGCTGTACTGGACAACAACTCTCTTGTTGCAAGTTGTTTTTTATAGGGCCAGATATGATTAAAAGTTAGAAGTGTACTTATGATGTCATTACATCCCAAGGTAACAGTGAGATGTACTTCAACTGAGGATTCATCAAGAATTCATCAGCATCTCAGGCATATCGCTTTCCTGCTAAACTGCATCACATGATTAGGTCATTTCCTACTGCTTTATCACACACATTTAAATTTATCCTTTAACCTCACCCTGTTTTGAGACTCAATCTAGAAAAGGTTAAGCAGAAAAACTTTTATTTGAAAGAAAAGCATCTCTATTGAAAGGTTAAGATTTCAATGGCATTCTAAGTACAAAGCCTGGGATTTTGACCCATTTCACAACACATTATGCAAGATGAATTGTGATAGAACAGGAAGTGTACTATACATCAGAGCTATTTCAGATGATTAATTTATTCTCAAGCTGCAATGAATGCTCTGAAGTGCTCCTGGTATGAAAGAATAAAAACACACTCTACCTAGCACCATAGGACACAGTGGGAAATGTCTTTCTAACATTTCTATTCCCAAAGTTTGAATCTCTGTATCTAAGGGAGGGAAGGAAAAAATTACCTAGTGCAACTAAAAGTCTTTGGACATCACACATTCAAAAGCTACTCTTTAGGACAAATGATTGCAGAAAAGAGTTTAGCTGAGTAAGTTCCTCCACAGCACAAATTCATTGGCACAACTTTACTAACAGTAACACCACGTTTACAGAATCCCTGTTCCTGTATACTGCTGGTCAACAAATAGTGCTCCAATTTCACTAGGCTGTACGTTCCAACGAATGCAAGATGCTAAGTGACTTAGGAACCAGTCTCACATTCATACTGAAATTCAGTTTCTTCATCCAACTTTTTGCTTCACACTTCAGTGGTCTAAGCAATTGCAGTCAGGAGGAAGAGATAGACAGACATGTGGCAAAGATGATATATGACAGTGATAGTCGATAGCATTGAGCTAGGAAATGTAACACGCAAGAAAAATTAGTTCCTTGCTTTTTCTTGTGACCTTATAATGATCACCATAACATGAGACTCATCCTAAGGCTTTTAGGAGACACACAGTGGATTTGTCCATCAGACTGAAGGAAAGCTTTGTGAGGGTGATGCTATCTCCTTCAACCTTCAGGAACCATCCAAACTTAGATCAAGATAAACCCTCTCTTCTTGTTTAGCACTTTCAAAACTGCTACTCTCCTGCAGTGGAGGAAACCCCCGTTAAATAGAAAGCTCAAACTTTTTAGGCATCATAAGCTAATACACTTTAAGTGCTGTTTTATATGCTTGATAATAGAACTAATACTCTAAGCACAATCCAAAAATAGTGTGGACAGAAATCATGGTCGTCTTTCTTTCCATGCAGATAAGTTTACATTCTAATGTTGACACCCAAAAGAAATTCCTAAATAAATAGGTCATATAAACTATATCCTGTCTTAGGAGAAACAGACAGGAACATTACCAGTTGCACAAAGGAATAAAAAACTTCCTATAAAGTTGTTTTTTTTACGAGGTTCATCAATTACTTATCACATCTTTCTATTAAAAAATATAAAAATCTTTTTTTAATTTCTTGTGGTTTAACCCAGCAGGCAGCTAAAACAACCACACAGCTGTTTGCTCACTCTCCCCAATAACCCGCAGTGGGATGGGGGAGAGAATCAGGCTGGGGGGGGGACAGGGAGTAAAACTCATGGGTTGAGATAAAGACAGTTTAATATGACAGAAAAGGAAGAGAATAATAACGATAAAAGAATATACAAAACAAGTGATGCACAGCACAACTGCTCACAACCCTGCAGACCACGGATGCCCAGCTTGTTGTCCAGTCATGTTCCAAACCCCCAGTCCATTTCCCCCCAGTTATATACTGAGCATGACATCATATGGTACAAAATATCCCTTTGGCCAGTTGGGGTTGGCTGTCCTGGCTGTGTCCCCTCCCAGCTTCTTGTGCACCCCCAGCCTCTCGTTGGCAGGGCAGTGTGAGAACCTGAAAAGCCTTGACTTGGTGTAAACATTGCCTAGCGACAATCAAAACATCAGCATGTTATCAACATTATTCCCATCCTAAATCCCAAACACAGCTTTATACCCACTACTAGGAAGAAAATTAACTCTATCCCAGCCAAAACCAAGACATAATTGGTTTATACAGTCATTTAGTTTACATTTCCTTAGAGGCTTTCATATATCTTTTTGTACAATAACGCACATGATACAAAATATTGCTATTACAGAGTAGTTGAAACAGCTATTTTTCAAAAAAGATGTATTCATAGGATTTAATACACCTTATTTTTGCTGGGCCTAAATATAAAAGACTGGTTATAAATAAAATGTGTATTATTATATTTTTAATATGTATCATTTTATTTTTACATTATGAAGTCATTTGTATCTGTTGAATGAAGCTACAAGAACTACACGCACTTTGGCATTCAGTGGCCTTCCATCTGAATTTCACTCCTTACAGCATAAGGACCTCTGGGGATCCTCAGAGATGCAAGTTTTACATAACACCAACTGTACTACAAACACAACAAATTCAGCTTCACTTGTAAAAAGGAACAAAGAACTTATCAAACCAGTATTTCACAAGAATTTACTCCATTCCAAGAGCTAACAGTCTTTTATAACTCTAAAGTGACGTATGTCATACATACCTGGCAGTTCCCCAGCAAATGAAGTCATCTTACAACCAATATTAAATTGATACTGATATAGCTCAGACCTAAGTGTTAGTTACTACAAAAATCTGTTTTAAAGCAGAATAATTTCCTTAAACTTTTATTGATTACACACTGTTGGCCATGCTGAAGTCTACAGCAAAAGAATATTCTTTCTTTTAAATATAAAATAGTTTGTTCTTTCAACAAGAATATACATACCTGTCGATAGAATTTCTCATACACAGGATTTGCACTTGATAGCTGCAGAAGAGAGAGAGAGAGATATAAAGTTAACCCTAAAGATTCATATTTCAATTCCCTTCTTGGATAGATACTAACCACTCCACCCACTATCAGATTACTATCAGACAGGTGACCAGGTTAGGCACTGTGAAACAAGAATTCTTAAGCAAGATCATCTAAAGGCAAAAGAAGAAACCTGAAACGATACAGGGTAGGAAGTGCTCTCTAATAAATACAAAGCACTATAATTTTATTTCATTATCCACTGCACCATTCTTTAGATTTTTGTGTCATATGCAGTAAGTCTAAAATTTTCAGATATCTAAATTAATTCCTGGATTCACAACTAAATCCACAGCAGTGGTTAACATTAAAAGAGTAATATTTTAACTTAGTTTTTTGTAACTTGAATCCTTGCCAGACATAACTTCTGCCTTAATTCCACTGCCATCTACCAGACATTCAGTGCTCACCTAAACTTAGATGGACAACAATAAAACAGCTTCTTTGAAAAAGGCCCTTTCTTTATGAATTTATTTTTAAACCATTCCTAGAAACTCTAAAAAAGCCCAAGGCCTGAAACCACGCAAAACCTAATATCTTGGCCTACACCAAAAATCCTTGCCCAAGAGATGCCCAAGAGATTCCCAAGAAACATATTGTTAGGGTTACCTCTCTTCCTTGAGTAAAAACACGCACCAAATCACATACTATTTTAATGAAGTGCACATTGCCTAAACCAAAGACTGTGCGCATGACTAGGTGTGCTTATGCAGAACTATCGCAATGTGTTGCCCTCACACACAGCTGGAACAACTGAGCATAATACAACTTAATTACACAATATATTAAAAAACAAAAACAAAAAACATACACACACAAAAAAACACAAAACAAAAAACCCCAAACAAACAAAAAAACCACAAACACCCAACTTTGAGTATTATCCAAAAACCAGAATTATCCCCCTTACGAGGAATATGATCCTAAAATCCAGGATTTACAGACTTTTGTACAAACTGAATCCAAACAAGGGAGCTTCTTTGGCTTTACAATTTAGAAGTTTGCATTGAAACATGGAAACCGACAGTATTCTAGATGCTGTCATCAATCGCACAATTGCGGAAAACGCTTTTACTACAGCACGTATAAATGGTGACAGCTTAAATAAAACCACATACATTTTCCTATAGCAACAGCTCATAAAGTTGCTCTTTTGGCTAAGCATTTAGATGTTCACAGGTGCCAATTATCAAAGAATATTAAGAGGGGAAATTTCTTAGAAATCAAGAGTTTAGTGTGATCCTGTTCAACTACACAAAGTATGCAGTATCACTAGAACATCCTGAAAGGGAAATTATAGAGAACAGCTAGAAATAACAGGAGAACTTTCATTCAGATCTTGACATCTGCTTATTCAGCAAGTACGCTGCCCCAGAGACTCTCCATTTCTTCCAAGAGCCACATGGCATTTCTGATTCTCTAAGGTTTTTTTTCTTTGGTTTGGTTGGTCTGGGTTTGTTTGTGTTTGTTTGGGGGGAGGGAGGGGCTGCTGAGGGTTTTTTTGTTTGTTGGAGGGTGGGTGGGAAATACCTCTCACACAGCAAAAATTACAAATGCTGGGAAACCATCATTGGTATTCACTGCAATACCTCCATTTATATACCTTAACCTTGCTCTGGTACATGAAGACTTTTATTATTTCAGCCACCAACTAAGCAGGCATTTACACATCCCTTACAATAGCCTGATGAAACATATTCAAGTTTTGCTAGACCTCTGACTATCACAATATCAGTAAACAAACAACACTTTCCCTTTCCAGCATGCTCCAAAGCATACTATATTTTCTTAACTAAACCTCAAATGCTGTACCTACTAACTCAGCTATACTTCGAATAGCAATCTAGAGGGATAGTTCTAAACATTCAACTACTTTACTTACTAAGTATTACTTCATTATAATGTAAAAGTCTAGGCACAGAATCAAATTAAAGCTACGAGCAGAAAACTACAACAGAGTTGGCCAGCGCATTTGCTAGAAGTATCAATTCTCATACATCATCCCTCTTGCCCAATATCACCCTTTGTTCAGCCAAATGTTTCATTTTTGCAGCCAAACCAATCCTTGTCATTCCTGGACAGGAAACATCGCCTTGAAGTCCTGCAATGAAAACACTAAGTGCAAAACAATCTTTTCATTCAGTACTTGGGAGTACGAGCCACTAATTCGTATTTATTTCATTAGTGTTTTCAATATTCATTTTAACATCAGTATCACTGTAATAACTGGAATTTCCTGTGACACCAAACAATCATAGTAGTAAAAAAATTTCCCAGGCTATTTTACTAGTAACAGACTTGTTTTTCCTTCAAAGTATACTCCACAACAAAACAACAGATACAAATATAGTCTAGGATATTCTTATCTTCTGGGATAAGAAGAAAAATACAGCTCAACATCTTTCAAAGTGCTGCTGTAGATTTTACCTGGCAAAATTACTTTATGGGATAACAAGCAATTGCAGAAAGTCAATTCAACTTGTTTTCAGTGCAAAAAGGAGGGAGGGAGAAAAGGTCAGATTCCACAGCACAGAAAAATATAAATACATTATTACAATTCCATTTAAAAGTTTATCACTTCATAACAGTAATGTTTGTTCTAGTAGTTACAACCTGTTACAAACCTATGAACTTTAGAATATTAACCCAGGAAATAAGAAATACCTTCGGGGTTACCCGTCTTTTTCATCTTCTGGTGTCAATCAAGCCTTTATATCCCCATGTTTTCATCCCTCTGGCACACTCGCATTTAGGTGTAATAAGATACTGCTAACACTCTGTCCACTCTGTCCATCCACAACCTTCCTTTGCACAAAAAGGTTTAAAACAAACAAACAAGTTGTCCCTTGAGAAAAACAAAAATAGCTTTCCCCTCCACCCCAAATGGGATAGAAGGGGAGAAACAAGCTATTCTGTCTTGATTAAAACCCAAGATACTGTATTCTATCATGATGCAGAGCTCTAGGATTCATTTCAAGAGCTTCCAGACCAAACGACACAATCTTGGTCATAAACATTCTTCACGTAGTCATCCTCTTGCTGTTTCCTGGATCCCAAAAGGACTCAATATGGGAGAGAGCTGTTCCTCTAAAACACAGCAAGAATCCCAGCTCTCTATTTCCAAGAAGGTAAGAAGGGAAGGGATAGAGGAATAAAGTGCAAGCAGTTCCTCTCAGTGCTCTTCCACCATTAGATGCAGCTTCTCCTAAAGTTTGAGGATGGTACGAAACAAATCCAAGAAGACAACCGTAACTACCAGGGCCTATCCTACCTGAAACCTCCCCTACAGCAGTGGATAGCCTGGACACAGTACTACTAGGATTACAACCAAGAGATAAAACAGTAAGAAAAAAACAGCCAGCCAAAACGCAGGTAAGTTTAAGGCAAACTGGTTTTCTTACAAAGCGCTTTCCAAACAATAATCAACCTGTCTCTTTTTTCCCCTATTGCTTTACCATCTTATCTGAAGTATTTCACGATAAAGCTTTCAACCACTTTCAATTCTATAACCAAGCATACCTCCTACAGCAGTAATAAAAGTAAAGATAAGAAAAATTTTACTATAAATTTATATACAAATATTACCAAGTACTTTGAAATTCAGCACTTTCATTCCCAATGAACAGCTGAAGCCTGCACAGAAGCTGCCATCTTCTCTCTGCATACATGGCTGTCACTGCATAATTAAGAATGGTTCAGTTTAATTTTCATATCACTACAGGAAACCTCCACCATCTTCTAATCAGTACTGAACAAAGCCTGTATAACATGAAAGAGTAGCTTCACTGCCTTTTTAGATGCAGTGACTCTAACATGGTTGAGGCAGTATCAATCAAAAAAATAAGTTCTATCTGCTTTAGGAGCAGTCAACCTCCACTTTATGCAAGTTTAAACACACACATACGTGCATACTCAAATTTCCTCATCTTTCATGGAGGACAGAAAGAGGAACAATAGATCTCTCACCCCAGTAAGAAGAACAAACTAACATCTTAAATTAACCAAAAAAAACCCCAAAACAAAAAAAACAGAAGTTTGCCAGACACCTCCAAAGCTTTGTCTCTATGTTATGTATAACATATATATTACTATGACATTGTCATTCATACTGTAAGTATTTGCATCCTACGTATTTCAGTAACAAGATGTGAATCCTGGCACCGCATGCACTAGACAGGTATCTTGCTTAGGCTCAGTTGTAATATTCAACAGTTCCCTTCGACAAAAAGAAGCACAGCATTCTGGACTCCGTGACACAACATCGAGACTTGCAGCTAATTAGGATACAAATTCACATTGCATGACTTTGTCCTGTTTACCAAAGCAGCTCACTACTTAAGATGACTACCACATTTTTCTCAAAAAGTATTCCACGACATCAGGAAAACACACACAAAACATTCTCTTCCCATTCTCCCTGAATATTTCTTTACAGTCCTACCCCAAACTGGAAGTTACCGCCTTAATCACACATGTAGTTTTTCAGAATAAACTGGGAGAGAGGAGATAACCACCTTCATTTCACAACACTCTTTCAAGCATACTTGTGAAATAAATTTCACTTCAGCTACACGGTCTTCAAATATTCTTACTAGTCAGCCAATAGAATACAATTAGCACCACAAAGTTTCAAATTACTTAATTGGAGCTTTGATATTCAAATAAAGGATGTCCAGCCCTCTCAGACACTGCAGCTGCAAAGCCATTTGAAAATACCCTAGTCTCATGTGGAAATACCCAACTTCCTAGCCACGTTCAATCACAGTCAAACCAAACGTGGGAAAGGGGAAAAGAAAATTTGACACAATTGTGAGCTTGACTGCAGGTTAATATGCCTCTTATTCTCTGCATGTGCTGTACAGCAGAAAGTACCAATCTGCATACTTTTTGTTGCTGGTGTTAGTAACTGATCTAACTGCAGCCAGTAACTGTACCCCCACCTCCTGTACTGTCATTTTCACTTCCTCATGCTCATCTCAACAGATTTAGAACACTGAACAATTTGTTATGACTTTTCATAACCCTGAAATTCCAGAAGTTAGAGCCTACATTGAAATTATCTTTAGGCTCGCTTGACTTTCTAAGATGATTCTTATGCAACACAAGAGAAGACACAAACAAAAAAGAACACCCCCTCCACGAACTGTCAACAACAGAAATAGCTTCCTCAATTTAAACACTGATGTAAGCTATAGTCACAAGGGTTTTACGGATACCGGCAATTTTTCTGCTTCTGTCAACGTTATCACATCTGTATTTAGTCCTCCTTCCATGTGACCAAAAAGTAAATAAATTCTACAATGAAAGGATTACGCAGCCTCTAGGCAGGAAGGTCTTGCTGTAGAATGCACCAGAGCAGACACTCCTCTCTCCCCAAATAAAGAACCAGAATAGCCCAGGCCTTTAGACCAACAGAATTAAGGCTACTGGTCTACGAAAACTTTTTTCCTCTTCAGTAAGGAGATGTTTTAAACTTTTTTCTTTCACTTGAAGACTGTTGAAAAAAGAGACACAGAAAAGGCTAACCTAACATTTTTTAATATTAAAGCAAGCTTTCACAGAAGTTACTTCATAACTATCTTTAGACCTTTAAAAACACATTTATTTTCTCCATATATTTGAAGTTCCTCTTTTCACTGAACCATCCTCCTTTCTTTCCTTCAAATAGTTGATGATTTTCTCAAAAGTCAACTACGTAACTGCAAAATTGAGTAGTCTTGCTGCCAACTTTGTAAGTTTACTTCTATGTGCTTAAGTGACTCTCATTTACCAGTTTTACCTTCTGTAAGTGTGACCAATTGATTATCATAGTGGCATCCCGAGCCAGGAGCCTGTGCACCAATAGGCCTGCCTCAGGCAAGAATGCAAATTTGTTGTGTCACTGCTAAATGTAACAAAAAAGTACAAAAAAAAAAATGCAGCTTATTAGCTATCAAATCTCTAAGGAATAAGACATAGTTCTAACAGTACAGGATAACTTGGATGAAGCAATTCTACTATCATCAAAAAAAAGGCAAGCAACAAAGATTTAGGCAAAGTGAGATCACCTGAGCATGAAATGGTGCCAAGAGTCTCCGAGTTTTAAGACCTTCACCTTCAAAGCCCTTCACTATTATTCACCTGTGCAGGCAGTATGTGAGAATGGTACCCCCGCACCATGGGGCCCACCAAAAAACTATGTAAAATGACTTCCAAGCACTATCTTCGGAGTTAAGTTTGGGTAAAAACAAGACATTATCTCTCCCTTCCAAGCTGATTTCTTGCACGCTGCCCACTAACACGCTGACACTGTTACCTCCCGAGGCTCACAGGGAGCTGCTTCTCAGCTGTCAGCTGCAGAGCTCCGGGAACCGAGCAGGGAAGATGGGCCGGCGGCTGCCCGCAGACCGCGGGGCGCTGGTACCTAACCCAGGGCTATCGCGTTTCAAACCCTCAGCGAACGCTCCCCTTGTCTCCGAGTTCACCACCTGCCGTCGAAATTTACCGGACGGGGTTTTTTGTTGTTGTTGCTGTTTAAACCAGGCGCCCTGTGTCTTTCTAGAAGACAAAAGACCAACCGCGATCACAGACGTCGCAGCCCAGACCNCAGCGCTGCGAGAGCGGGACACCCCCAGGCCCCGCTCCTGTCCCGAACCCTCCCCCCACACACACCCCCCCGGGAGGCGCCAGGCCTCAGAGCCCGCCGGCAGAAGGCGGCGAGCGGCGGGCAGGGGTGGGGAGGGCGCGGAGGCCGGCGGGAGGTACCTGTGTCAGGGAGAGGTGGGCAGCCATGCTGCTTCCATCATGCACCGGCCGGGCCGCNGCCAAGAGTCTCCGAGTTTTAAGACCTTCACCTTCAAAGCCCTTCACTATTATTCACCTGTGCAGGCAGTATGTGAGAATGGTACCCCCGCACCATGGGGCCCACCAAAAAACTATGTAAAATGACTTCCAAGCACTATCTTCGGAGTTAAGTTTGGGTAAGAACAAGACATTATCTCTCCCTTCCAAGCTGATTTCTTGCACGCTGCCCACTAACACGCTGACACTGTTACCTCCCGAGGCTCACAGGGAGCTGCTTCTCAGCTGTCAGCTGCAGAGCTCCGGGAACCGAGCAGGGAAGATGGGCCGGCGGCTGCCCGCAGACCGCGGGGCGCTGGTACCTAACCCAGGGCTATCGCGTTTCAAACCCTCAGCGAACGCTCCCCTTGTCTCCGAGTTCACCACCTGCCGTCGAAATTTACCGGACGGGGTTTTTTGTTGTTGTTGCTGTTTAAACCAGGCGCCCTGTGTCTTTCTAGAAGACAAAAGACCAACCGCGATCACAGACGTCGCAGCCCAGACCTCTGCGGGCTGCCGGGCTCGACCGCGGCGCTGCCCGCCCCAAGGGCCGCTCCCCGGCCGAGGGGACGCCTGGGGCCGTGCCCCCGCAGGCTCGGTTCCCCCCCTCAGCCGCGGGCAGAGGGAGGCACCTGCAGCCGGGCGGGATCTCGTTTCACACCCGCGGCGCCCTCGGGCCGTGGCTCGGAGTCACCCGGACAAGCTCGGGGCTGGCTGCCCGGCCACCCGCCCCTTCCCTCNGGCCGGGCCGCAGGAAGGACGCGCCGCGGCCCCGGCACTCACGGCCCAACTTCAGCAACTTCCCCAGCCGGTCCCAGCCAAAACCCGGCACCGGATCCCCGCCCGCCCGGCGGCCGGAGCCTCCTCCGCCAGCACACGGCAGCGGGAGCCGCAAGCAAAACCGGGCGCCGGAGCACGCTCGCCGGAACCGGAGCCCACTCGAGGGAGCTGCAACAAAAACCTGGAGCCGGAGTTCTTGGCCTGGTGGGGTGGCCCAACTCCCCGCTCCCTGTTCCCAGCCTTTCCCTTACCGTCTCTGTTGGCCCTGCTTCTGCTGTGGATGCTTCAAGCATTTTGAACGGTTACAGTCCCCTGGTTTAGTCATGACACAGGTGGGGGAAGTCCCAAAACAGGAGGTGCATCAGGCCTGGGCTTGGTTACAACAGAACGGGCACAGGGCCCAGGAGGAAGCAGCGTGTGAGCCCAGCAGGATGTGCTGACCCAACACGTCCTCTCCTGGCTCAGCAGCAGCGAAGGGCAGCCCTGCGCTTGGCCTCTGGCTTCTCTCTCTGCTCACAGGAATATTAGATGCCTGCCCAGGCAACTCTTGGTTGCGTACGTCCATCTCCCTGTCAGACTGCTGGTGCTTGGTGGAACAGTGGGTCTTCTGTGAGGGAAAAGCAGAAAAAAGAGGACGAGCAACCCTTATGACAGGAGAAACCGTGAGACAACGTCGGCAGCAAGAGAAAGAGGAGCAAGTTGGAGTGGGAAGCCAGCTGCACCACGTTCTGCTAACTCGTGAGAAACAATTGTGTACAAACTGGCTCAGAGCAGTGTTTCTACTGCTCTTTCTCCTGCTTAGGGCCCCAGCCTCACCCAGGCAAATCTCCCTCCGCCATGACAGCACCAGGGCACAGGAGGGCACGAACTGCTCCTCCGGTACCAGCTCACACCCACACACTGGCTATTTGAACAGCTATTGTGAGCTCTTTGCACTACCACATTGTACATCAGGCCCCAAAGCTGGACAGAAAACATCCCTGTTTTTTTTACTTTACCCCAAGATGGATTATGCACAAATATAAACTTGAAATACACATTCAACCCAATAAGAGGAAATTACCTAGAGTCATACTTGATTATTGGAAAGGTTTCACAATGTACTTTGTTTTCTTTCTCTGTTCTTAATTCTCTACCACTCTGCATTTTTTTTTGTCCTCCTCAGCTGTTTCATGCTTGTGCTAATGCTCACGTCCCACCTCTGCATCCTGTCGTTCCCCAGCTGGCAGTTGTTCTGAGCTGCTATTTCTCATCATCTGCCATGAAACATGTGGGATCACTCCTTCCCACCTATTCTCTGACAAAGGTTTTATAGAAGCTCTGCTTTAACCAACCTGTTTCAGCAAGAAGAGGAGGATATGGAGTAGAAGAATACAAAAAGCATACAGAATAGATATAAATGTATTCACACCATTCACATACTGTCACACCTCTATTTCACCTCACACTCATTTCCTCCTAAGTAAAATCCCCAGAAAATAGCACAGGCTATTATATTTCAAGGTTGATTTTTTTTCTTCTTTGATTAAAATTTGAATACTATCCCACAATAATTACTACCTGGAAATGAAACCAGAAGATTGTAAAACTACAGCTGTGTCTCCCTGGGGACAGCAGTATTTGAGCCCATTAGTATTTGGGAAGGGGCCCCTTGGTAGAAATTTGTAGGGCCTGGGTAGAAATTTGTTTGGGAAGGGGCCCTGGTAGAAATTTGTTTTCTGTCAGCTGCCACGATCTCCCATGGATGCCCTTTGCTGTGTCAATTGTTTTCTCCTTCTCTCACTCACTTCTCCCCAAGTGAGGGGAACAGCTACAGCTTGGCAGCGGACCGGTGGCCTCTCAGGAGAGAGGTTACACCCAGGCTGATGTCTTCTCATTGCAAACAGAAGGAAAATGCAAAACAGGGTAACGGGACCTGTCTCTGGAGGGAGAGGCTTGATGTTGAGAGCCATTGCCAGCAGGATTTTGTGGGCAGGCTGACTTGACAGATGTGTTCTCGCTGCTGTTCTCTTCCTCTCTGCTGGGTATTGCATCAAGTGTTTCCCATCTGGTCCAGGACTAGACCCGCAGCTGCAGCGAGGCTACTGAACTAAGGGTGCTGACTCAAGGAACACCAGGGACTTGCAGGGGCACTTGCCTCTCCCAGCAGAGCCTTTCGTGCATGGTGCCTCGCCCACAGTGTGATTCAAGGTCCCATGTCCCCTCTGAGCAGAATGGGCTGTCCAGGAGGTGTGTCCGCTCTGGCCGAATGACTGCCCCCAAGGGCCTGACCTTCCTGAAGCCTCTGGGTGAGAAAATAAACACAACAAGCCCCACTGCTTTTCTCCCTCAAACTGTGAGGTGCACAGCAGTCTGCTGAGCCAAAAAGCCTTTCCATACAGCTGTTGAGCTCTCCTCAGCAGCAGACTAGGAGCTGCACTTGCTGCTTAGGAACTAGCAGGCAGCGCCAGGTATGCTGTTACGTACCTCCACGTCCTGGCCACGCATACAGCACGCTTGGCTTCTCTGAGAGGTAGACTTTCAAAACAGTCATCATGCACGACCACCCTGTCCACAGCCAGATTGAAATAATCGCTCAGGGTAACAACTGTGGCCTCTGCAAATTAACATACTAATGAGTTCCATTCAATCAACACTGATTGGTGCAATCTTTGCTGTTGTTGAGCATTTTGTGCCTCCCACAGACAAACCTGGTCTTGGATGCCTCCAATCACCCAAGTTAAAACAATTAGCTCACAGCTTCAGACATCTCTGTAATAATTACAGCAGCACTTGTCAGCCTGCTGACAATGACTTCTTGTACCATAGATTTGCGTGACTCTAGAATGACGGCTCCCAGAAGGAAATACCTATTTACTTCTAAGTTGGAGTCGAAATGTCATCTCCTGACATAGGGTCATAAAACTGGACTTCATATTTATTTTCTGTCAAGAGAAAAATGAGGGCTACTAAAATTTACCTGAAACCATTTGCAGGTTTGCAAAACAATATCCTCCAACTACTTTTTTGGCTCACTATCCCACCGGGTTCGGTGGCATAGTGTTGTTGCAGCCCTATGCTCCTCGAGTAGTAACAAGGACCAAACAACAACAACTTTTTTGGCTTGGCCACGAGCAGCTCACTAGGGCTTGGCTGGGGGGGCAGAGCTCCTGAAATCTGGAACTGGGGGACGTCCTAAACGTACCTCTCCCCTTACTTGCCTCTCAGTTTTTCTGGCTCTCCCGTTGCTGACCCCATGGATCTTGGACTTTTGCAGTATCTCCTGCACTCAGAGTTGCATAGGTGGTGAAGGGGTGGTGGGATTGTGGGCTGGGGTTTTGGGAAAACTTGTTAAGAACATAAAAAAGTCAAAAGGTCAATGAACTAGATAAAAATGTAAATTAACAGTTTCATTTTATATCTTCTCACATGCAACATGAATTCTGCAGGAAATGTATATATCTTTAATCTGCTCTGTAATAACTGCTATATGTTGATGTATTTCTTGTAAGACCCTCTAGTACAGGACACTTTTGATACCAAAAGGACACAGAGAACAGTACTAGCATGCTATTATTTGTAAGTATAACAGGAGTTTCTATGATTCTAAGTACTGACATTTTGGCAAAGTGGGTACCAGATCTCAGTGTTCTTTATTGTTTCTTTAAAAGTACAATGCACAATGTTAAGTCTACACTGGACAAACAAGTGGCTACTAATAAATCAAAACCAGCCAAATGGCTTGTGAAGAATGGGGCTTGCACCAGTGCAGCTACAATAGCAACAGCATAACCGTTTAGGTGCAAATCCCTATTGTAAGATACTGCCTAAGTGTATAAAGTGACTTGTTCTACTACAGTTGACTTGAATCTGAAACCTGCACTGCAGTAAGTGTAGAAAGGCCTCACACAAGTCAGAACCAGACACTAATGACCTCTGTGTTTTATAAATCTCTTATGATCACCAAATACCTTTGTTAGTACAGCTAATAACATTGTAATGTCCACTGTCTCCCTGGAAATAACATCTTAAATGTCTATCCTTTCCTTTATTATAGCTTTGTTTACATTATGGATCAGGACACAGGAAGCCCATTATTTTTTTTCCAAAACAACACGTAGGCATTTAGTATGACTTGTTCTGCTCGTTCCAGGAAAAGTATTATTACCACCCATTAACACTCAGGAGGGTGACTAGAGGAATGACTCACTCCTGCCTCCTGCATACCTGAACATGAAATGACATACCCAGCTTTCTGGAATTCCAGTGCAAAGCAAATTAGTAGCTCCAGTATTACAAATACAGAATTAAGGATCTAAATGTCAGAAGGATTAAACCATTTTCAGTTTTACAGAACAAAAGGAACCAGATACATGGACACACAAAATCCTGACAAAAAAAGATTTACTTTTCTATGATCAAAGAATGAAATGCAAGGGAACCAGCTCACAGGTAAGCAGAGACTGCCTTATGTTGCACAGGTTTTAGAAAGCCAAGCCGTGCTCCTGATAGACAACAGCAGTTTTTCATACTTGTCGATTATTGAGAATTTCCTCCTGAGAAATGAGGAAGATCATAATACAAAATTTCAATGACCTTTTGGACCAAAGGTACCTTTTATCAGAAATCTCAGAGTACTTTCCAGGACTAGTGACACAAGTTGTTTTAGGAAGTCACAACTGCAGGCGTGCCTTTAACTAGAAATACACCCCAGGATATGCTTTATATGCTCTTTATATTTTATGCAGCTGCAAGTTTTTTAGGCATAGGGTTACTGATAGGCTGGTATGTTTTATGGACACAAGAGACCATTACAATAATCTCGCCTGACCTTCTTTGCAGATCTTCCATAGAGATCTGGTAATTTTTTTTGCATAAAACCTGTCATGTGTGAGTCCTACAGTGTACCTTCTAGGAGGATGTCTAGTTACTAGAGTATGTACACTGATCATTATGAAAACTGCACAGGAATAATCTGCTAATTCCTCTTGTGCTGTGCTCTTGGCTCCTCATGGGGGTTTGCAGACTTTCAAAGTTCTAGCTGTCTTGGAAGTGTTTTAAAGTAGGTTGTGGGATGATCAAATTTTTACAAAACTGTAGCAGCGTTAAAGAAACACAAACTAGGATATTAAGGTATCGTTGCATATTTCTTCATCTGAACAGTGTTTTCTGTTCAGATGTTCAGAAATACTTGAATATATCTGAATATAATTTCTTCATCTGGTAGGCTTATATCACGTAGAAACAGAGTACAGTATGGAATAATTGTACCTCTGTGTTTTTGTAAAATGATGCCATTTATATTGCAAATATTCAGAATCCCAAAAGGGAAAACTATTTTTGAACTGCGATAATTAGAAAGAACAATCTTGAATTTTTATTAAGAGATTGGAATGTTACAGTTGATAATAACCTGAATAAGGCTTGAATTTCAAAACAATTACATTTGATGGAAGAGTTGGCAAATTTAACATGCAGCACTACAGACCCATCTATACTATTTTAAAACATACACAATTTATCTTTTAATTAAGAGTGTAAGCATATTTGCTCCAACTAATTTGTATGAGTCAGTTTCATGGGGCTATTCCTCATGTCCCAAAAGAATTAGAGAAAATGTAGATACATACAAGAGGTCAGTCTGACCTCTTTGTAAACTAGATGGATGACACAGAGCAGAGCGACATTTTTCACATAGGATTTAATTTTTAATTCAAGATAAGAGGGCTAGAGCACCTCTCCTATGCAGACAGGCTGAGAGAGTTGGGGTTGTTCAGCCTGGAGAAGAGAAGGCTACAGGGAGACCTTATGGCCTCCAGTACCTGAAGGGGCCTACAGGAAAGCTGGAGAGGGACTGTTTACAAGGGCATGGAGTGATAGGACAAAGGGTAATTAATGGCCTTAAACTAAAAGGGGGTAGATTTATATTAGATATTAGGAAGAAATTGGTTACTATGAGGGTGGTGAGACACTGGCACAGGTTGCCCAGAGAAGCTGTGGGTGCCCCATCCCTGGAAGTGTTCAGGGCCAGGTTGGATGGGGCTTTGGGCAACCTGCTCTAGTGGAGGGTGTCCCTGCCCATGGCAGGGGGGCTGGAACTAGATGGGCTTTAAGGTCTCTTCCAACCCAAACTCTTCTATGATCATATTTGAAACCCAGAAAAAATCTTCAATAGGCACTAATTTGACATGATGTCCAGCTAATACAGTAGTTGGAGATTTAGCAGTTCCTTGTACAGGTTAATATATGCTCTGACAGAAACAGAACAAGCAATACCACTGCTGAAACAGCAACAGTCTTCATTATAAATTAAACACATCAGTACTGTAATGTGTGTTGTGTATTTGACCAAAATGAGGGTTGAAAACTAACATGGTTACAGAGTAGCAGGCAGAAAGGCTTCTACCAGCAGTTTCTTCTGTTCCCTTTTCCCTTAGGCATGTTGTCCATAAATCCAGGGAATGCATTGCTTGCCTTTCTGAAACAGTTACAAGTCTATTACACTTTTAAGTAACTCAAAACCATATATATAAAATAATCTACACACTGAATTCCCAGCATTCCCCTAACCTAGAGCTGATTCACTCTGCACTTCACAAAGATTATTAATTCATTTCAGAATTATAAGATACATGAAGTAATGAGGTAAAAGAGAATGTTACTGTTTAAATTTTTTTCTTCTAATGAAATAGTTTGTCTTTAAGACAAACTCATGACTATTTATGGCATTACTGTAAATCTTGATACAAGCAAGTGTTTCTTCTCGAGGCTTTCCTTTTTTGTCCTCCTAATTCTTTTTATCCTCTTATATATTCTTACCTTCTCAATTTTCTTTCATTTTCATCTAGTCTTAGTTACAATCATAACAATGTGAAAATGGTTTTGAAATTATGAAAATAAAATAACACTGATGCAATAAGGTTGGTCATAAGATAAACCCCCAAACTTTCCCAAATCACAGTAACCTACTACCTGCAATCCAGTCTTCAAGCTGAGCAACAATTCAGGCATTAACACAGCAAAACACTCAACACACACATTTAAATTCACCCTTATTCAGGACAACACAATAGTCATGTTTAATTTTACACTAGTAGTTAAAAAACTTTCCTAAATTTAAATCATGTTCTGCTTGGTTTCAGCAATAACCTCTCTCCTGTATGTGAACTACAGTGACAAGACCACAGGTGACAGAACAGAGATCTCGGCTGGGTTGCAGTACAGTGAGGAGATGAGTCAAAAGCCTTAACAATAGTGGAAAATCAATCGTATCTGAAAAAACATTAATGATTTTGCCCTCAGAGTAGACAGGACAGAGATGATTCAACCACATGAGTTAACCATGATTAAGCCACATTTAAAACCATGCTAACTAAAATATGTGTTTTGATGACTTTGTTGCTATGGAAAAGATCACAAATTATTGACAAATATAGTGAGAAGCAAGAGCAAAGCATTACTTGCCTACATCTGTATCAGTCCTGTGTGCTGTAAGGGAGACTGTAGGTTGCACTATCAGATACTACATTGCAGCGTTCTTTCTGCAGCCAGAAGGAATTTGGTGTGAGTCTGTAGGAATCTCTTTCTGCTGTACTACCCCTTCTCAGAACCACAATCCTGCTGTATGTCCATAAATGAGAAACCACCATGTGGGATTATTTTTGACTTACAGTTCTGCAGCAGAGAGGAATCCATTCTGTTACTCGGCCAAGTATTGCACAACACTGGCAGGCAAAATGTTCCTTTAAGTGCAAAACATATAATCCCACTGGTATCAACATGAGGAATGTTGCCTTCAAACCTCTCTTTGTTTTCTAGACACCTGAATTATTGACATGTAATTAATTTTTTGCATTTTTCTAAATTAGTTTGGTACTGTCAATAACAGTAATGTAACTTGACTGGTGAGACAGCCCCTAAAATATTTTCCTTTATGAAAAATAAATTAAAAAAAAAATCAAAGACTGAATATTATCTTATTGCTGTAAAGTATGAGTGCAGTGAATAGTTCATAATTTAATATATGTTCTCATTTGGTTGCACACAAAATGTAACTGAAACTTGAACTATCCTTAAAGATGACCAAATTATTTAATGATTTGTTTTCTGTTTAGGTTTTGCTTTTTTTTTTTTTTTAAGATTAAGTTGGAGAAGTAACACAGCACTGATTCAACCTTGATAGAACTGTTCAAGGCACGTGTGTGACTGATCAGATGCAGAACAGCAGTAACTGAATTTGAACTCCATCAGCTGACAAGGACTTGCTTACCTCTGTGTCACCTTATGTTTCTTTCTTATCATCTTTAACAAAAGATATTTCATCAGCTTCACCTGTTGTGTTCAACAGATGTAGCTACAAAAGTCTGATGACCATTCATAAAAATGTTTACTTAACTGAGTTTTAGTAGCAATTAAAGCAGCCACAGAAAATACTTCCAATGCAATAACCACTGTGAGTGGGAAAACTACATCATGGATTTCAGTAGTTTCACAACAGCTTTTCAATCAAACTTGCTCAGTTTACAAACAAAATTACATTTAAATATATTCTGGCCTTAAAAATGCACCCCAGAATCTGAAAGACAGGCTGAGTTAACACCCACTGTTATTGACAATATTAATTTAAATGAGATGCGTAAAAGCTGAGAAGCAACTGAATAATGTATCGGTATATTTATACATATCTATCTATATCGGATTACCAAAATTACTGATGATAATGCACAAGTATAAAACCAGCCAGATTTTTCAGATTCCCAAATCAATTTAATTTGTGTAAATATGACAAATAGATTTGTCCTTCTTTAGAAAGACAAACCCCTCAGTATGCTCCTAAGACAAATAGATATGATGTATAAAAATGACACAAAGAACGCTGAGGTCCAAAAGAGGAAAGTATTGAGGTTTTAGGTATAAAATAGAGGAAGAAGCCATATAAGCTAGATAAGATCAGATAGCTAGATGAGTTTTGCAGAAACAGAGGATGTGTTCTTCCTAAAAGAATCTCGATGACTCAAAAGGCATTCAAATTACATCCAAAATTGAAACATTGATTGTCAGTCTCTTCCTGTTTACTGAAGAGATATAATTTGTTCCTGTTCAAATCAAGTTTACCCTAGTGATTTTCCTTAGAGAAATATTCATAAAAAATGATTTAATGAATTTCTGTTTCCTTTCTTTGTGATAGCTCTAAATGATGGCAAATTACATATATATAGATGAGCATGAGAAAAAAATACTTCAAAATCATCAGTAGAGCTATTTAGTTAACTGTAAAATGAATATATATATAGAGGAGATACTTAATTTAACTCCAATTCTCCTAAATAGGGAATAAATCCAAGGCTAAAAATTAGCTCTGGGTCTCCTGCATAGGACTACAGAACAGATCCATGAGTTAGATGGTACAACCATAGAAACCATATGGGCACCTTGCGGAGTTCAAGGTCAAGAAAACCTATATTGTTGTATTTATAAATACAGGTATCTACTGTTTATTCTTGCTTTTCAGTATCCTTATTTTTGTAGCTGGGATTCTCATGTATGTAAGATGTCTGTTAACTCCAAATAACAAAAGTTTGTGACAGGTCTGGATGATATCACTAAGTTTATTGTATTCAAATACAATTTATTTTAAGACGTCAACATAATATCTAATTCTGATAATTTCAAATCCCTTCTTCCAGTATATGCAGTACCTACAATATCGCAACTTAAAAATCTACAGTTATCCTCAGTATAGGATTGAGACTTGTGTTTACAGAATATTTAAAAGATTAAGTGAGTTGCCAATAATGTCAGGCAGACAGAGGCTTTGAAAAACCTTGGTGTAACAGATCTCAGTCTTTTGCAAAAATAAAGCACAGGAAACAAAGCTGATATCCACAGCATCTCAGAAAGATTAGTTGGTAACTAAAAGAACAACATAGAAATGACATAGAAGATCTGTTTGTGAAGGGTTTTTTGTTTAAAGTTGTGGGTTTGTTGGTTTTTTTCACTGTGTATTTACCATGTGCATTGGACAGCAAATTGGAGCAGATCCTACAGCCAGGCTTTTATGCTGCCAGTGAGGCTTGAAAGGGGAAAAGTATCCAAAAATTGCTTCAGGACATGGATGAGAAAAATTTTGATCAAGGTCCCTGCTAGAAGCACAGAGGCTTGGATCACTCCCTTGGGTTTCTAAATCACTTGACAGATGCATTTCCAGTCAGGTAACAGAGAATTACTGTATTTTTTAACCTAATTCCTACTTCAAGATATGTGGTAGAGGCAGGACAGGGGCTTGGCCTATATAACAACTGGCACAGATGAAAGCCAGCCAGATGGCATTACTGTAAAAGAGTTCTCTTGCCCAAAACACAGCACCTACATCCTTTGCAGATTCTAAAAACAGCAGAAAATCTCTCTCTCCCCACCATTATCATACAGCTGACTTTTTTACATACCTGCAGTTCTGTCCCCTGCCCTTGAAGCTTTGTAATAACTTAACAAATCATATGAGATCATATGAGAAAAGCATTTATTCTACCAACAAGATCCAAGTAGGCAGAATTTTAATTGGACTTTTTCTTTTCTTTCAGGTACCTCAATTTGGTAACATTGCTCAAATAATGTTCATCAATTCCTATAGCTCTTTTGGGACTACTAATTTAAAAAGTAATTAAACTTAATACTTGAGTAAGCAATGTAGCATAAAGATCTATTTTCGATCAGATGAGCAGATGAAGTATATGACAAAAATTACTAAAATTTTAGATGTGCAAATTGCACATATACAATTATTTGATTAAATGAATTGTGTGTGCTACTTCTAGCAGGAAGAAATATTTCCAAGCACATCATTCAACCTAATGTCATAATTAGACTCTTCATGCATATTGGATAAGATCTGCCCAAATAATACAATAGATCTACATTTAATCAATTTATTATAAACTATATTCCTTAAGTCTGATCCTCATCACCAGAGGACTCAAACTTTGGTGATAATCTGGGGTTTTGGCTAATGTGAAGACCTATAAAAAGGAAATATAATAATCTTGAAAGAGACTCTATGACAAAATTACATTTGTCCCTCAAGCCTCCTGGCTGGTTCTAGATTTACCATTACTTCCATCACTGCATTACATGAGCCAAACTTCCTTCTCTCATATACAACTGCACAACTGCTCCCCAAGTCCATAGTTTCAGTGTATTCCACGAAGAGAAGATGGTCTTATGTTAGTATCTACTACTTGTAAAGAAATCTCTTCCATCTCCCACCAGCATGTTATTCAACAGCCGCAACAGAGCTGCACAATGCTGATGAGAGGGAAGTCACGTGTTCCACTGAAAATCAGACAGGGAAATGCCTAAAACTGCAAGTTGACTGAAAGAGTAAAAGGAATTGAGTCAGCATTCTGGGGAAAGGAAGGAATAGGGAGGGGTGGAACAAGCAGTATATTCTTCCCAAAAAAGTATGTTCAAAGCAGATAACATATTAAAAAGATAAGTGCTACTAGTATGCCATAAATAATACAAAATTTGCTTAATGCACCATTAAAGTTTATGAATCAAATCCTCTTTCCTGGCCAAGATATACTTGCATAACAAAGGCTCTAAGAGAGTTGGTTATAGCTTTCTGATTCAGTACCCAGTTCATCTCTAGCACTGTGATGGGAAAAGAGATGATTCATTAATGGAGGGAGCCAAATTGCAGTTTCTCTACCCTACAATCTCTTCAAGACACTGTTTTAATGGGCTGTAAAACAGGTTACTCTATTACCTCTTAGTCCATTAAGAACTTTTCAGTTTAGAAGAGAAATTTCCTAGCTGGGGACTTTGGGTGGTTTTCTCTTTATTTTGCACTGCCTGAGCATTGAGCACAAGACAGTGAAAATGGCCTGAGGCTTTCCACTTAGAACTTTGCTCAGGTTTCTCCAGCTGTATGAATGCTTCAATTTCTCCAAAATAAATAGAGTTTATTTAGCTGTAGGATTGCACATCCATGTTTAGAGATCACTAAACTTCAAATCCAATTCAAATTTCTTGTGCTTAGGGGAACTGTATCCCTGGATGCAATGTGCCCTCTGAGCATGCATAATTTGAAACAGATGGCTCAACAGATGAGCTGCCAAACGCACAAGGCCAATTCAAATGCCATCCAAAAGTAAAAGTTAAGTGGGATAAAAGTTTTCCTTGTCCTACTTTAGATAAACAGGGCCTATCTGCTTGGAAGATGCTCTTTTCTCATTTTCTGCCTTTCTACTTACTCTTTTCAAATATGGCATGCTTTAGAAAACAAATTCAGTTTTACCAGCTACCAAGACTTTATCATATATTTTCCAATTTTTTGTTTGATTTTTTAATAAAGCTTCAGCCTCCGGAGTTAAGAGCTTGTATGGGTTATTTGAGCTTTGATTAGAAAAAAAGCCAACAAGAAAGCAGCAAAAAATAGGGCATTTCTGGCCTTCAAGGTTGCCAAGAAAAGCTTGATAATGTGAACCCTGAAGGTTCAGAGACCAAAATTCCTTTTTAACTTATGCTTTGGTTGGCAGGGCTTAAGCACAAATAAATAATTTAAAATGCTTGGAATACGAAGTCTACTGATTTCCCATTTAAACAATCTGATATAGGGTCAGCTACCAGAAAGTTCTCCTTACTTCCTAGCCCTTCCAGAGGACCTCCTGCCAAACATTTGGCCCATGGCTTGCCTAAGCAGAGGCATTGTTCCTGCTGGCATTGTTGTGCCTTAGGCAATGCCTTCACTGTAAAGTAAACCTGATTTAAAGCTACCATGTGTCTTGATTTTCCCAGAATTGCCAGTTTTTTCCAATAGCATTTTTTCCTGAAGACACACACACATCTAGGTACATATATATGTATCTATTAATCTGTCCATCTCCCCAAACGCTGTCTCTAGTTGCCTGAATTTCTTAACATCAGGAATCCCGACACAGTACATTCAAAAAACCCAGAGAATGGCAGATTGCATACTGCAGAGTTTCTCTATGCATGAAAAAATCAAACATTTCCAAGAAGTAATTACACTGTCTGAGCATTCACAGTACAGAATATGCCCATGTTGCTACTGGGAACAGAAATGACATCACTTGAGTAAGCCAAGCACTACTAAGATCAGTTACACTGTAGAGTATTAACTATGCTTCACACAGTCACTGCATCAGCTGACACTGCACTGGTTATCCCCAGAAATCTTTAAAGTACTACAATACTACAATTAGGGATCTGTGGGTATACAGGATTCAAGCTAAAAACCACAAAGAAATTGTAAATTGAGTTAACTCCACAGCCAAGACAAATACTCAGGGTGTGAGATTGGTCCACTACCTACAAGAAAAAGAACATTGTCTTCCTCGTGTTTTAGAAATGCAGTGCAATGAGTAAATTTAATGCAGTGACTCTGTAGTGATTATATGGATGAGACATCACCCCTGATATTTAGCAGGTTAAATTCCCACCTAAAAGTGTAAAGCCAAGTAGACATAGCATTTTACAGACAGAATGGGTTAATGTTAACGATATGTAAATGACAGTTGGATCAGGGAAAACTGTGGGTAGGATTTTGTTTTGTCTAAAATTGTCAGATATATAAACCAAACTCTGAAAGACTGATAAGGCAACTGTTCAATTACTACCAATTTTGCTGTATTCAGAAGAGCTGCATCTTTTCTCTAGTTGGCATACTAGAAACAGCATAATTAGAACTAGTCAGCTTAAACTGGAGAGTGTAATACTAACAAAAAGCTCAGATCCTCCTCTTTTCTTATGCAGTATGAATAGCAGAGCTTAACTTTGGGTATTTACATGCTTTTATCTTTAAGTCAATGGGATAAATTTTGCTCTTGATTATGTACATAACCATATCAACACCAATGGAACACACAAGCGTGAACAACTTTTGGCCTGTTTGGCCTGAACTGGAAACACCCAACTAAACTCCTGCTTTCGTTTGTTGAAATCTTATTTCCAAAGATGTAAGGCTGCTAATCTACAAACTGTATTACAAACTTGACCAGCAATTAAACCAAACTCTTTATTGTATATACACCACTGTAAGAAACTATGAAGTCCTAAACATTACCAACTTCATCTTAGGCTATGGAAATGAAAGTCTCAGTGTATACTACAGACTAATTTTATAGTTAGACTTGCTTGTTAGAATATTCCTCATAAGTTTATTTTGAAAAATTAATTATCTTGGGCAATGCAAGCAAATGATGTAACTCTCCATTTTGACAATTGTCCAGAGAATTCAGTTAACTCCAGTAGCATTTACAGATTTTAATATTAATATTATTGTAGCATTTGCTTAGAAGTTACATTGCAGTTACTGTTCAAATTAAACAGTTTATCAGGGCACTGGGAAGTACGAATAGAACAGACTGAACTTTTGAAACTTGGAAGCAAACAGATGCAACAAGGCCTGGATTTTCATTAAGTTCTTGGCTTACAAACTGAGTAACAGAGCCGCCCTGTGTGTGCTGCTGCCTACAAGCTGAGTAAGATTCCCTTTGTTTCCGTTCATGACATCTGGGTGTATTTCAGTAGTTCTGAGCAACTTCAGCTGAAGTCAGTGAAACTGCTCATGTTAGAGAATGGGCAAAATAAGGTTTAACTACTAAAATGTAAAATTAGGCGACAATATCATTAAAGATATCCACAGAAATTCCACTCTTTTACTGGGAAAGATACAACATCCCAAAACCTTCCTTGAAAGGATACCTATAGAGTCCCTTAAGTAATTCTGTGAAAATAAAAACATAATATAAGAATAGAGGTAGTGGCTCAATTCAAATAGCCTGGTGTCCTGCCTCCAGCAGTAGCAAGAGCTAGTAGCCATGGCAGATGGCAGGAGTAGATAAGCATGTAGTGAGACTATCCTGGTGTACTTCCCAAACCTCCAATAATTTACAGTTCAGAAGTCACTTCAGCTGGAGTTGTTTAATTGGCATGGTTGTTTTAGTCTAGACAGCCGATTAACATGTCCTATAATATATCCCAGGCTTTTGTGTTCCTACCACTAAGGCTGGAAACCTAATCAGGGTGGGCTAGGGCCTTCCCCTGATCTTTGAACCGGGGTTTTCTTCCTGTTGATACCAAGCTGATGAAGCTGCAGGAGGTGCTGCTGTGAACCAAAGTCTCACATCATCTGGAAATAAGATGTGGCTGCATTCTGCACATGAGTTTGCTAGTTCACACATAGCTAGAACAGTCTCCTGAGAGCTGTCAAAGTAGCAAAACACCCATCTGCTCTCTAAATTGAGGTCCAAGTGCAGATCATGATTTTTGGGGAGCAACTTGAGTTTATTCTGCCAATTATGGTGGCTACTTACTTTTCTTCTACTAAATCAATTCTCCACTTCTTTCTCTATTTCTCATGCGAGAGAGTTGAGTAGGATGAAAATATAATTTCTGCATTTTTTGCTTCCATCAGAACAAGAAGGAAAGAAATCTTTTAAGCAGACACTAAAAAGGATTATTTTAATTCTCAAATAAGAAAAAGACTTCTCCAATTTTTGGTAGAATAAACCTTGCTACCTTTGTCTCCCATCCTAACACAAGAAACAGTAACCCTAAGGAAAGATCTTTTTGGCAGCCCAAAGTCAGAGTGGTATTAGATGAGGTATTATACTGTATATAGGGCTCCTCCTATGTACAAATCACTGGGAGTGATTCTAGATCTAAAGAAAAATGATTTGGCTTTAAATCCCAGAATGAAATGCAGAAGGAGCCAGAAAATGATTGTAAATTGACACAACTGAAGCTTAGTTTTAACAGATATGCCTTTAATAGTTCTAGCTGTGGAAATAAAATGAGTAATAGAAGGGATAGCGTTCATTCTAAATACTTGGGGTTTATGATTGATTGCTTAGGTCTAGGTTTCCCTGACTTTTATCTTCTCTTTCATCCTCTTAGATTTCCCACCTGGTAGCCTAAAAATTACCAGTCAGTTTTATGCTTAAGTTTAATACATTATTTCTGTTATTTACCAGGTCAAAAAAAGAAAAAAAAAAAAAAAGAGAGAAGGAAAAAGATATTTTTCCTCCAGATTTTAATAAGACTTTGTACAAGACAACATGGATACTGCTCATAAGAGCCTAATAATATGCATTTCTTTTGGAACCTACTTGTGTATGTATACACACTAGCTTTGATATTGCTGTATCTATTAATGACAAATAGAGTATAAAGAAAAAATAAAACATTCCTTCCTGAAATAAACACATAAAATATACAAACCTTATGATTAGGGACAATAATCTTTAAAATATTAAATCAATGCTTACCTCTTCCCTTGCTAAATTTGCTGTGCATCAAACTCTCCTGTAAATAGTCTAAATTTTGTGGGAAGACAATGTATCTATTGCATTCTTGCAAAACAAAATGACTACAAAGGGCAAGTAACCTTATTTGAAACATATTAATAGGCCAAACACTATGTAAAGAGGTGACAGTGGGAAAGCTTTGGGAAAAGAGATTATGCTTATTTGCCTTTTTGTACCAGTGGGCTGCATACAGCAGCTGCAGTGAAGTAAACATTCCAGTTGAGCAGCATTCCTCTATATCTTTTCAAAGTCTCTGAGGAGACTAAAGTAGAAATCACTTATTTGCGGTGGAGAAAATAGCATGTACTTCTGCATTAAATTTTAAATAAATTCTGCCCAGAGGATGATAAGATGCTTAAATCAAATAATGAGACATTACCCATCTAAGGAATGCATTAGGAGTATAAAATGTGATTCAGCATGCTGTGAACTCTAAACTCCTGTACTCAGCAAAGACATTGGGCCCACTGTTCTCGAGAATAAATTATTATGTTCTAAGTTTTATAATAAAAATAATACTAAGATTACAGTGAACCGTTCGCCCTGCAAAACTCATTTCAACATTTTTCTAGTTGCTAGATTGATTTTCAGATTACCAAAGCTCAGACTATGTGCAGATGGAAAATAGCTCGTATAACTGTTTGTTCAGTATAAAGGCTGGGCAAATCTTTTAATCCTTTTGGACTAGATTTATACTATATTTAAGTTACAGATTTTGTTAGAAGGTGCTTTTCCTATTAAATTTGTATTGCCGTTAATGCCTTCACCTCTGAACACTAAAAGACCTCAAGTGTAACCGGGACATGTGGGAGGAATCCTCTGCCCTCTATGTAAAGGGAGTACAGAAGATACCCATATTTCTAAATGGCAAAGCCCCTCAGCAAGTTCAGAAATGTACTTGAAGAAATGTAGAGTCCTAAAATGTCAGTTTACATCTTTTCCAACTCCCAGATAATGTTGTTATGTCAAACTGTCCTGCAAAACTGTAACCGGAATTTACCCTTTTATGAGACCATACCAAAATTTAAGTTATGTTATTCTTACAAAGCTACTCAAATTTAGAATGCCTTTAAAATGTGTTTCTCTGTAGACCTTGTAACAGAATTTGGTCAGTGAGCTGCTTGATTTGCTTAACTGAATACCATCACACCCTATTTTTAACACACACTGCAATGTCTCACAAACTTTTCCTAGTCCTGTAAAGTATCGGTGCCAGTTAAGTGAGTCAGCTGCATCTTTGCTGCATCATCCCCCAGACAAACAGCACTACTAGAGAGGATTAAATAACTACAGATAAAATAAATCTATTTTAAATGCAAGACAGACTCTTCAGCCCTTTCTTAAATGGTACTACATTTTGGCTGAACACATTCCATGTGTTTTGGGGAAATGGCTCAAATATCATAATACTCTCCAGTGCAACTCTAAACATGCCATGAAAGGATGAGAATCTGGACAATAATAATGCAGATCTTTATAAGGTTCAGAAAGAAAAGTCCTTTCTCTTGTGAAACCTATACAAACAAAGCCATAAGCTATAAGTAGAAACAGAACAGAAACTCTGAGACCTGAGGACTTTAATTCCATACAACCTGTGATAATTTGATTTTTTTCTAGTATATACTAATATGGAGTCATTTAGAAGACTCAGAAAAGTCTGCTTAGCCCTCAACAAGGTTCCTCATCCCTGACCTAGAGGCATTTATGACAAATCATTAAGATCAGAGAAAACCTAGATTAAAATAGGCAGAATTAGGAAAATGTATTGCTAATGGCTTTTATTTGCTGGGATCAGACAGGAACTGGCAAGAAAGGCCCAAGATAGAATTATTTGCTTCAGAAAGACAGAGAACCAACTACTGTCTTCGTTCCACTGTATTGCTGATTTTTTTCATAAACATTTGTATCAAAAACAGTGTTCAGAAAATCTACTTATGATGGCACTTATTGGCATACTTGATTTAATTATCCTCTTTTAAGAATGACTGCTTGTAGGGTAAAGGTGATTCTCTCCCATCTACCTTCCTCTCTGTAGCCCCCGAAACCAAACATAATTCTCAAGAAATGAAATAAAAAGTGTTTAGCCTCTGACATTGCTCCTATTCTTAGTGTAGTTGGCACATGCATAGAGTGACTAGGACATATCTTTAAAGGACAGTAGCAGGAGACTGAAGATGACACTGAAGGCTTTATCTTCTACCTGATTGTAGTTTATTAGTGCATTTGTTACCCATAAAAAAAAAGCAAATGGAGGAATTTTTTTCCTGAAGGTACAAATAAAAGACATTATTTGCTACCAACAAGCAAAAAAGTATCATCCATCATCACGCTAAAACATAATTTCTTAATTATGATGATTACGTTGTCAGCTGTTGACACAGTGACCTGATAGGACAAGAAATACAAAATGAAACTACCAGCCCATTAATGAAGTGGGAAAAGAAAAGGAAACAAAATGCCATTTGTTCTCTTCTCAAATGGCTTCCTTATGTTCTACAGAACCCCAAGCAACTGCAGCTGTTGGGGGAAAATAAAGCTACTTTCACTGCTACCAGTCACACTCCCAGACACCCTTAAGGAAACCCACAAGCCACACAACTTCATCACTGAGGTTCTTCAAAGTAAGTTCAGCTATAACTTCAGGAAAATTTGCAATAGAAAAGCACGTTCCTCTTAAATAACTAGACTTTCAGTATACTCCTGCTTCTCATTCCCTTCTACTCTGGTCCTTCCTTCACTGGCATTTACTCTATATCAGAAGTACCTTCCTCTGGCTAGAAATCATACAGATTTAAACTGTAATGGCAAAAGATGTAATTTATTGGACAAGCTTGGACAAAGGAAAAGAACACAGAAGAAATTTTAAGTATGGTGCAAGTTGGGATATCCTGGAAAACACAGTAAGTATTGGGCGTATCTGAGGTTTTCCCCTACATTCCTGCTGGGACAGTCTCAAGTACTCCAGAGACCACTTTATGGGCTAAACATTGTGGCTGGTCAGGAAATCTGTGTGTGGCTGGGACACCACAGCAACATAATTTAATCGAGGCCTCTGTCTGGCAAAAGAATGATGCTGGATAAGATTTTCAGCTGATGGAGCAGTGTATAAAACAAAGACAGCACAAGGTAACAGCTGCTGCTTTCCCCCCAGTTCTGTTGATCTCTGTAGTACCTAATTCTCTCAGATGACAATAAGTACTCTACTTAATGTTAAAGAGGGTGAGGTACTAGTTTAAGTTTTGTAAAATATGGAGAACATCACAATAAAACTGTCTATAGTTACAGAAAATAACAGCTCTTCATAACTGCTTCAAATTGGATACAGATGGAACATGTTAAAGGAAACAATTCTTCTATTAAGAAAGTAACTTCTATTTTAAGTATTTTTTTAATTAAAAAACATTGATGCTGATGATGTAACATACAAAGTATATAAAGGTAGGTTATATCACAGTTGTGGCTGATTTCAGTTTGTTGGTTTATTTAAATGAACTAAAATGTTTGCACTGATCTTTCAAAACAATTTGAATGGGCACCTAGAATCTTTATCAGAAGGATCTAACTAATTAAGCCTAATCCCTTCAACAATGCCCTCATGGACCGTATACAACATATACTGGAGTAATCTGGTATACACAGAAGACACATCATCCTGGCATCTCAAGAAAGTACATAAACCTATATGATACCGTATCCTGAATGCTGATAGCAGACTATATTTCAATTTGCGTGGGGTTTTTTGAAAAGCGATGATTCTCTGATCTCTGTCAAATTACCTAAAGAGAGTATCCACACTACATTGCTAAAAGAAACCTTAAGATGAAATCCCCTTTAACATCCGTTAGCACAACTTTTCCACCTACTCTAGGGCTTTTAAGGTTTAGCTAAATTGAGCTAGCTAAAATACATGCTTTTCCTAGTGGAGACAAGTCTTTGGCACATTTCCCCTCAAAAAAGTCATAGAGAACAAAGAACTAGTAACATATTCAGCAAATTCAGCCTCTGGCAAACTAAGGTAAATAGAAAGCTCTTCTGTCAAGAACTTCTCATTGAGAATGCTCTGCCTACAGACAGCCCTTTCACAGTTAAGCCAAGAGATTTTCTGCACAAGCTCTTTGCATAGTTTCAACTCTTGTGGTGTAATACAGTCAAAGTAGTGATCTGAGATAATAAAGCTCCAGTCCAGCTACAGCTTTAAATGGCAGTACTAGTAATGTTCTGGCACCATCTGATGTTTTCTGTTTTGCTTGCCTGGGTATAATCTCTAGGCAGCCACACTTTGTTTAGTCAGTGAAACTAAAGAAGAAAACAAACTACTACGGTCATATGCAGCTTGAAAAAGAATGTTATCAAAATTAACAAGCTGGGGTTCAAGACTGAATTGTGCATTAGCCAGATAAAACTGGTAACACCACCCATAAACACACCAGCAGGTGACTCCCAGGGGTATCAGAAAGTCAAGGCCATAAATTCCACTTGGTAACAAACTAGTAAGCAACGTGACACAGGAAACGGTAAGATTAATTAGAAATATGGAAGTATTTCTTATTTTCTAAAATCAAACACAGAAGTTCTGCTTTTGAGTAATTCTTTTTCACAAAAGGGTTAACTAGGCTGATTTTTCTACTAAAATTAGTTTAACTTAGTATAAAGTTTCAGTGTTGTAAGACACCAGACCTAATTCAGCCCTACTATAAAGGGATTTTTATATTTAAAAAAACAAAACAGGTGGAGAAAAAAAGTTATTACATGAATACTGTAAAGATTGCATGACAAACACAAACCTCATGGTAAAAGCATGATTTCTGCTGCTGTACTGTTGATCCCTAGGAAGGAGCACGAGAATCTCTATGGGTCCTTTGAAGTGAGGTTAAAGTACGACTGAAGTTACGTAGTTATGTCAGAGAAGATCAGTGCCAAAGAACATGCCTCGCACTCAACAACAGTTTTACCATTGTCTATAGCTCCTGGGGAATTCATTCCACATTCTTGGATCAGCCCACAGGAAAGCTGTGTCCCGTTTAAGTAAGCCTTACCCTTAAAAGGTTATCTCAAGTCACGAGTGTTTTTTGTACACTCTGGCCACGCAGCCCTTCAGCAGCCCCGGGTCCTTGGACTCGATTAGTAAGCCCAACAGGCACTTTGAATGGACGAACAATAGAGAAGCACTGGGACAAGCACAACAGCGAGAGAAATGAAAAGGTGCCGTGGTGCCAAGTATTTTAGGGGCCAGGATGACCCCCTCCCACAACCAAAGCGCCAAGATGTCGTGCCCACACCACTGCCACCGCGCAGCCCTGCCTCACACCTCGCCCTCTGCCTCCCCAGAGCCGTGAGAGGAGGCCCCACCGCTTCAGGGACCCTCAGGCAGCGCGCGCAAACCCAAGCCCTCCGCACGCGCCCGCTCCCCCCCCCGCCCGCTTTTCCGTTGCCTCACCGCGCCCCACCTCCCTCCACCGCGACGCGCGAACCCGCTGCGCGCGCAAGCCACGCCCCTTCCTCGCCCGCCCTCCGGGGAAGTGTGGCTTCT
>VXBL01006470.1:908125-939881 GCA_013400195.1 Aramus guarauna | reverse complement strand
GGGGGGAGGGGGCGGCTCCGGGGCGGGGTCGTTGGGCGGGAGCGGCCGTTGCCCCCTGGCGGGGAGTTCCCTGGCGGCCGGTGGCTGCGGAGCCGGCGTCGCCAGTGGAGTCTGGGAAGCCGTAGGTGGTTCCCGCCGCCCCCTGGGGCCTCACGCCCACCTCTGGGCGGGTGGCGACTCCTCTGCCCCGGGAGAGCTGGGGCGGCCCGCTGGCTCCGGGTGCCTTGATCGGGGATGGCTCCGGGCTCCTGCGTCCTGCCGCCTCAGCGACCCCCTCTCTGTTCCCGGGAACTTGCTCTCGCCCTGGTTTGGCCGCTCCGCCCGGGCGGCGGGCCCGTGAGGGTGTCGCCTCCCCGGGCTGCTCGCCTCAGAAGCGTTTGCGCGGAGCAGCGATCTTCCCGGTCACTTCTCACCCGAGGGCCACGGACACGTTAGCGCTGCACATGCCGCCTTCGGTGCCTCAACGGCCGGTTGCTTCCCCGTTTGAGGCTGACTTTCCCCTTCCCGTTGAGGGCTGCCTACTTTCAAGCACGAACTTTGAAAGTGCAGTGCATTAAAAAACAGTAATGTTTTTCCTGACTCTGTTTTTGCGTAACTGCTGACGGATCTTGACTTGCTGGCTTGTTCAGCTTCTTATATAAAAATGTGAATTAATTTACAAATATTTTAACAGTACAAATTAATTTTTTTCAAGGATATGCCCTTGAATGAGAAGGCTAGCGGGCTGAACCACATGCACAGTTAAGTTTTCTTAGCATGGAGCAATTACTATTAGTTTGTCAGTCTTGCAAAACCACAAATTTAACCTGTATCAAATTGTAATAGATTTACAGCAAATAACTTGGAGTACCATGCTGTCTGCGGAGGTCTGTTCATACAGAAGCATTGCATATAACCCTTTTTTTCCTTAAATCTGGATTTCCAGCCCTACTAGGAGAGTCCTTATCTCTCCAGACATATGAGTTTATAAGGCTCTCAGCATGAAACAGTTACAGACTCTCAAACAATTTTGGTTCATGTAGGTTCAAAATCCCTCACCTGGAATATAGATGAAGAAATAAAAGTGCTTTTATAGTTGCTTTTTAGTGGCTGTTCAAATGTCAACTGTTTGACGGAGGTGAATTAGTGAGTGTAGTCTAAGTAGAGGTCCAAGGTGCAAAGTCATTTAATGCTCAGCTACAGAAATAGAAACATTTCCTGATGACTAGTGCCTATAATAATAATTCTGGTTATTGCAGTGATTTTCATTATATGGTCTTCACCTGTTTAATAAAAATCAGTTCTTGTATTTAATTATTTCCTATTATTAGGTATCCCTACGTATGCATTACACTTTTATTTTGTATAATTTATTATGTGCTCTGTTATTATAATGACTGTTAGTGCACAAACTTCAAAATCCCTTTATTAGCTACCTGTCCTAAAAAATTCATGTTGGAAACAAGAAATCAAATCATGTTCTCTGCTTTGTGTCCCTTTATGACTAAGAAATGCTTGCAGTTAACATTTACTTTAGAATACTTGCTTTATCCATGTGCTATCTTTTCTGCACATATGTCTGTAAAGTACGTGTTACGCCATTCCCTACACATCTGAATTCGTTCTTGTACCTAAGGGTGTTGTATCGTGTTGAAAGACTGGCTGCCAAAAGAACTGGTCTTTCAGCATGCATGCTTCTTCATGTGTGCTGGCATCATTACTCATCGGGCTGCAGGGTCAGCCGGAGCATGGATTTGGAAGATAATTCAGATCAAGTCCAAGTTGACTGCGTGCCTCACATTCTCACATTGAGAAGGTATGGGGTACTGTTTCGTTCAGCTCTACCTTTAGTTTTAGAGTAGCAACTCCTGTGGTAGTTTCTAAGGCTGTGGTACATAAGCAATATTAATTTGGAATGTTGGCAGGTTTGGGGGCTTTATTTACGTGGGGAAATGGCCTGTTGCGATTCTGTATGTGCAGACTTGTATTTTGAATTAAAGGCTTATCTATGTGGTCAGGTACATAGGGTCAGGTACTCCGTTCCCTGTGAACCCGTTTCAGTCTGAAGCAATATATAGTTGCCTTGCTCTGCTTGTGTAACTGGATGATTTTTGAGCCTGAAACTGGCCCTTCCCTATGAGTGTAATGCATGGGTGGGGTAGGCTGAGATTGTTTCAACCTGGCTGTATAGGTATGCAATCTGGAAACAGTTTTGCTGATAGGAGAGATTACAGTTAACTGATCAGTTTTTACCTGCTCTTCACCTCTCGCAGACTCCTTAGTCCATTTCCATCCGGAAAGTTGCACGTGGAGGACCCACTTTCTCCAGTAGATCCAATTGCCAATTACCTTTGGCAGCGGAGCTGCGGAAAATGGCAGGGTAATAACTTATGATGCAGCTGAACTTCCATCAGAGCTAGATCCAGAAACACATGTCTCTTCATAGGTGTGTCCTTGCACTGTTGTTGGTAGTAACTTAAAATAGACTGCAGAAAAGTACCCTTAATGTGGAATAAACATTTATTTATGAATTATATATTTCAGAGAGTATGATCTGGACTTGTAATCCAAACACTATATTTACATGGTTTTGCTATAATAAATATATTGAATATATGATTGTCTGATATCAGTAAATGGTTTCTTTTTTTGAAGAGCAAAATATGAAATAAATGACTGCGTGCCATTTTGGATCAGTTTGACCAATGGTTTGACAAATTACTTCTTTTTTCCCCTCAATAGTCTTTGATTTGTGAATCCACCCATGTTTTCTCTTGAAAGTATAGCAAATGTAGGTCTACTGAAGCATTGTGAGTTTTTCAGTGTATTACTGGTGGCACTGACAATATTTAACAGAAAAGTCTTGAAGTGGCTCATTTCTGCCTTCTGCTGGCACAGGAGCTGTAAAGTTGTTCTGTGAGCTGGATTCCAGCTGAAAAATAACTTTCTGCAGATCTTCTTTTTTTTTTTTCCAGCTGGATTTGTTCTGTCATTTGTTTTCTGCATGTCAGTATAAAAATGTGTGTTAGCATTATACTGGAGATAGCAGGAAGACAAAGAAGTGGCTAGAGAGGAAGAGGGAGTTGAACACAATTTGTTTCTTGTTTGTGTTCTCTGGCAGAAGTGCTGTCTTAAATACACATCAGCTGTAGCCTTGATTACCCTTGGGAATCCTGTAGAAATAATCCAGAGAACCCCTCAAGGTTGAAAATCTGATTTAAATTCTTGTTTTAATTGTACTCTTTAAATAAATATTTTATTTGTATAATAAATTGAAAGCAGAACTGGCATAGCTGTGCAAACAATGCTAAAACCAGGGCCAGTAGATAGGAAGTTCCTTAAAATACTTGAAAACTTTGTGGATATTTGACATATGGTAGTATTGAAAGAAGAACTGTTCAAAATGTTGTAGACTTAAACAGCTGCCTTGTATAATGAACGAGGGTTGCAAGAAAAATTGTTGTGTATGACAACTCCATAGTGTGTATTCTCGAAACAAAACTGGATAGCTTCCCATGATCTTAACGGTTCTTGCACCAATAAATGCCTAAAGAATAGATTTAAATGCTTAGATCTTCTGTTGTTGTTTTGTTAATCATTCCATCAAACTACTTTTAAAAACATATGCTGGTTGAATGCTTTCAGGAGCAAAATCTGTGTGAAAACAGTCATTAGGAGGAAGTAGTTGTGGTGGTGTACAAATATTTTTTACATCCTTTTTAAAGTTTGCTGCTAGTTAGCAACTTTAATACTGGTTGTACTGTTTTGAAGAACTGCTTGTGGATTGAACAATCCAGATATTGAGGAGGGGGACTCACATTTTGCAGCAGTTTCATGAATCTTTGGTGGTGATCTGAAAACAAATCTTGTTAACTTGATTTCAGATGATGCCTCTGAAGCTGGAGTCATGGCTCAGTGCCCCTATGGTAAAGACTTTCAGTTGAATGCATTTTCCTGCTTTTTCCAAATAGTTTCTCAATCAACAGCTGTGTGCAAAAATCCCAAGAAAGCAGGAAAAAAACCATCTGTTTTGCACAAACATTCCCTTTGAGGTCTCTGCTTTCCATTCTGAGCTGAGGTGACACTTTTCCCTGTAATAACTTGATCTGTCACATGCACTGCAAACAGATCAGTGAGTCTAATAAAACCAGACAGAACTATAAGCAAACTAGGTATAATAAGAAAAAGTATTGTGAATTTACAGACACGGGATAAAAATATTGATGGCTATTATGCACTACTAAATTGAATGTTGTACATAGTTTGTATCACAGGTTTTGATGCACTGAATAAATAGTTATAGGATTATAATTTAAGTAGTTGACTCCTCTTTAGTAGTTAGGCTATGGGTCTGGTTTTGGGTCCCCCAATACTTGATCCTGCTTTGCAGTGCATGTCATTGGCATTTCCCATCCAATATAAACAAATTGTGCCTGTTCAGATTTGTTCAAAAATATTTGATGGGTTAATTTTGTCCTGGCACTCTGAACTGCGTATTGTCTGGCCCCTCAAAGCCATCCATGTTGTCTGCTCCATTAATATGATGAAGTGTAGTTGGGTGCTGATGTAGGATCTGGGTCAAGGTGGGTACAGTTTGATAAATCAGAAGAGTACAGATCATGTGCTAACTGTGGATCCAAAGAAAACCAGTTCAGTGGTAATTCTGTTCGCTTACCTGCAAAATCTCATCTATTGCATGTTTTTTATATTTTCTTTATTAGGTGTGCAAACCAGTAGCAATCTAGAGGAGCAATTGTTTTTTGTTGTTAGATCAACTTAGTTTAAGGTTTCTAGCTATTTAAAAGTTTCCTCAATGCAGGTTAGGAATGGAGCAATGAAGCTGAGTCTAATGAGCTAATGAATTGCCAGGTGACAGAGGCAATTTAATGAATAAGCTTTATTTAAAATCACTTAGAATTATACAGTAGGAACTTTTAATAGCAATTATAGTATTTAGAAATTTGAAAAGATAACATGGTGATCAGATACCCTGTCCTGTTGCAGATACAGGCTGTTTGGTCTGTAGCTCTGCTTCTTGGGGAAGAGGCTAAAGGGAGGGTCCTATGATTGTGCTATGTATCTTTTACACCTTGATCCAGTTAAGGCCTCTCATACATTAATTTCTTGTAGGATTCTATAAGCAGTGTAATGCTTTTCGATGTCAGAAACCATAAATTGTTGCCTTACCTTTTTCGGATATACATGGCATCTGTTGGGGTTAAATGAGCCCCAGTGGCATCCTCAGTTATTTGTGCAGTATTTTGGTTCCTGCTTTGTGACTGCATCCTTAGAAGTCAAAGCTAAAGCTTTAAAGGCAGAAACAACATGGCTGTTAGATGATGTCCCTGTGCTGGAGGAGGTCCTCCTCTGAGACTGGGATGTGCCTTGTAAGGCTGCTAGAGGAATGGTGGGCTGGGAACAGCATGTAAAGTTTTTAAATTGTTGGGGTTTATTTCTGCTTGAAAAATGAGCATTGCATTAGCATTTGATGAGAACAATGGCTGTTAGGGAAAGTGGTCCAAACTAAAGCTTCTGTAGACGTAGTTGAACTGCAAAAATCACTGTTTATAAACAGAGCTTGTTACAAGTTCTTCATCCCTAATGGGAAATAAATGTCATGAGTGGTTTTGCTCACCTGTGTACTTATGTTAGAGGTTTCCTTGACAGCATTATGTGAGTCAAGAATGTACTTCTTCAAGTTCTGTGCACTTCTGCAAAAGCAGAACTTGTGCCTCAGAAGTTTTGGAGGCAGACAGCAGCTGGGTTTTATATTGAAATCTTAAACTTTCCTTGCAACAGCTAAAACTCAAATGAAATACTACTAGTTCTAAAGATGAAGGAGGGCTGGGGGCCCTTGGGGAGGTTAGGATTTTAATTTGTTTTGTTTTTTTAAGTAGACTCAGGCATTAATTTCATTTCTCTAAGAAGTTGTAGGTTACCTGAAATGCCTTATGTTAGATCAGTTCTGTATTGGCTCAACTTCACTGTGTGGATGTAAGAAAGAAACCAATAAAAGCCATATTTTTGGGGGGAGATACTTACATTCCCCCTGCAGTAATACTGTATAGCTTTATTCAATTTTACAATGTTTTATTTGAGGTTCAGCTGAAATTTATCTCATGTTGCTGTCTGCTTGTAACCTATTCAAGTCCATTATCATCAAAATCAGTACACTGTGTATTGGAAGTGTACTGAAAATGTCATTTTATCTGTTTATAAAACTGATCACTGAAAAAAGATAGCTGCATATTAAAACTTTAAATAGAAAAAGAAAGAAAAATGTGACTCTTTATTAGCCATTCCGAGATGTCTTTCTGCTGTATTGTGTTTTGTTCAGTGAAATGGAACCATTCCTCAAAACAGCTATGGGGTAGCTTTAATTTTCCAAGAATACTTGACCAAGTGTAGGGCATATTGGCTACTCCTGCCTAATTTCAACCAAAGGGCAAAACATAATGCTGTAAGGGGAAGCTGAAGCTATCTGAATTGTAGTTTTTATAAAATCTCGGGTTTTTTGCGGGGGCAAATCTAAAATGTCAGCTGAGTTATGTTTTAAAGTACTCTCCTGCAGCAATCAGTAAAAGATTTGCTGTATTCCAGTGAGAGAATAGAGCACTATGTGTGATGATAGCTGCATGCTTTCGTGCACAGGGAATTCAGATACTGGAATGATAGGTGCTTTATTCCACTTAGGTAGAATGAATTAGATTACCGCTTCATTGTAATTGGTATTAACCAATTAAAGCTCTGTCTGAAGATGGCAAAATTGTAAGTATGTAGGACCACATTCTGAATCTGTGATTTATCTTGTGAATCCTTTTGCAGACTAAGAACATTATAATGTTTAAACTTAATTTCCATTCCATTAACATGTGATGTTCAAGAAAAAGGAAGGCTTTTACAGTATCTTTTGCAGTTGAGTTGATAGCACAGTGGAAATCAGGGTTGCTGGGATTCTGCCCTCCCTTGCACTAGGGCTAGCACTTGGCTGGTTGAGGGATCTAAACCAAACCAAATGTCTCTTCTGCTGCCTTTGCTTTTTGTCTGATTCGGTTCCCTGCCTGTGCTCAGTACAGCGAGCTGGGAGTGCTGTGCCTGGCACGCCGGAGGGCCTGGACTTGGTGATCCCAACAGTCAGACCTGATCCGTTTCTTTCAGCTGCTGCAGAGCTGCATCCTCCATCCAGGTATTTTCTTTCCTGCTAAGATTATGCCAATGTTTCTTCGTGAAACCAGCAGAGGGAGTGATAAGCTCTCAGCAGTGTCCTCCCATTGCAGGAAAACTCTCAAGGCAGGGAACGTAAAAAATCAAAGTGCACTCCAGTGAGGTGTGTCCCAAGTATATACAATTTATGATAGGAAATTATTGGAGTAACTTTGTTTCTAGATCCTTTCTTGGTTAAAAACAAAAACAAAAAACCAAAACCAAACAAAAACTAAAGAAAAAAAAGATTAAAAAAATCTTCCCTATGTAGAAGTTTTCATTCAGGAAATCTACAAAGAAATTGTATATCTGTAGAATACGTTATGAATGCACTGCTGGTCTTTACTTCCATTTCATTTTGACCAGCTAACCTGTATTGATATGAAAACAAGTAGATTAATACCGACGGTTTCTAACTCAGAAGACAACTCTGACAAATTAGAGACTGAATTGAATGAGAGAGCAGCAAAAGCATTATTTGAAGCTCTGACTGCTATATTTTTAAATTATATTTAGTGAATAGGACTTGCTATGACTGCTTTGTGCTTTCCTTGTAGCTATGTCACAAATATGTAGCAGGTGAAGAATAATTTGTTGCTGTTAAGACTGATACTTCTCCTTCCTGTCTGTTTTTCCACTGATACAAATAAGATTTCATTGTCTAATGGCTTCTGTGAAAATAGGGCTGGTTATAATCACATCAATATATTGTCTAGGTGGAATTGTTAAGATACTATCGGAAAAAAGTGGATATTCAGAAGATGGCAGCAACAAAATCTGTTCACGAGACACCAGTGATAGCTGTGTTTTCATTATCTGAAAGAACGTAGTTTGAATATTTGGATGGTAAGAGAGAAGGTATTGCATTTGACAAGACTACCTTTGCAGATAAGGCTACAATGATGTGTAATTTATCATTTAAAAAACAGAAAGTGTGTGTGTAGTTGAAAACCAGAAGATATTTTGCATCTATCAGAAAACATGACTATTTAGGATGACCAAAATGTTTTCTTTCTTTCTTTCTTTATCTTAAAGAGTTTGTATGTGTGCTACTTGGGCTTGCCACTATTGCCCAATAACACTTAGGACATGGGCAGAAAGTTACTGACAAAGCTACCTGAGTCAGTGCTGGGAATAGCTGAAAGTTCAACGTATCACAATTTCAAGCTAGAAGTGAGTTGGCTGTTTAGAATTGCTTGTTTGGGGGCTTGAGGTTTTTTCCCCTGGCATTCCCTTGTCAGTGCTTCAGATACAAAAAAAGAGATTCAGTAATTTATCTGCAAGTTAAGCTAGTCTACAGATTTGAGCACTGGTTATGGACGTAGGAATCCTGTTTTCTGATCCGGGCTCTTACCACTTAAATGGCTATAAACATAGCTTTTCTGTTGTAATGAAAGCAGGCTGTACTGTCTAGGAAGTAGACATAGAAACCTATCTAAACATGAAATTTGTATCTGTATGAAAAGGGGTATGAATCTGGGAAACTTTCTCACAGATATAATTTAATTCGTACAATTCCACCTGCACAGCTGGATTTTGTTATATATGGACACTTTTCTGAGAGTAGGAGGGAAAGAAGGAAAATGCAAATCAGTATACTGCCAATTTTTAATATTTCCTAATTCCTTTCTTCTTCACTTTTTACTTTTTATAAAGGTGTGCACTGCATTTTCTGAGTATTTCTTCAAGGTATCTACAAAACTTCTTGAAGTGGGATATTATCTTCTTATTTTTCGAAGGATTAATTTTTCATACCATGGTGGTGTACTTTCTTTGTGTGAGAACTAACCTATTTTGTAACAGAATTTGCATCTTGTTTAGTCAGTCAATAAAACATTCTACAAAAATGCTTTATTCTTTTCTCAGTTGCTTTGAATAACTAGCTTTCTCCTTGCAATTCTTACTGTATTTGTTAATCCAGTGATCTGTTTTTTTCTGTTTCAGTCAAAAGACAAAATGATGAGAGGATCACGCCGAGGGTGTGTTAGACTCAGGGTAAGTGTTGTTTTATTCAGTACTTAATGACTTACTGCATATAATATGGCCTACTGGAGAGAACTGCAAGGAGACTTTTGAGGTTTGGGCTCTGTTCCTGACTCTGCAAAATACTGAAATAGTGAAAGTATTTAAAGAAAGAAAACATTAGAGATCAAGTGACATGCTGGGCTCATTACATTGTATAACTTTTTATATTATATAAAAACTCTATACATTTTATACATTGTATAAAAAGCATTATATGACAGTAAGATGGGTTAGTAGTAGCATGCCATGAAAAAATTGCTGTTTGCAGTTCTCTTTTTTTTTTGTGTGGAGATATATATGTATATGCATATGTGTTCTGTACCTACAGAAGTCCTTGCAAAACTGCTTCCTTCTGTCCTTCTGATTTGCCTTTATTCGCTTACTGTGTCCTTCATTCTGCCAGTTTGGACACTCTTTAGGCCTGCCACTTAGCTGTGCTTGAGCTTAGTGACACAAAGGAGGACTGGAAAGGTACGGAAGAACACAGCAGGCAAAGTTTTTTGAAATATCAGCTGTGTGTGGAGGTACAAATTGGGGAAACAGAGGTAAAAAGATGTAGAGTGGGAAAACTGAGTGTTACCTGTTTGAGGCACTCCAGCTTGGGACACTTAACCTTGAGTGCCGCTGTTGTAGCTTGAAATGACAGTACTGAAGTGAGGTGGGAGTGCTGTGATGTCTTTGCACATGTCCAGATTCTACCTTGTGGTCATGCATGTACCAAAAATATTTCGTGCACGAGTCCTTTTTCTGTATTTTTTCCCATTCCTCAGAATCTCTGGTTCCAGTATGCAGCAGTCTTGTGGAGAGCTGATGTAAACAGGGGGAAAGGGTCAGGAGGATAATGGGTATGAATGGGAGCATTTTGAGTCTTGAAGTAAGAGAAGCATAGGGAAGGTCTGACACAAAATGTGATGAGTGTTGCAACAGAACTCTGCTTCTTCCAGTTATTCCTTTCTTGTGTTGTTACTCTTTACTAGTCTTTCTGTGGGCCTAATAAAGAGGTACCTAGAGCCTTTTGAGACTCATACAGAGAATCTCTATTCACTTGGATTCCAGATGACTTTTTTGCACTTTCCCTTGTTTAATGTTTTGATATCTTAATTTAGAATTTCTTTAAGGGTAACATAAACTCAAAGCACTATCTAGAACACGACATTCCCAAAGGTTCAAGAGGATGGTTTTTGCATTGTGCAGAATAATTTAGTATGAAAAAACATGCCTGCTTTATTAGTGTTGTGAGCCTGTCAATGTGGAGGTTGGCCTCAGCCTGTCAGTTTAGGAAATATTAAAAGTGAACAATCTGTTCAATATTGCATGATGCATCTTTATATGTATTTAATATAAACCAATCCCTTTTTCTTCCCCCATCTGCCACTCTCCCACCCCAAATTACTCTTTGGAGTTTTCTAAAGATTTGTTAACTCCCCCATCATTTCTCTTAATGTGTGTGGTTGTTTTTTGTTTTTTTTTTTTGTGAGGGAGGAAAGAATCTTTCTTTTTTTTTCTGCTTTTGTAAAGCAGCTATTCTGGCAGATGACAGTGATACTGATAGCTGAACAGATGGGCTTCTGCAGTCTGAAATTCTATCAAAGAGGTTTTCTGTTTAGAGTAATTGTTGATTTGTAACTGTAGGTGTGAACATAAACAAACACATAATTTAAGCAATTTTGCTAAAATACTTCCTTTTTTTCTTGAATGGATTTTAAAGTCTTGTTCCTTACCTTTTTGCTCTTGATACACGTTTCATAGGCCTGAATCTTCAAATTCATTGTTGACTGTCATAGTATACTTAGGAAGGTGTGTTCACAGAGGAATCTATGTCATCTGTACTATGCTTAAGTCCTGCTTAAGTTTTCTGGAATATACACTTAAGCTTTCACACCTTAATTTTTCTGTTACATTTTCATATGTATAATCTGCATGACAACATAAGCATCTTCTGGTCCATTGCGTCATGTCACTGGCACACTGCATGATTACCAGGTAGTCTGCGAACGGTGGTGTGGTTTAACCCCAGCCGGTAGCTAAGCACCACAGCCGCTCACTCATCCACCCAGTGGGATGAGGAGGAGAATGGAAAAAAAACAGCTCATGGGTTGAGATAAAGACAGATTAATAGGATAACAAAGGAACAGAATAACAACAACAATAATAACAGTAATAATTTTAAAAATAAATATATGAAACAAGTGATGCAAAACTACAATTGCTTACCCCCTACAGAGGAAAAAAAAAAGCCAATATCCAGTCTGTTTCTGAGCAGTGATCCCTCCTCCCAGCTCGCTTCCCCAGTTGTATATGGAGCATGAAACATCCCTTTAGTCAGTTGGGGTCAGCTGTCCCAGCTCTGTCCCCTCCCAACTTCTTGTGCACCCCCAGCCTTCTCACTGACGTTGTGGTGTGAGAAGTAGAAAAGGTCTTTACTCGATGTAAGCACTGCTTAGCAATGATGAAAACATCCCTGTATTATCACCACTGTTTTCAGCACAAATCCAAACCATAGCCCCATACTAGCTACTGTGAAGGAAATTAACTCTATCCCAGCCAAACCCAACACATTCTTCGCCCCTTATTCCATACCTTTTATATCATGCTCAGGTACCACACTATCCAATACAACCTCATTAACCACTCCCCCTTTCCCATCCTTTGATATAATGCATAGATATTGTTCCCTTGGTCTAGGGACCACCCCTGTAAAATGTCCACAAAATGTCCTCTGAGTTTCTTTACTGTGTCCATGAGTTTGGGCTCTACCTGTCATAACAGTCTCTCAGGGCAGAGGAAATACTGTGTGCTGTTGGATTGTTGCATGCTGCATCCAGAGCTTGTAGCTGGTGTATCTGGCAAGGCCATGTGCATGGTCTGTGGGTTGAAGATGTCAATCTCCAGGAAGTTGCTGGGTGCTTGTTGCTGAAGCCAGTTCTTGTCTCCTCACCTCTGCACCAGTTTCATCAAAGTTCATTCTTCATTAATATGGGTGATTCTTACTGTAATACCATTGTTACAGCATATAGCAATCATAGTAGTGGTAACATGCAGTATTATGTAGCAATTAACATCATACAATTTAAATCATTGGTGATTCTCACCCCAAATCAAATCCCCTTGAAGTACACATCAGACTCTCCCATCTTTCCGCTTTACCCACCAAGTGCACCAAGGTCCTTGAGCAAAAGCAATCCCACAGATGGGTTTGCCATTGCCTGAGGCAGGAGTAACCCACACTTGTCTTCCCTAACATATTCTTTATGTGCACTACAGGGACTTCATCCCCTTCTACAGTATGTGGAAGTTTTGGTTGGGCAGAGCCAGCTCGATTGCTATATCCCGTAGTATTGACTAACCCGGTGGCCTTTGCTAAATGTATATCCCAATGTTTGAAGGTCCCACCACCCATTGCTCTCAGTGTAGTCTTTAACAGCCCATTGTATTGTTTGATTTTCCCGCAGGCTGGTGCATGGTAGGGGATGTGATACACCCACTCAATGCCATGCTCTTTGGCCCAGGTTGTTTTGGCAATGAGTCCCATTGTCTGATTCACTTCTTTCTGGGGTGCCATGTTGCCACAGGACTTGCTTTTCAAGACCCAGGATAGTGTTCCAGGCAGTGGCGTGGGGCGTGGGATGTGTTTCCAGATGTCTAGTGGTTGCTTCCACTACTGTAAGTACATAGCACTTTCCTTGGAAGGTTTGTGGGAGTGTGATGTAATCAATCTGCCAGGCCTCCCCATATGTGCATTTTAGTAATTGTCGTCTATACCAGAGAGGCTTTAACTGCTTGGCTTAATGGCAGCGTATGTTTCACATGCATGGGTGACCTGTGCAATAGTGGGGGGGTCAAGGCCACCCCTTGATCACGAGCCCATCTATGAGTTGCCTTCCTTCCTTGATGGCCTGAGGTGTCATGGGCCCACCAAGCTATAAATAGTTCACCCTTATATTGCCAGTCCAAATCCACCTGAACCACTTCAATCTTAGGAGCCTGATCCAGCGCTGGTTATTTTGATGTTCCTCAGTGGCCTGACGCTTGGGTACCTGGGTATCTGCAGGACGTACTTTTACAACTAGCTTCTCTAGCCGGGCAGCAGTATCTTGCCACAGCGGGGCAGCCCAGATGGGTTTGCCTCTGCGCTGCCAGTTGTTCTGCTTCCATTGCTGTAACCACCCTCAAAGGGAACTTGCCACCATCTGTGAGTCAGTATAGAGATAAAGTACTGGCCACTTTTCTTGTTCAGCAATGTCTAAAGCCAGCTGGATGGCTTTCACTTTCACAAAATGGCTTGATTCACTTTCTCCTTCAGCAGTTTCTGCGACTTGTTGTGTAGGACTCCACAGAGCAGCCTTCCACCTCCAATGTTTTCCCACAATGCGACAGGACCCGTCAGTAAACAGGGATATTGCTTCTCATTTTCTGGCAGTTTATTATATGGTGATGCCTCTTCAGCATGCATCACCTCCTCCTCTGGTGATATTCTGAAATCTTCGCCTTCTGGCCAGTTCATGATCACTTCTAGAATTCCTGGGTGATTGGAGTTTCCTGTTTGAGCCCGCTGTGTGATCAGTGCAACCCACTTACTCCACGTAGCATCTGTTGCATGGTGTGTAGAGGAGACCCTCCCTCTGAACATCTAGCCCAGCACTGGCAGTCGGGGTGCCAGGAGGAGCTGTGCCTCAATACGAACCACCTCTGAAACAGCTCAACCCCCTTTGTATGCTGCCAATATCTCTTTTTCAGTTAGAGTGTAGTGGGCCTTGGATCCTCTGTATCCTCGACTCCAAAATCCCAGGGGTCAACCTCAAGTCTCCTCTGGTGCTTTCTGCCAGAGACTCCAGGTAGGGCCATTCTCCCCAGCTGCGGTGTACAGCACATTTTTTACATCTGGTCCTGCCTGCACTGGCCCAAGGGCTACTGCATGAACTTTTTCATGTTTAATTTGTTGTTGCTCAGGACCCCATTTAAAATCATTCTTCTTCCTGGTCACTTGCTAAAGAGGGCTTATTATCAGACTGTAATTTGGGGTATGCATTCTCCAAAAACCCACAACGCCCAAGAAAGCTTGTGTTTCCTTTTTTCTAGTTGGTGGAGACATAGCTGCTATTTTGATGATCACATCCATTGTGATCNGGCCCAAGGGCTACTGCATGAACTTTTTCATGTTTAATTTGTTGTTGCTCAGGACCCCATTTAAAATCATTCTTCTTCCTGGTCACTTGCTAAAGAGGGCTTATTATCAGACTGTAATTTGGGGTATGCATTCTCCAAAAACCCACAACGCCCAAGAAAGCTTGTGTTTCCTTTTTTCTAGTTGGTGGAGACATAGCTGCTATTTTGATGATCACATCCATTGTGATCTTGCCCATCTTGCCATTTTATTCCTAAAAAATGAATCTCCTGTGCAGGTCACAGTTTGCTTTCACTTGGAGGGGCGTCCAGTATTGCCCCAGTGGTGGAAACACAGCCCCACATTGCATGCCAAAGAGGACTGTCATGGTTTAACCCCAGCTAGTAACTAAGCACCACGCAGCTGCTCACTCACTCCCCCCCACAGTGGGATGGGGGAGAGAATGGAAAAAAACCTTGTGGATTGAGATAAAGACAGTTTAGTATGATAACAAAGGAATATAATATTATTATTAGATATTAATAAAATAAATAATTAATATAATATAAAACAAATTNCCCCAGTGGTGGAAACACAGCCCCACATTGCATGCCAAAGAGGACTGTCATGGTTTAACCCCAGCTAGTAACTAAGCACCACGCAGCTGCTCACTCACTCCCCCCCACAGTGGGATGGGGGAGAGAATGGAAAAAAACCTTGTGGATTGAGATAAAGACAGTTTAGTATGATAACAAAGGAATATAATATTATTATTAGATATTAATAAAATAAATAATTAATATAATATAAAACAAATTATGCAAAGTGCAATTGCTCACCACCTGCAGAGGTGCAAAATCCCCAATGCCCAGTCTGTTTCCAAGCAATAATCCTGCCTCATGGTAGCTTCCCGAGTTATATCCAGAGCATGACGTTATATGGTACGGAATATCCCTTTGGTCAGTTGGGATCAGCTGTGCCGGCTGTGTCCCCTAGTCATATGGTTGTTGTTGTGTCCTGGCACTAAAAGTATTCAGAATTATACTGGCTTGGATACACTTTTTAGGTGCCTTTTTTATAGGGAACACAGAAGTGTCCTTGAAAAGACTGTATGGAGGATCCTCTTTTGGAGAAGTTAAGTGGTACATCTTTGGCAGTGGAGGAAAGAAAAACCAGTTTGGAGCTATCCTTTCCTGCTGTGTAGCCTTGTATTACATATGGTTGGTGCTATTCTTAAATAAGACCTGTTCTGCCACTCTGTCTTGTGGTGCCTGTGATGGTCCCAGCCATAGATGAGCTGGTGCCATTGGCCAGAAACCTTGTGCAGGGGCTGTGAAGGACGCATGTGAGTAAGATTGGATGCATGTAAGTAAGTCTGTACCAAAACAATTCTTACGTTTTGGCCAATCTGATACATACCTGACCCCCTACTCTGCAGTTGCTGTATGATAGTTGGCTGAATGAAATGAAGAACTTGTTGGAATTGACTCACAGACACTACAACTACTGTTCCTTACTGTTTACTCTGACAGTAAAGGCAGAATTTACCCTTTAAATATGTGCACCTTCCAGTGATGTCTGTCCGTTTTGTGCGAGGGGGAAGGATAAAACAGATCCTGATGCTATGTCTCCTGGAGAAGACAAACTGAGTAAATCCATTGGTGATTTTTGATTTGAACTAAATGTTATAATTTGTTGGAGTTGGCAGAGGCCTGGAATGATTCTTTTTTCAGTGTCATCTCCTGGGTGAAACTTATTTATTCAGTGTTGGGGGGGGGCAGGATGTGGATAGATTTGTAAATAGCTAAGCACAGATGGCCTTTAACTCTATAATTTATTTGCATTTACTTCTAATAATTCATGAGGAATTAGAAGGCAAAGCTAGCTGCTTTTGATATATCCTGATGACTTACTGTTAATATTTACTTAGGGACTGAAAATTAGATCATGCAGTGTACCAGTGATGTGACATGATGGGCCAAATTCATTCTGCTAGAATCAATTTTTTTTTAATAGACTGATAGATAAAATCAGGTCAAGAGCTTCTTTTTGTATAGTGTCTGTGAATTAGTATTTTTATACATGAAATGTACTTATAAAATATTGCTCCCCACTTTTCTTCAAAATATAAGTTGGAATGTAGGAGAAAACTGTTTACTATAATGATGCTGTACTATAAAGCCACCTCCGTTACAAAAATAAAAGATGCATATTATTATCCAGAAAATCACAATTTTACAAATAATTACTATTTTTTTCTGCATCTAAAAATTTATTATTTTAAAGAATGACCTGCATCCTGTGACTAAACAGAGAATCTTTCTGCTCTTTACTGTATTCAGTTTGCTTCTAATTTGTCAATGCTTTTTAAATTCCAGTGGTGTAGTGATAGAGTGTATGCTGCTGATGTCACTGCTTGCCTTATCAGGATTTTGTTCTTTGTTTCACAGGGAGCTGTGATTGGTATAGACGATGAGGACGACAGCACCTTCACAATAACTGTTGATCAGAAAACCTTCCATTTTCAGGGTGAGCTGAAAGAAGAGATTGTTTTTTCTTATAATAGATTCCACTTGTATTTGATGGATGATTTTAAATGTTTGGCAACAGAACAGCATGAATGAGCACCCTGAGAACATTCTGGATCCAGGGGTGCTGCAGGTTAGGCAGGGATTTACATCTGCAGTGGATACATATGTGCTAGAAAGAGACTGTAGCTCTAGCAGGATTTGGCGATTAAAAATGTAAAGAATAAATCACTCAAGGGGAGAAAGTAATGGGCTTCTGATAATGGGTTTCGCTTACAAAACGTTTCTGATCTTCGTTATCAAGATACAATTATGCATTTCTGTATGAAGAGAATCAGAACTGGTCTGGAGGTTGCAATTTGTATCCAAATAGAACTTAATGCTCAATTATGAGGAGACTAGAGGCAACGTTTGGCTTAAAGGTGGAACTTGGCTTCAAGATTTACCAGCTTGCATTCATTTCATCTACATTTCTGTGTCTTGTCTGCCAGTCACCATTTCTCTGCTATTATCCTTTTATTCACATTTACTAACACCAATGCCATCTGCCACTGCTATGTTTCGTCATTGCATGCTATGGTTCACCGGTAGAAAGGGTAAGGTACTATATAATTGTTATGTACTCCTTAAATTATTTTATCTGCAGCAGTAGGATAAAATACTGTGATAATATTGACTAGAGAACTTATCTTTTCTGAATGTTAAAATCCTAGGGAAGTGTGATAAAAATATTTTTCAACTAACATTTGTTAGTCCTTTTGCTTTTCCTCTAAAATGTAGTGACTAAATCATTTAATTGCTTTGCATGGAGCTGGAAACTGTAAATATCCAAGAGGCACATTTGCATGTAAGCAGTCATATTAATTTATATACATACACTGGCATAATTCTATAAGCTATATTGTACTGTACATATTTTTAAATCAGTGATTTGGAAATGGGGGTTGTCATTAATAGTGCTGTGTTTTTGAGAATATTTCTACTGATAAATATTAATTGTACACCATATTGTCACTGTTGTCTGTATTCCTTGTGCTACAGTTCTTTGTAAATGCTGCTGCTGCTGTACTCTGGCTTTTCACTGCATTAAACCTCATAAACATACCTTCATAATGCTGAGCTCAGAGTAATACTTAAATCTACTGTTGCCAGGGATAACTGATAAAATGCAAGCTAATTGCTAATGCAGTAATGGAATGCCATACTGTGGCAGTCTTTCAGTATTATGAAGCTAAATACTGCTGAATTTTTGAAAACTTGATACAGGTAAATCTAGAAATCTCTCATCTTTAGTTATTAAGATACACCTTTTTTAATATGTCTTATTTGCACTGATTTCTTATATGCTATGTTCTCTTTTGGGTAGTCAGATGTCTTAAAAGAAGACTGATAGTATTTGATACAAGTAATCTTCTGCTCTAAGTAATATTGATAATTTTTGAACACAAGTTTTGTCACATAACATCTCATGCTTTATAATCTCAGTTTGTGTGCATCATATATCAGGTCAGGATTCGTGTATGCTCCTTTAGTATAGAACTAAGATCTTGTACACTGTTTTCTGTATTAAGCTTTTTCTGTTAGCATATTACGAAGATAGCATCCCTGATATCCAGCAAATTGTAATGATACAAGCACAGAGTTAGTATATGTAGCTGTAAAGCAAAAATGGAAAAAGGCAGGTAAGATACCAGTGCTGGAATATTTCAGTATGAAACAGCTCTGTGGAACTATATCCATAGTTCTTACAGTCACTGTAAATGTATTTTCACCTCATGCAATCCTTATGTCATATATATGTATAAAATGTTTGTTTGGTATTACATAGGCTTTAATTTATGTGAAATATAGGTCACTATCAGTTATGAATGGTGAATGGGTAATAATGTAAATACTACAATATGTATTCTGAGACTACATAGGTTATGTAGAACAGATTCTGGGAATAATCCAAGAAAAGATACAGTATTCCTAACAATTTCTTTCTAAGATTTTTTATACACGATCCAGATAGAGCTTTTGTTCTGTGAGATAGTCGTAGCTATAAATACATTCACTCTTTATAAAAGAAGTCTTGTAGAAGAGAAGACTGCTTCAGAAATGGCAACTTTTAAAAAGATACAATCTTTTCCTTCCTTCTTATTGCCTTTCTTCATTCTCAAACACAGACAGGGATCCAAACAGCCTGGAGCCTAGTTGGGAAAATGACAGAACTTTAAAAATACTAAGATTTCAAAGATCTGCTGACCCATGTGTAAGTTAGGGTCCCATCTGCAGTGGAACAGTTTCTCTGCTGACCTGTGTGTAAGTTAGGGTCATATCTGCAGTGGAACAGTTTCTCTTTCAGGCTCCAGAACAAAAATGTTTTCTTGTACTCAGACTTTAAGTGCTGATTGGCAAAGACTTGAATCTTCTTTGGCCTCAGTGAAATTTTGCTGACAGACAGTGATAGAATTTGAATTTGGGAAAAGAAGGAAAAACTTCATACTAGATTCATTATTTGTTTCTTAATGTCAGTTGCTCAAAATTGCACCTCTGTCTAACACTCTAGAGATGTAAGTAATGAGATGAAGGGCAAGTAAGTCATTTAAAGGTGTCTTCTCTAAAGATCAACTTTTCACAGGGATGTTGTTTCCTTATGTGTGTGTATGTGTATAACTGAATTTCTGAAGCGCTAAACCTCCAGCAACTTCCACTAAGATTTGCCTGTCATTGGATCTTGGGAAATTCTGCGTTTTTCCAGTGTGTAGTTTATGTTTTGTTGCTGCCTGTGATAATCTCCCTCTATTCTGTTGGCAACTGTGCTTGCTAGTGGCCAGCTCTGTATTTAACATTAGTAAAAGTTAAAAAGTTTTTATTACAAAGAAAACATAAGCTTTGAATGATGACTATGTAAATATCAAATGGTATCCATATACTGAGTACCTGGATATAAAGGAAAGAAGTGAATTGAATAAATATGGGAAATAAAACAAACAGCATGTTTTGGTTTTACTGTCAGCCTAACTTTAGCTCTGCCAGAGTGCCCAGCAGTTTTTTTCCCTTTGTTTTATTGTTATGTATGACTGTATTGATACCTGTTCATGCTGGAGGGGGACAGGAGGGGTAGAATGTCCACAGAAATTAAAAAATGTATTTTAAAAAATGTATTTAATCTCCTGATTGGTCCTTGTTTGGTCATACTCTATATCCAGTTTCATGGCTTGATTCTAAGGCTTCTGAATTAGGTAGATCTCAAAGCACTCCCTCCTGAGTTTGTTCAGATTAGATGCAAAAATCTGTTCAAGTTGCTGCAAGACATTTGGGATAATATTCTTAGTCTAATGTACCTTCCTGTCAGGAAGCTCTTTCTTGATAATATATTTTTTTCTTGCTGCGATACATGTTTCTGTTCTAAATGTTCCATAACCTTCAAATACTGTGGGGTTTTTGCTGTTCTGGTTTTTTTTTTTTTTTTCCTTCCAACATCTTCATGTCATCACCTAGCTATAAGCTCTTTCCATTTGAAAGTCAGTTCATGTATCCTTCATATCACTTAGCTGCTCTTTCTGCTCACTAGGATGCTTGTGGCTTAAATTCAAACGTGGGAACATGATGTTCAAGATAGTCCATCAAGGGTATTGTTGCCTTCTGATATTTGAATTGCTGTCTAACCTGAAGCAATAATGGTTTTTATTTGGACTGAAATACTTCACTAAACACACATTGTATGCAGAAACAAGAATTCAGATTTCTAAACTCCTACCTAAAAACCCAGCTCTTATTTTTACAGCCTGCAGCACAGTTCCTTGGAAGGCAAATCATTCTTGTCTCCACTGTTTTGTGTAATAAAGGATTGAAAGATTGGAAGCAGTCCAATGCATTGATCTGAGATGATTTTGCTTTAGTTTTTTTCTTTCCTTTCCTATTCCTGCCACAAAAGTATCTGAGAAATGAAGCATGAATGTTGCTGTGCAACTTACTCTCCTATTACATGAAAGCTGTCAGCTGGTAAAGGTAGATTTCTCCTTTTTCCCCATTTGCCCCAGTTTCTAGCTTAGTTTGTGACTGCCTACCATCCCAGCTGAGAAAAGAGGGAGATAGGCACAGCAAGAAGTTACCTTAATGTTATAAAAGCAAGGAATTTTTGTTAATGTGGAATACAGCTATTACTGAGGATATACTGGGATCCACAAAGACATTAGTTGCTGAGCAGTATCAGAATTTGAGATTTTGAGATCAAACTTAAGTAGGATGGCTTTAGACCTGCATTTCACCACTACTTGGGGAAATAGTCAATATTTATAGTCTTCTATAAAACTGTACCATTGTCCACCAAATAGATGACTGGAAGCTGATTGCTCTTGTGATATAAAGAGGCACTTTAGTATATCAGATTACCCAATTTAAATAATGATTCATAAACTGCAGTCTTTTTTTTCCCCAAAAGTTTTGAGAGCTTTTTAAATTTGATATTGAAAAATGCCTAGAAAGATATTTTGTTGTGAAATCTTGGTCTGTGCTGATTTTCTCAATGATGTTTATAACTGCTGTGACCACATTGTTGTCCAAAGCTGACATTTTTCAGGGTCTTTTGGGGTTCTGGTGATGCTGAGACAGTGACTTCCTCTATGCTATGCTCAATGGTGCTTTTATATTGCAGAGGAGGATGAGCAGCTGTGTTAAGAGTAAAGCTTCCAGCCTTATCTCTTCATACATTTACATCAGAGTGGAGCTACCTGTCCTTCTCCCTTTAACTGACCAGATCAGTGCTGCACAAAGTTCTGGGCTACACCTCATCCTCTCCCAACTGGCAAAACTGCAAAAATTCCTCTGCAAACCAGAACTAGGTTTAGCTTTTGCAGTATGATTTTTCTGTCTTCCCCTCTCTACCTCCTTTTGTTGCTATTAATGTATTACACTGATATTTTGAGTCGTTGGAACTTGTGACCAGAGCACACGGATTGGTGCATGGTTGTGCTTTTACTGTTTCATGCAGTTCCTTTTTGCACCCACAACATCCTGTATTATAATTGTCTATTTTCCAATCATACCATGAGTATGCCATTTTTAATGAGGCTATCTGCACTTGGTTTTATGGTCATATATAAACACCTCTTGATTTTCCATTTCTTGAGGTTCAAATAGCAGGTTTCAAAATGTATGTTAAACTTCAGAGTAGCAAAGAAAATAATACCTTGAAACAGTATCTGTGTGATGTCTCTGGTTGTTTTCTTTTTCCCTTCCTGTGAAAGAAATAGTATAGGTATTGCTTGTTACTTTTGGCATCAATGGGACTCTATTATCTCAACTGTAAATACGATACATGGCGACTATTTTGGAAGGGGAGAAGTGGTCAGAAAAGGTCTCACTATAAGGAGCGGAAGTATACTGAGAAGTTCAACACTCTTTTCCTTCTCTTTTAACAAGAAATTCCAAGTAGCAATAAGCTTGAGTTTGACCTGTTAAATTGAGAACTATTATTGGCTAAGGAAAACAGTTATATTTTTGTTCTTCTACTTTGATTTTTTAATTTTTTTTTTAGTTCAAGCCAAAATATGATTTTTGTCTTAAACTGGTACTTTCTGAGCTAGTTCAGTGTGATCTGCAATGTCTTTTGAATGCAAACATACCTTGAAAGCCATTTCCACAGAATATACTATACAAAGTATTATTTAATGTTGCTATTATTAATATTTAAATATAGACATTTTCTAGTGAAAACCCAGATACTTGCAGATTGTCCCACATTCAGAAATGTTTAATTACGAAATTACACGTTGTGTATGAATTCACATATTTCCTTTGTCACACAAGTTTCCACCTGAAGATATGTTTATGGACTGATTATAAAGCTTGCTAAAAAAGCTTTTGAGCTTATGTAACAGTGAAACAGCAGTTTCATTGGTTTCTCAAGATCACAGATTAATCTTATTAATACATTGTACACAGGAGACCATTTGATGCTTTTTTCTTGGGACAAGATTAGGCTTTCTCTTTTTCTTTTGTGACTGCGCTGAAGTGTACAGTAGGTACAGGGGGATCAGACTGACCAAACACCTGCAGAAGAAAATAAGAGTTGATTTATACATGTGGGTGGAGAATGGTGTCAGGAGGAAGATTAGAAGGGAGAATAATGATTGTGACAACTCCAAAATTATGATACAGAGGAAATAATGTACTGTGACTATGCTCAACTGACTGACAGAGGTGGGAGCTGCATGTGTTAGAAGGGTATTTGTAAGCAATGAAACTATAGTATTTTGATAGGCTTGTATAAAACCCTGCTTCATCTGGCATGTTTTTCCATGGTTTGAAAGGCCTTCGGTGACTTCAAAAAGACATTTAGGCACAGAACAGTCCATTGACGTGTGACTTTTCTGCCTTATTGGGCATGACTGATAAAAATCTCTCTCCGTTGAGATTGGTGACAAAAATCCTATCAATCTTAATATAGTCAGCATTTCACCTCTATCATCTGGTTATTTGTGTGTAGAGATACTAAATTAGTTCTGCTCTCGGCTGAGAAAATACAGGAATTTTGCATAAAAATCAGTGGAAGTTTTGTCAGAATGAAGGCTGCATAATTGACTCTATTGACTCTGGGTGCAACAGTCTTTTTTACTGAGTTCTGCCTGTAAGTAGGTCACAGTGAATGAAAATAAAATATGCATTTCGCTTTGTGACAGTATGGTGTATTTATAAGTAATCTAGTGATTTTTTAAACTAATTCCTGAGGGGTTTCTTTCATCCTGATGCCTATGTAGATGCACACAGAAAAAAAACAAAACAAAACACCAGGATGCTAATTCTGAGGTGGTATGTTTTGTATATTCTGTCTTCCAAGTACTGCTGTGCATGACCTAGAAATGCTAGTGGTAAATGCTGTATTGTGGAGCAGAGTTGTTAAACTTGTTTATATCTAATCTTTAGATGCTATCAAGCTTAGGCTAGAAAAAGTAATCTGTTTTATGCTGTACTTCAACATTTGGTATGCGTTATATAAACACATATAATCTCTTCACAACAAAGTAAATATTATGGAAACTCTAAATTACAAAATTTATTCTCTATTGGGGAAATTAATCGAGGCTGAGAGCATTTAATGTAGTTGCATTTCATTTGCCTTCATATCCTCATAGAATAGAATTTTTAAAAATCTCTGACAAATCTAACTTGGCAGTTTGGGAAATTCAGAGATAAGGGAATATTTTAGGAGTTGTAAAACATCGTTTTTCTGAATCACTGAAATTCCTCAGTAGAAGCAATGATTCTTATCTTTAGTACCTTTTTTTTATTCAGTGATTTTCTCCTTGGTAAAATAATTGCTTTTCTTACTTTGTACCTCCTCTAGGAAAGAGTTCGGAATTTTTTTTTTAGTAAAAAATGGATGTTAAAATATCTTATGAATAAGCTCAACCAGACAGATCACAAAAAATGCACGTCTTCAAAAATATTATTGTCATATTAAATCTCACTGTAATGCAATTACATACTTTTCAAGTGTGCTTCTCTGAACTAGTCATAAATAGGACTATATTTGTGTGAAGTACCCCACGGTTGTCTCAGACATGCCTGAGATGTCACAATAAATTATACAGGTACCTTTTGAAGGATGCACTGTAGACACAGAGGAGTGAAAGGTTAAGCCTGTGGGAACAAATCGTAATTGACCTCATAAATACTATTTCTACTAGAAAAATATAACAGTAGCTTATCTGGCATAATTGTGGTAAATTTGCAGTGTTTCAGCTATTAATGATTCCAGCCTCTTGCATACAGCAGTGAGTCTATGAGTCTGTGTGGATTTAGCTGGTTCCATGTGCAAATGTTCACTGGCAAATTGCAGTAAAAACTGAATTAATGATTCTGGCACTTAAAATAGAGAAAAGCACAGGGGCTGTTATGTTCTCTTAAACGCAGACAGTATTTGTATTTATGTGGATATTTGATGCCCTAGTGCAATTTGAATTTCAGCTGACAAGGTGACTATCGCATTAACCCGTCAGACTAAGAACCACAGTGAATATTCATGTAGTGTAGTGCGGTCTTCTATTTTATTTGTTTTTCTAATTAGTGTAAAAAAACATTTGAATCACTTCTAAACAGCTGATGTAACACCTTTATGGTTTTTTTTAAATGCCAGATATTTCTGATGTAGATGTCTCAGTGTTTCTTGTCATTTGTAATACTGTTATTCTAGAGTCAGCCTAGGAACATGTTACTTGTTTCTCTCTCTTGCCCCTGACCCTTCTTCTCTTCCTAGAAGTTTTGTGTCAGGAGGGACCAGATACCATTCCTCCATTTTCATATAAGCACAGATACTAGTAAAATTCCTTCAACTAGATAATAATTGCCTTATCCCAAATATGTTGGCAGAAAGAAATTCTAGAGTGGCTTTCCCATAGGAATTAGGGGGTTGGAGGTGGAATTCCCTTCAAAATGGAGCCTGATCAAATCATGAAAAACGTTGGAGTGATTTCAGAGTACTTGAGACAGGAGCGCAGGACGAATGAGTGAGGCATTCTTGTCTCCTATCTGCTGAAGAAAGGCTCCAGCATTTGCTGATGCAGAGTGGACATTATGTAGTCTGCATCACAAACTTCTTAACTGAAAACATATTAGAGCTTTTTTTTTTGGCCAAAGTTTTCCTATTTAAATGAAAAATGGCTTGGATATCTAGCTCTCCCTACAGATGGGTGGATAATGATCTCTGACCATTGTGTGTAGATTTTTCCCATAAATTGTTTCTGAGTGTGTTGGCTAATCTCTTTTTTGAATGTTCCCATTGATTATTTTTTTTTCATCAGTGATCTTTTGGCAGCTGTTCAGTTCTAAATTGCTTTTACCATTAGAGAGCTTTTACTTGCACCTAATCTCACAGCAGCCATTTTGATGAGATTTAATATAACTTTTCTCGCAGCTTGCTTTACTAAAAACTGCATCCTACTGTTTTCTCCATGGTTTTCTTAAAAGAGTGTATGGATGAGAGCCAGGAGGATCTGCTGTTGATGATAGATGGTCTGAAAGTTAAACCAGTGTCCTCAACAGAGAGTGCTTGAAAGGTTACAGTGCTGTGTGTTTCCATGCAGTAAGCAGTTCTCATGGCAGTGTTCCTGAATTTATTGTGGCCGAGACTTTGTCTTAGTAGCAGGGTTGATGAGATTCATGTGCTCTACCTAAGGACTGAAGATTGATTATGCTATGCCATAAGTTTGCGATGTCTAGTGTATGAGGAAAAAATACAGCTTTTTTTTCCTTCTGCTGAACCCTGGTAGAAAGAGCGATGAAAAGGGCTATTGGAGGAATAAAAACTTCAAAAGTAAAGTTTATTGATGAGCATGGGAAAGTCAGTTCAGTGGTTGGTTTTTAGGTCTTCCCTGTTGCTGTGAGCCTTTTCTGTTCTGTTAGTGCTTCATATACAAGTCTTAATGTGATAACCTTTATTAATGGGCTACTGTATGTGTATTTAACTAATACAGTGACCTCTTTTTGCTGGCAGTGTGGAAGGTCATACGAAGTCTGTTGCAATACAAGGATTAATCCACTGGTTTGCAGCTTAATTGTTCCTTTTTTAGTTTAAATCATCACAGGCAAAAAACTTGAACACAGGATTTTTGTATCCTGTGAATTACTTACTAGTTCCTCAGTGATTTGTACCCCAGTTCCCTAGTCAGATGTTCTTCAGAACTGAGAGGTGATTGATTAAAAAACCACAGAAAACAACCCAAGAAACCTTACACACATTGCAATATGTTAACCACTGCCACTTTGAACACATCTTTGAAGAGTTGAAGCGTTGATACTTTAGAAGTACTGATAGATTAATGACACAGGTAAGTTTATATGTTTACTGTTCAGTGGTGACTGGTGTCAGAAGCATAAGCCTGATTAATATGTCTGTCAGGACCAGGCGAAGGGGCCTGTTCTGGGTAAGCAGAACCAAAGAAGCTAATAAGCATTAAAATTGCTGTCAGAGGAAAATATCCCTGATTCTAATTGACTGATTCAGTAATTCAAATTAGTGTTAAAGTGTAAGCTATGCTGTGAAAAAAGAACAGGGTGTTTGCGTGTGCACGTGTGTACATAATGTGAAAAGAAAAAAAATGCAATTTGCCCATTGCAAAATATATTTGGCTTAATGCAGTCATCTGAGCAGAGTTCATAGGGCTTCTGTCCCTTCATCCTGTCTAGTTTCACTGCATTATAAACTTGTTCTCAGCACCTACTTCAGCTTTTCAATTAAAATATAGAGAACTAGGAAGAACCCCTGTAAGTTATAAGTTCATTCTAATGAGTCTTTGAGAGTGTTACGCATGGCAAAATCCAGATTTTTAATAGTTGCTGCAGTTCCTTCAGGAAAGTTATTTACCTGCTGTTCCAAGAAACATTTAATTACTTTAACTTCTTCCTACAGACTTCCTTTGTGCATATGAGAGCACTTTGGGTAGTCACTTTTCCTTATGTCTAGTTTTTATTTGTGCAGGTTAACGGTATCATTACCGAATACCTGTGCAATTGATCACACTTTACTATTTTAAAAGAACAATGAATAGCGATTGACTTGTAATATCTGGGAAAATAAATATTTTTAAAAAAACTAGCTAGATTTCAAACTAGGCTTTTACTTTTACCTCGTTTGTAAAGGAAGTTTTGCCCCACTACTTTGTGAGGCCACCTCATCAGTTAGACTTGGAGTGAGTTTCTATATTAAAAAAACATTCGTATGTATTTCTCACAAACACATAAATTGTCCATTCTTTCCTGATGGTTTTGTTAATTTGACATAATTAATGGATGTATATTGAAGTAAACAATGCAGTATGTTTGTCTTGATATTGATAGGGTTTTCTCTGGGGAGTCTAGAAAAAACTACAGCTTCTTCCTCCTAAAGGCAGGGGAGCATAAGAGAGAAAATCTTCAGTGGATTTCTGATTCTTCTTCCCTCGTCCCTTCCTCTGGCCAGTGAAATAGCCTTTATAGGAATGGATGTGTTAAAAAGTAATAAAGAATTTCCTAAAGGAGGGTTTATTTAACTTATTTGGAAGACTTGCGGTAGTTTTGAGTACGGATGGGTTTGAGCTGCAGAATTCCAAAGAATAAAAGCAATGGAAACAGTAGGGCGAGAAAGGGAACATTGAAAGCAAAGCATTTTGAGGCTGGAGAGTACATTTCAGTATAACAACATAGAGATATTTCCTCTGAACACCATAACAAATAAGTCAGATAGGAATCTTAGTTCTCTGATTCATAATAGGTGCTAGCTCACTTCTTTCCTTGCTTTTAGCAGGCTTCCTGTTTCTTTTAAATACCTTCCACTTGACTGAGGAACTAGAAACAATTGTCAATAACTATGCTAAATCTGTATCTGGGCCAGTTTGTTCACAGTCTATTTAATGACTGGATTTTTGTCTTCTTTCTTCACCTGGAGTCCACTGAATTTGCTTCTCTGGTTTTTAAACACTCTTAGAGGACAGCAAGGAACTTCTGGCGTGTCTGTACTGGGTGTAGGGGGGAAGAAAAGTCATATTGGGGGAAAAAGAAAAAAAAAAAGGTGATTATAGTCCTTAGTCTGTTTTGATCTGTTCTTCCTTCATCCTCCAGCTCCTCTATCTCTTCCTTGTCCTTTCAGTCCTGAAAGCCATCCGCTGCCTCCTTTAATCGTTACTTAATACATTGCTTTCTTAACTAGCACCGTCTGCACACAAGAAGCATAATAATCTCTTTGTCATTACTTCCTGACTTGGATTGTTAATTAAAATTGTATGGTGGTCTGTTGCAGAAATATGAAAATATTATTGTGTGTGTTGTCATTAATATATGATCCAGGTTTAGAGTAGGATTGTCTTGAGTTTAAAAAAATCTTTATTATATGTTTCAGATTGTTCTTTGTGTTCATTATTCACACTGGTGACCTGTTAGAGTTGGCGTTTGTCCTGTCTCATGAATCCATACCTGAAAGGCTAACTTATTCAAAGTTACTATGTCCACACTGAAGTAGAATTACTGGATAAATTTTTACAGGTTGAACAGCTTCTTTTAACTAAGAAAATTTAAAAATTACTTAATGAATTAAGTGAGGAATGGCTGTGCAAACACTTTGCTTATGTATGCCCCTAAAGAGAGACAAGGCATAGATATCACAAAGAGCAATAATGCAGAAGTCTTCTTATATTTATCATATTCTTATATTTATTTTTTTTATTTGACATATATGGTACAGAGTCATTAGTAGAATAAAATTCCTATCAAAGCATAAAAGCTTTTTGCATGCACAATTATTTAAAACATCTCTCCAGTAACATAGAGTAGATGAACACAATGTTACAGAGCTGTAACCACAGAAAAATATACAGGATATTAAGACAACTGTGGAATTAATGTCCTTGGTGACTTTACAAAGACAGTATGGTTTGATTTCCATATTTAGTGAGGACATCAGATCTGTTTGCTTAGGCTTTTAGTACGATGCATATAATTTAACACTATCTTTTGAATACTTTTTCAGCTCGAGATGCTGATGAAAGAGAGAAGTGGATTCACGCTTTAGAGGACACGATTCTCCGCCATACCCTCCAGCTTCAGGCAAGTTTAACTTTCACTTTTAACTTGTTTTACTTTCTTTTTTTCAAACCAATTAAATATAATGGCATGACTGCTAATATCAAACAAATCCTTTATAACATCTGGTCATTCTATAGCTTATACAATCAGATACAGTAAGACATCAGTTTAGGTACCTGAGATTAGATTTGAGTCTTTCTGTTACTGTTTTCTTGTCTTAGCACCATGAAAAGTCAGTATAAGACTTCCTTTTAGTAACTCATATTTTTCATATTGGTAGTTCCAGACTTATTGTTGTGCATCTAGTTCCTTTTTTTTTTTTTTTTTAAAACTGGAGTTAGTAGTTTTTGGGTCAAGCCTGTTGTGTGCTTGTACACCACCTAGTTTTGAAATTGAAATGAGACAGCAGCATTGAACCTCTTTCTGGATGACAAAAAAGGTAAATAACTTATGTTTGAATCCACTGTGTAAGCTGGATACTGGTAGTTTTTTGGTTGTAAAAACAGATGGTGACTGAGGATGGTTCTTAGCACTAGTTATCTAAGATCAGTTTCTGGCGATGGTCTAGACTTGGACATGTCCATAAGACTTGCTAAACCTTTATTCTTGCCCTGGAGAGAAACCCAAACTCTTCATGAAAGGGATTTTCTTATTCTTGCTTTGTACCACAAAGGTGTCTGATGACAGTGTAGAAATCTTCAAATAGGTATTCATTATTTGTGTTGAATAAAGGTTTGGTATGCTTTTGGAGTGTGGCAAGAGAATTAGATCTGTTAGTGATTGACACTGTGGGAAGACAGATGTATTAGAATCCCTAATATCACAGAAAGAGAATCAGCTTATAAAGACTGATTTAGGTGACATTTCCCCAATCTAAAGAGTTAGAACAAGCCTGAATTTATCCCATCCAACTTTAGGCATTTGTACTATCTCAGTCAGTTTACCTTAATTTCCTGCTAAACAGTGGTTTTCAACCTTTTTTGACTTATTAAAGACCACTACAAATTTTCTAGCTGATAGCAGATCCCTGTATAAAAATTCAAGTTTGACAATCAGCTTTGTATCCCTAGTAACATATCATGGATATTTTAGAAGTAATCTCTCCATCTGGGCACAGTAGATGACCACAGACTGAAGAACTTTGCTCTTCAGTGGGTGTGAGGACACAGAGATTATCCAGAGAACAACATGTGGACTTGGAAGGGCTGAGCTGCCTCCCAAGGGATGCCTCTTTCCTCATCCTCAGCTTGGAGAGAGAAAATCAATAGGTTAATGTGAGCGGTCCTGTTTAGGGTCTGAAATGAAGTAAAAGAAAAGCTGTATTTTCTCCATCTGGAAATGGAGATGCAGACTCATGGCTTGGAGATACAGATAAGAGAAATGAAACACCCGAATATACTACAGTTTTTTAAAATGTACACTTCCACGCTCTCTAGAAATTGTCGTTGTAGCTTTATTAGCAGAGACAGATTTCATGATTGCAGCTAATAACAGAACTGTTTCCTATTACATAACCTGTTCACGTTCCAGGAGTTTTTCAAATAAGTAAGGCACGTTTAGATAAAAAAACCTAAGTAATTTATCCAGTAATGTTAGAGGGCATAATTAAAACTCTAGAAGTGATTACTAAGAAAGATATACTCATCCATCTTAACTATGTTCAGCATTGAGCGTAGTACCCGGTGGGCCACTGTTGTGTGCTCACCATTCATTTCCAAGAACCTTCTTCAATGCGCTGGTCACGTAAGCTTTTTGTTTCCGAGGCCCTTATTTTCACACGAGCTGGAATACTGTTCACTTATACCCCAGTTCAGGAACTGTCAAGGCTTGCCATCTTCATTGACACAAGCAGCTGAGCAGATACTGATTTAACCACGGAACAAGACTATACCACCTTGCAAAATATCTTTCATGAGTTCGGAAGAGCGTCTCAAGTTCTGTTCACCTGCAGGGCGCTTGTGCGGGCGGAGTGAACAAGCTCTGCGGAGCCTGGGCTGAAGTTACAGAGGCTGCCTGCAGGGCCGAGCGCTCAGGGTCTCCCCAGGCAGAACGCCCGCAGTTCACCAGGCCGGCCAGGTCCTGTTGGGCTTTACGAGCGTGCTCGGGGCTGGACCNGCGCGGGGCACAGCCCGCCCTCACACCCGACACAGCCTGCCCGCCCGCCTGCCTGCCTGCCTGCTTCCCCTCCCCTCCCCTCCCCGCGCGGCCGCTCTCTCGGGGTGTCCCCCCTCCCGGTGACCGCCATTCTCCGGAGGCAGGGGTGCGCTCCGCCCGCCCGCCAATCGGCGGCTGCCTTACTCGTGATGCGAGCGGCGGGGCCGTGGCTGCAGCCGGCGGGGGGGCCTTCCCCGCCCCCCAGCCGCTCCCCCCGCCG